>JAHFWL010000603.1:0-67872 GCA_021292165.1 Shinisaurus crocodilurus | reverse complement strand
GAGGGAATTGTGAATTGTACCGTATTTTTCCTCCTTGGGTCTTCTATATTGGTGATGAAGCAACACAAAGAGAACCATGACTGATCTCTGGAGATGCTTTATTTATTGTATTTACGTACCTATTTATCATTACTTTTTGTATACCCTGCCTTTTTTCCTGCAAGGAACTCAAGGCGGCTGGTACCGGTAATCCTAATCCTTCTCCATTGTATCCTCACAACAACCCTGTGAGGTAGTAACATTATAAACATTTTATAAACAAATACGGTACTAAATTAAAGAAATTGCTTAGCCACTACACCAGTGCTCAGTGTAAAGCTGGCAAATGCACTCAGAGGCACCTTTATTCTTTAATATCTCTTCCAAAATTGAGGTGGTAACAATAACAATCTCATAACAATGAAGGACACATTACTGATAGTTCCTTCATTTACTGTATTTTCTTGCAGAAAAATACCACCTCCTCATTCTACATACAAGGATGATAAAGCAGAAAAGACTAGCATATAAAATTCCTTTTAAACTGGAGGTAGAAAGTTCATTTGTATTAAAGTTCACCATTTGGTTCAGAATATTTTTTTTCTTGTTTTCTTCCTCCAAAACCTAAGTGTGTCTTATGGTGGTGCGTCTTACGGCGCGAAAAATACAGTTCCATTGGTGTCAGGAAACAGTATTGCAGCAAACAAGCAATTTAAGACATAAAGAGAAAGGAGACCTGTGGTTTACGCTGGCTCAGCTTGTCTGAGCATGGAAAGCTAAGCAGGGTCAAGGCCTGGTTATTATTTGGATGGAGACCCCTCCTCTAGTTTCCTGCATTGAGCAGGGGGTTGGACTCCATAGCCTTGTAGGCTCCTTCCAACTCTATGATCTATGAAATCTATGAGATAGAAATAGAGGATTACAGAATAGGCGGAATAAACCCAAGAGAGCTTGGCAAGCAAAGTGTCATTTGGAACATGCTCATTAAATGAATGGGGAGCCAGAGTTGCTGTATGAAGGATTGTGGGCGTTATAGTCATACTTCTTTGTATGTGTGAGAAAACGTGGGCTGCTTCATTCTGTGCATCTAAGTACAGGAATGTAGTGACTTGGTAAGGACCTACAGAAGGGGAAGCCAAGGCAAGGATTTAACAATGTTGACCTATTACTCTCCTAAGGCGATGCAAAAGAAGGGTTAATTGGCCAATTTGCCAGCACTCAAGAGTGAAGGAAATGAGAAGACACCTGGACAATTGCATAGATTAAAATAAAAGAAAAAAGCAGGGCTGTGATCAGAAAAATGTGGGATACTTTTGTGTGGTTATATGGCTCTTCTGTGTGTGAAATATTCCCAAAGCCAAAAGGCCAAAACAAGGAATTAGGGATAGAGGGCATGTTTGCCATCTGTTTTCCTGAGTGGTTCCTAACTGCATGTCTAGAAAAAATTCAGCAGTTGCAGCTTTTCCTGTCATTGCAACTCCATTATGAGAAAAGTTGTATTGTCAAGGAACCTCTATCAGGAAACCATATCTGAATAAGATGAGCATGAGGATAGTTGTGCAGCAGGTCCACACTAATGGATGACTGACCCATGATATTGACCTATGAAATGACTGATGGAATTGCTGGCATCTAAACAGGGTGCAATACTGTTGGGCACAGGATGGCTCACGCTGGCTCAGCTAGTCTGAGCATGGAAAGCTAAGCAGGGTCAAGCCTGGTTATTACTTGGATGGGAGACCCCTCCTCTAGTTTCCTGCATTGAGCAGGGGGTTGGACTCGATGGCCTTGTAGGCTCCTTCCAACTCTATTATGAAATCTACACCCCACAATTCCTGGTTTTAGAGATACAGTGGCCCTTGTGACACTCGCCTAGTCCACTTCCATTTCCTGCCACACAGAAGCAGCACATTCTGGCACAACTAGAGCTGGGTCAGGGTTTCAGAGTGAGGCAATGTACTTCATTTGCCCTGGTTGCCTTTGCCACATAACCAAATCCAATTGGCTCCACAATGTTATCATGTTCACTACATGATTCCTGATTGGCTGGGATCACAGTGAAGGAGAAAAAGTTTTATGAACACATTACATTTATATTCCACCTTTTTCCTCTAAGGAGTTCAAGACAGCATACATAGTTCTCCCCACCCCAACCCCCTATTTTATCCTCACAATAATCCTGTGGTAGGTTGGGCTGAGAGGGAGTGATTGGCATAAGGTCACTCAGTGAGGAACATGACTGAGTGAAGATTTGAACTTGTGTCTCCCCAGGCCTAGTTCAACACTCTAATCATTACACCACATTGGTTGTTTAGAATAAAAGAGTAGGGAAAGGCCTATTATGAAAATGGTGCTAAAGCAGCAATAGATCAGAGGAACAATGCAAGCAGGTTTAAAAAAAGAAGATAAAAGAAGTGGAAAATAGGGTGCTTTTGCACCCTCAAAAGCACATTTTCTGAATCCCAAATGTTCTAGGGCAAAAATTAGCCACAGCTCTAATGACAATGAAGAAGGAGATATAATGCTGACTGGAACGCTGTTGAGGTAGTTGTGAGTAGGGTGACTTTGTAATCTCTACCTCACCACGGTCTTGAGTTTTACCAGTCTTGAGGATCTTACCATCTGCAGCTGAGACTGGCCAGAGGAGGACTAGAGGATGGTAGTTTTGGGTGACTTCGATATCCATGCCGAGCTTGCCTCTGGGTTGCTGGCTTGTCAGTTTGTCACTGGTTCTACACATAAAGCACAGTCTACCCTTGACTTGTTCTTTGCCCCGAGTGGTGAGATTAATGGTTTGAAAATAGCAGGGGGGAGGGGGTCATGGTCAGACCATTTCCTGGTAAAGTTTGGAGTTGGACTTACAGTCCAAAACCTGCAGGGGTGGGGGATCCATTCAGATGGTCCGCTGCAGGAAACTGATGGAATCCTATGGATTCCTGAATTCTTGGGGATTTTTCAGTTGAGAGATCCTGTCAAGAATCTAGTCTCGCTGTGGAATGGCAAGATGCAGTGGCAATCAACTTGATTGCACCTGAGTGCCCCCTCCAGTATTGTGGAGTCCGTTTTACCCCTTTGGTATACCAGGGAGCTTCAGACAATGAAATGAGACAGGCGACTGTTAGAGCACAAATGGCGACACTCTGTGTGAATACAGGCGAACACATATTAGAGCACATAATCATGCCTACTGCATGGCAGTGCAGCAGTGAAGAAAGCTTACTTTGCTGCCTCCATTGCATCCTCAAGTAATTGCTTTGCGGAGCTATTCCAAGCGGTCCAGGGCTTATATGAACACAAATGGATCCCTGAAGTCCTTGAGAACCCATTGTGATATTTTTGCAAAGCTCTTTGAGAATAAAATTGCTTGTCTTTGCTGCAAACAAACATCAGTAAGCTGATGACACGTGGCTCTGTCTCCCTGTAACATCTGCATCAGGTGTGCCCATGAAAGTGACTGGTGTCTGGAATCATAATGGGCTAGATGAGGGTGAATAAACTGAGCTTGAATCCTGGTAGGACAGAGACCTTGTGGGTGAGTGGTTCTCTTGTCCAGAAGATAGGCTCGTTACCTATTCTTGACAAGGTTGCACTCCCCCTGAAGGAGGATGCTCGTAGTCTGGGGGTACTCCTAGATCCATGGTTGTTGCGGGAGGCCCGAACACAATAAAACCTAAACAATACACATCTTGCCTCGCAAAACCATATAGTAGACTAGTTATATTATAAACAAAAGATCATAACATGTTATTAATACTCTAACACTTTTTCCAGCTTCATTTGGTACACTAACTACAACTGGTCCTGGACAGGGATAGCTTGGCCACAGTGGTGCAGGCATTGATAACCTCAAGACTAGATTACTGCAATGCAATCTATATGAGGCTGGCTTTGAGGCTGGTCTAGAAGCTGCAGTTAATGCAAAATATGGCTGCTCAGCTGCTGTTTGGTGCCACTCTGTATCATCTTGTAATACCTCTGCTGAAGACCATATACTTGCTGCCCAACACCTTCTCCCTTATCATCCTGCCCAATCATGGAGGTCTTCTGAAGCAGCACTCCTGGTGGTACCAGATGGGTTGGATGTTGGCGTGTGAGCAGAGTTGGGAGATTTATAATCCTATCTGTGTGCTAACAGACGCCTGAAATTCCACACACAGATCTTCCAGATCTCACCTCCCTACGCAGCGTGCAGCGTGTTGTGTCGGTGTCAATTTTGACCAGCCCAGTCTGCCCTTGTAATCAGACTTGCTTCCAGCTTCCCCATTGCAGATTAATCCATGGAGTCAGGAAACACTCTGTAACACCACAGGTCTATTTCTACCTGTTTATTTACTTAGCAAGTAAAGTTCTACAGAGTATACATTTCCTAGTTACAGTCCATGTGCAGAGTATAAATGCATAGCAAGCATTACATCCAGTGGAGTAAGTTGAGTTTAACTCCACCTCAGCAAAGACGTTACATTGTTGCAGGAACAAAGTCTAGCAAGAAGAACTAGAAGAAGAGAGAAAGCAGTCCAGCTTCTCTCTAAGATGGCTTCAGACAGGAAAAAAAATTAGCACGTCATCAGAACATACAAACCATGTGACCAGCTCATGTTGTTCTCACAGTCCAGAATCAAGGATTCTAGTAAGACATAACAAAACCTGTTTACAGCCATTCTGTCCCTTCCATGTGTAAACAATGTGCTGCAGCTGGTAAAGTGATACATATCACAACATCCCCCCACAAGCTGAGTACATCTTGTTTCACATTTGCTCAATGAGGCCTAGCGCCGTCATTAGCTTCCTGTGTCTTACTACAGGCAATGGTTTTGTGAAAAGATCTGCCACCATGTCCCCTGTTGCACAGTACTTGAGTGTTACCCACCCTTTCTGCACACAGTCCTTTACATGAGAGTAACGAACATCAATGTGCTTGGTTCTTGGCCTACATTTTTCAGTTTGTGCCATGCTTATGCAAGCCTGGTTGTCTTCAAAAATTGTAACAGCCTTGTCTACTGGTAATTGCAGATCAGTAAACAATTGTTTGAACCATTCAATCTCATTGCATGCTTGAGATAGACTGATGAATTCAGATTCTGCACTAGATACAGCCACACAAGATTGTTTTCGTGTATACCAGTCAATTAGACTTTCACTATACATGATCACAGTTCCACTTGTGGACTTTCTATCTGTTGCAGCTCCCCAATCAGCATCAGTGTACACACAAAAACCTCCCTCTGTGTGTGATGACAATTTCAGTTTGCAATTCATGGAACCTTTTAAATATCTTAACACACGTTTTACAGCTAGCCAATCATACATAGAAGGATTTTGCATTTTCCTGCTAAGTATGTTCACAGCATTGCTGATGTCTGGCCTACTCACATTTGCCAAATACAGCAGGCTTCCAATAACACTCTGATATTTTCCAATATCCTCAAATTCAGTGTTATCTGTGTGGTTTTGATATTCAAGAGTCATTGGAGTGGTAACTGGGTTACAATTCTCCAATCCATGAATCTCCAGCAATTTCTGAATTTTCCCACTTTGTTCAACCAAGAAAGAACCTTCCTCATCCTGGGATAATTGCATTCCAAGATAGTGTTTTACCAAACCTAGATCTTTCAGTTCAAAGTGTGCTTGCAATTCTTTTGCAATTTTGTCTTTTTGACTTACTGATTCTGTTATCAGCAATATATCATCAACAAAGACTAACAAATACACCCAATGTCCCATTTCTGTGTGACATGTGTACAGACAGTGATCAGCCTTGCTTTGTTTGAATCCCAAACTAATCAAAACTCTGTCTAATTTTTGGTTCCAGCACCTTGCTGCTTGGTTCAATCCATATATGGATTTGTGCAAACGACATACAAGACCGGGATTTTCTACAAAACCTTTTGGTTGCACCATGTAGATTTCCTCTTGTAAATCACCATATAGGAAAGCAGTTTTTACATCAAAATGAAATGCCATCATTTTTCTTTGTGCTGCCAATTTCAACAACAATCTTACAGTTGCATACCTTGTTGTTGGTGCAAACACGGAGTCAAAATCTATTCCATGCTTTTGTGCAAACCCTCTTGCCTCTTGCCCTGTACCTTTCCACCTGTCCCTGGTGATTTGTCTTCACCTTGTACACCCATTTACAGGTGATGGCTTTTCGCCCCACAGGTAAAGATACCAGACTCCATGTTTTGTTAACATGCATGGCATTGATTTCATCCTGCATGGCCTCAAACCAATCATTTCTCACTGCTAGTTCCATGCCCTGGATTTCCTCAAAACTTTGAGGTTCTAAAGCTATTTTGAGAGCTTTACGCACAACAGTTTTTCCACTTTGGAATTCATCCTGATATCTAACAGGTGCTTTACGTTCTCGGGTTGAACGCCTTAAAGATTGTTCACCTCCCTCCTGTTCCCCAGATATCTGTCCTTTCCATGTGTAAACAATGTGCTGCAGCTGGTAAAGTGATACATATCACAGCATTGGATATCTGCTTGGAGACCACCAGGAGTAGGGCCTTTAGTATTCTGGCTTCTCACCCTATGGAATGCCCTTCCAACAGAGATCAGGCCGGAACCAATGTTACTCTGTTTTTGGCATTTGCCGAAAACTTTTCTTCTCCAGCAAGCATTCCCTGACTTATGACAAAATTCCAGCCACTCTTTAATTGATGTTTCTACTTTTATTATAAATTTGTTGTATTTTCTGTTTTAGTTTGTTGTACACCACTGTTATCTTTTGATGTAGAGCAGTTTCTAAATTTTATAATAAATCATAACAGTAAAGGGCTGAAAAATAGAGCTGTGTGAATGTGTTAGATTTTGACCTTGTTGGCAGAGTAGTAGTAGAAGAAAAAAGAAGTTTCTAGCTCCAAAGGTTATTCAGAAGGATAAAGAAGGCATCCTATAATAATTAAATATTACTTTTGGATTGAATGCAAATTACTGAGGACCTTTGTGGAATTTTTGTGTAACCCTGGCTTTGTCCTATTAGGCCATCGATCCGACACACATCGGTCAGGAGGCAGAGAGCGAGGCCGATCCAAGGAACGCAAGCACCTGCTCTCTCCAGACATTTCCCGTTGCAACTCAGAGGAAAGGAGTCCACAGGCAGATGGTGACTCTCCAGAGCGACATCAGTCCAGGTCTCCCAGTGAAGGCAGGTCACAAACTCCCAACCGACAGGTGGGTGTGAAGCTGGTAAAGTAATCTAAGTAAGGGGGATATGAGGCAAATAACCAGTGCATTTGGTCTGTTGAGAATAATTGGGCTACTGAGGCTTGTAGCTAAACAGGGCCACTGGGAAATAAGAGGGGGGAGTATCAGCTTGCTTAGGAGAACCTCAAAGTTTACAGAAGAAACCCTTTAAAGAAAAAAAAAACCCTAAGTTTGGGGGGGGGGTTTCTCCAAAAACAGTTCAATGATTAACATATAGAACTGACCAACTGCTGGTATGCTAGCGGACCACTGCAGGGCAGGGGGACGTAAAACAGGCAGGAGGGGAAATGGAATGGAGTGACCTGGAAGAGGGCATAGCTGGCTAGTTGGAACTCTGAACAGAAGAGTTCCACAATGCAACATTTTATTAAAGGTCCCACTAATTTTTCACTAAATGGAGCATTTTGTGATGTCATGTCTGTACCTGGGCAAACTGCAGTTAAGTCTTAATTATGGTTTACTAAAACAAGCCAACTTCAGGCCATGGCTTATCAAACCTGCTTGTTTTAGTAAATCATAGTTAAGGTTAACCACAGTTTATAGTTCGGACATAACTCTAAACTGTGGCTAATCAGAAATGGAAGCAGAAGCTTCCATTCTCTTCTTCACGGCCGCACCAGAGGGGCAGCACATGAGCCCAAGGCTCATACAAGCTCATCCTCATAATAGTGAACCATAGTTTAGCATTCCATGTGCATGCAGCCTTTGATAAAATAGTCTGTTTCCATTGAAATAACATGGGTTAAGGTCTCTGCCAGAAATCAGGTTCAAGATACAATCTGAGGCATTTGTGACCAAAGGGTGGCATAAGCAGGCAACAGACTGCAGGGAAATTATTTATTTATTACATATCTATACTGCCCATTAGCCAACGTGCTCTGGGTGGAAATGGAAGACAAGAAAGCATCTGTCAGGCTGGCTAATAATCTAATAGTCTATCTCAGCAACAAGTTGTCTAGGCTGAGGATAGCAGATTTGGGGGCTGTATAGCAGGAAGTGGCATAGGATTGGCTCTTTGTGGTCACCTGACTCCCGATCCAGAAGGATTTTGGGCTGTGATGATACTATCCTCTCAGCTTGAATTGCCTGCATTTCCCTCCTCTCATCAACAGTCCCTGTGGCATCAGGAACCAAGAGCCAGTGTCTGCTAGCCTATCCCAGGTTTCCATACACACACACACGCATCTCTCTTCTTTTTTGCAGGGCACAGGCTCCTTGAGTGAGAGTTCCATCCCATCTATATCTGACACCAGCACCCCAAGGCGAAGCCGCCGTCAGCTTCCTCCAGTGCCGCCAAAGCCACGGCCCCTCCTCTCCTATGCTGCTATGCTTCAGCACTGTGGTGACACCTCCCCACAACCTGACGATAGCGAGGGTGGCTCCTCTCTGCTTTCCGGGACTCTGGAGACGAACAACACCTGCTTGACTGAGTCTTCCAGCTCCCCGCAGGGAAAGCAGAGCCTTCTCTCCACCCCTCAGCGCTACATCTCAGAGCCTTACCTGATGCTCCAGGATGACTCCCACGCTTCAGACTGTGGTGAGGAGGAAACACTCACCTTTGAGGCTGCTGTGGCCACCAGCCTTGGCCGCTCCAACACGATTGCATCAGGCCCTCGCTCGAGGCACAGCTGGCAGATGCCCAATGGGCACTACCGGAGGAGGAGGAGAGGAGGGGCATCACAAGGGGTGATGTGCAGTGCCAGCATCGGCATTGACGTACTAAGTGATACGGAAGAAGATGACAAGTGCTAGAGGCTGCCTCCCCTCCTCGCTCTCCTCTGACGCATGCTGTTTGCCACATTGGAAATGAAATGAAATAAATGAAACAGAAATCAAATGCAGCAGAAACCAAGCCTTTGTGCAAAAAAAAAAAAAAAAAGAAAAGTCCAACCCACTGATTCTTTGACCTCCTTTTTTTAATTGCACAGAGAAGCATTTGATTAGTTTCTGCAGCCATGGACCCAGCACAGGTGCACCTGCTTGTTACATGAGAGTGAAACATGGCAACAGCTACCTTCATCCCAAACGTCACATGGGGCTCCATCCCCCCGAAAAGCCAAGAGTGTGCGCCCAAGATGAAGCAGAAGTTGCTAAAGAAGCATAGCAGGAAACAAGATGGATACTAAAGGGTTTTTTTATATCACTTTGCCCCTAGAGACTACTAGTCCCGCCCCAAGAAAGAAAGAAAGAAAGATGGTGGTGGTTTGGGGTGCACGTAGTTAATCCATTGAGATGACCACCTTGTCTCCTTTGGTGATCCCTCCTACAATTCAGCCAATGGGATGGGTATGGCTGAGAGATTTATCCAGAGCGTCTCCAGGGTGGAGGTCACAGCATGTAAAGGTCACATGCTGCAGCTCCAGGGTGGAGATCACCAAAAAACAAATCTTGTGACACAACTGAAAGAGAGGATGTGGTGAGGGGAAGACCGGGTGGAGACACAGTGGGCAGTGGCGACAACACGTGGTGATTATCAGGGTTTCATTTGTGTGAAACCAAACCAAGTGTTTTGTACCATGGTGAATGGGGTAAGGGTGGAGCAAAGAGAGGACCATTGCTGCACTAAATGTATGTAACCCACCATTCTCAGACATACATTTATTTTCTGAGTTTGGAATATGTAGAAAGTATGTGTGCGTACGTGTGTGTGTATTTATATGCTGCATATATAAACATGCACACATACAGAGATTTATTTTAACACGCTGTTGTATACTAGCACCAAGGCTGTATGTTCTCTTCCCCCAGAGGTAGGAGGCATCTTGTCCTATGGGAGTTCTTTGGTGCTGTATAATATCTCTTATATTATACAGCTAGTTACAGAGGCACTAAATTCTGCAGATGCTAATCTTGGACCTGGAAGTATCTGCCCCACCACACCAATAAGCAAGCTGTACAATAAAGCTGGCACCACCTAGCCCAGCAGTAAGGGCTTAATGCAGAGCCTTGGTGCTTCTTTATTTTCCTCACAAGTAAGCATTTTTCTTTATTTTTTTTTTTACCATACCTTGATTAAATTTTGGTAGTGCCAGGAGGAGAGGGCCTGCTGCCATTGGACATGTGTGTTCCATGAGATTGTGACAGCTCAGGCATCAGACAACTTTTGAAATTAAGCCAGCCTCTGGCTGGCCAATGTGAGAACGGTTTTAGATGTACCTTTGGTCTGATCCAACAGGCAGGGCTCTTCGTATATTCTTAATGATGCCCCTTAAAATACAGGTCATCAGCAAACTCCACCTGACAACCAGTGGCATATGCTTTCAATTAACCAAGGTGCTCAGTGTAGGGTGTTATTTTTTCCTTCCTCTCATTTATTTGGGCAGACCTTTCCTTTCCTCAGCTTCGAGGGCAGGAGGCTCGTTGAACTGGAGGATGGGTGGTTCATTACTTACTCATCCTTCCTGGAATACTGAGTTCAGTTGGCATCTCGATTTGTAAACTTTTGTCTCCACAGGAGGTTTTACTAGAAAACAAATTAAAAACCCAGGTAAGAGGGCAAAGGAAAGAATGAATAGCAGGTGAAGCAAAAGGGCAATTTTACTCAATTGGGAGAAGACATCCCAAAAGATGCTGGTAATAGCCTCCCTACCTCACAAGGGATGAAGGAACAGGCCAACAGCCACAATCTTCTACAGCAAGCAGTCTCTGGAAGAGCACTGGATCCCAAAGCAGATCTAGACCTATTTAATGGGTGACAGTAAGCAGCTGCTAAAGATTCTTGAGTTGAAGAATCAGTCTTGGGCTAGTGGCTAATGAGTAAGGCAGATTTTAGTGCTACAAGACTTTTATAGCTGGTTGCATATGCAGAAAGATATAAGCAGGATTTTCTACAGAATCTGCAATATTTCAAGCAAAAAAACAAACAAAATATCTAATGCAACTCTTCTGTGGTTACATTCCAGCATGGAGTTGATATTTGTCTAGCATAAATTTCCTCTGTGCAATGTGTGCTCTGCTTCATTTGCTGGGCCAGTCCTAGCATGGTATGAGAATATCCCATCTTTTTCTGCTATCGTATTCACCCCTCTGGATCCATGCTTGGTTGCTTGCAATGCACCCAAGCTGCTAACAGATGCCTCTGCCACTCCAGTGCCAGAGAGGAGTGGTAGGAAAGGCCACACTTTTACAGAGCGACCACAGAATGCGATCTGCAATAGTGACCTGAAAGCAGCTGGCTGGCGGTGAAGCGGCTGCTCGGCAGTGCTGATGTTTGGCCGGTGGGTTATGCACAGCAGCCATCTGCCTAAACTCATTTGTTTTTCTTGCTAATAACTCTCACATGGGGGATGGTAGTGCAGTAGGTATGTTTATCCTTTTCAGGGGCTGCTGCCTTTTGGAAGCACATAGGAGGAGCTACCTTATACCAAGTCAAACCATTGGTCTGTCTAGTTCTATATTGTCTACACAGACTGGCAGTGGCTCTCCAGGGTTTCAGGAAGGAGTTTTTCCAGCCCTACCTGGAGATGCCAGGGATTGGACCTGGGACCTTCTGTATGCAAAGCTTGTGCTCTACCACTGAGCTGCTGTCTTCCCCCAAACCTGAAAAGATCACTGTTCAGTGGTAGAGCACATTCTTTGCATGAAGAAGGTCTGAGGCCTAATCCAGGATATCTTCAGTTATAGAAGAGAGGCATGGAAGGTTTTTACAAGGAGTGCAGGATTCTTGACTCGGGGCTACTGCTCAGGCTGAAGGCTAAAAGAGCCCCCAGTTTTCCTTCTCCTCCCCTGACACAGTTTCCAGGCATGCAGTGAAGTTCTGGGGGTATTCTCCTTGGCCCAGCTGCCTCTAGCCCTTAAATGCTGCCTCCCAGCCAACACTCACTTCCCACTTCCTTCCCCAATCTCTCAGGACTGCCCTGTCTCACCAGACAAGGGAATGCATCTCTGTCATCTGACTACAGGGCCAGCATGCAGATTGACTTTAGGCCGTTTTCACTTACAGATAAAATGATAAATCTGACTTTGCTTATCTTGTATCTGAAATTTGTATATGATATACCTACATTGGCTAAAATGCTTATTTAGTTTTTAAATGGCCCTTTTCTTGTCCATATTAACAGCAGTTTTAAGAGCACACAGCATGAAAGAGGCTCAAAGGCTATGTTAACATAATGTGTGCAAACACTTAGTACCATCCTCTTGGGACAGTTGAAATGGTCAGCACAGACCCTGTACACATAGTTTACTCGATTTCCATACAAAGTTCTCAAAATTCCTTCACAAAATTTCTCTACCTCAGTAGCTCCCACCCCACCTGGCAATTCTTTTTAAAAGAATTGTCTTTGTTTCATAACAAACTGGTATGACAAAAGCATTGTTACCTGTGGCATCCTTACTCACTCACTTCTTTCATCCGATTGTCACTTTGGGTCAAGCAGGTTTTTGAAGCAATACAAAACCCTGCAGAGCTGGTCCAATAGGCCTTACAGAGTTTTGTAGCGATTGGTTCAGTTCAAACAGGGTTTTCAGAGTGACAATGGGACAAAAGGAATGCGTGTGCATGCTAGCCTTCCCCAGCCTGTTGGACCATAACTCCCATCATCCTCAGCCACAATGGCTATTGGGGAGGAAATGGTAGATATAAAATGTCTGTGGGAATAATTAGTAGGTGGGGAAAGGGTCTGCTTGCCTCATGATGTGGTTGCACCTTCAGTGATCTGGATTTCAAGTGGTATCTCTCATTTTCCATGATAGCAGATCAGATTGTTTTTATTTTTATTTTCATCCTGCTCTTCTTCTAAGAAACTCATGATGGCATACATGGTGTCTCCCCCCACCCTCCCAGCAATCACTCTACCCACTACATCTCCCTGACTCTCCTGCACCTTTTGCAAATATGTTCCTCCCCAAGACACAAATGTGAGAAAGAAGGTAATGGTCACCTGAGAAACCATCGGCAGTAGTGTTGAGCCCCCCGCCCCACCACATGTTATAAAGGGATGAGCTGAGCTTCTAAATGCAAAATGATTTCCAATAACAAGCCATGCTTTCTGTTAATATAAAACAGAGTTGAGCCGTAGGGAAGCTGTTCCTTTTTGTGTGTATTTGGGTGGGAGGGGAAAACAGCAGAGGACAACCTTGTTTCCTGCTGATTTTAATGTTCTTTCACTGATATGCCTCTTTGATTATGGAGACCAGCAAGTGTGCTATGAAATTTATATAAGACTTTTAAAATACATCTACCTTTTTAGGGTGTGTGAAGAACCTTGTATTTCAAGTTTAAGATCACTTCAGCCCACAATCTAGAGCAGCCTTCCCCAACCTGGTGCCCTCCAGATGTGTTGGATTGCAACCTCGGAATGATGAGAGTTGTAGTCTAACACATCTGGATGGCACTGGTTTGGGTGCTGATCTAGAGGTTTCTTATACGAAAGCTTAACTTTTGCTCTCAGTTCCCAAGTGACAGAAGAGAGATTGTGCAGTCTCTTACCCCAAAAACCTAAGCGGAATGTTTGTTGTACTCACCTACAGTTAAATAAGTGGCACACAGTTGGAACTCAGGGCTTCTAATTAACTAGATAATTGCTAGTCTTATGCCTTGACATATATTGGAGCTGGAATGTAGCTTTGCTTTGCTGGTTTCACTCAAGGTAGAGAACACTAGAGGTCAGCTGGTTCCCCTAAGAGCACAGACTCAGGAGTCACAGCTAATCTGCTCGAGCTGTGAAGCTGCCTGTGGTGGCTCTCTCCTGACAGGGAGCACCCAGCTTGAGCGGAGGGACTGTGATGTTGACCTGGTTCACACATAATGCCAACACGTGGTTTATTTAACCCATGGTTTGTTACCCTGCCCAGGGTTTGTCTAGCAGACAGTCAAACGAACCACAGTTTGTTTTCTCAAAAACCTAGGTGGTTTGTTTCTCTCTTTCTTCACCTGCTCCCTCCCTGACTATCTCAAATGTGATGCTTTCCCACCACCTCTATAGCCTGGTGAAACAACCTATGAACAACCCACGGTTCTGGGTTCACATGTAATGACAACCCATGGTTTAAAGAACCCAGAGTTCACAACCCAACAACGAACTACGGCTTCTCGCAGCTGGGTTCACACATCTCAGCAACCCAAACTTCAACAACCCATGGATTAAATAAACCATGGGTTAGCATTATGTGCCAACCAGGTCTCCCTGGATTTGGCTTCATGGAGTCAGCTCCAGAGATGACAATCACTGCAGTGGCCTGCTGCTTAGGGTCTCATGCACAGAAACTGAGCTTCAGGGATGAATATTCTCCAAGGCCAATTCCCCTCCCTACTCCTTTTAAAGTATGAGGGTATGTTTCCCCTTGCAGTTTAGAGGGTAGTATAGAGGGGAAGTGAGCTCTGAGTGCATGTCCTATCATGTGCTCAATTCCCACTTCCCTCTAGAGTTGCTTCCCTTCAGCCTGACTCTTAGCTGGTTTGCGCCTGCATGCTACTCTGTGCTACCAACATTCAGAGGCAGGATTATGTATGGCTTTTGGCTTTCACTAGTTTTGCAGGAAGATAGGAAGCCCTTTTCAAAATGCAGAATTACATACCTTGGGGTTCCCAACACCACCACCTATAAGGACTCACTCCTGATCTCTCCTCCCACCAGGCTTTGCACCCCAAGGCATCCGCATGCTAACTACCCGCTTTACTAACAGAGGAAGTGATGTTGAACAGCAAGTCAGGAAAGTTGTGTGCATCCCAGTCTTTGGGTGGAATGCATCACTTCCATGAGTTGCAACCTCAGCTAAATGCATGGTTTGGATATTGAAGCATTTTCTCTTTGTGTCATCACCCTTTGGTCAAGCCCTTCTGAGAATGTTCATGGTTTCATTGGCTTCTCCCACCTGAAGAAATGTATCCCTTCAAACTTCTAATTCTATACCTAGTATGATGATCTTTGGGATCTCTACCTTGTACATGTTAGTTTGGAAGCCAGGCAAAAAGATTCATGGGAACAAACCACTGGGAGAAAAAATATATATCAAAAGACCATTTTTAAAAAGGGGGAAGAAAAGGGGTGTGTGGGAAAGAATGCCCTTGTCTCTGATTTTAGTAAAACTAAATGCTCTCAATCCACAAAAAGGTTGGTCATGCCTAAATCCTTTGTTAAATGCAAAGGGACTTAATTTAGTTGTGACAATTTCAGCAGGACTTAAGTGCAATTAATTGATTTTTAAAATTGTGTCAATGTGGTTCCTAATCTGGAAATAGAGTTTTCACATTTGAGTTAATAGGTGATGGACATTTACAGTAGACTTTTTCTAACCTTCGTGGTATCCTTGTAAATTTACCATCCCAGTAAATCTTGGCAAATTTAGCATAGGTAAGAAAGTTGTCCCTATTTGCTAAAGTTGTGGCGTATTGCACCAGAGACAACATATTCTGCCATACGAGATGGTTTTATTAGTGAGTCAGATACATGAGGAAACTACATATACAGGCAGTCCCCGAGTTAAGAACATTCGACTTACACACAACCCATATTTAAGAATGGACTTCTGGGTTCCCTGGCGCTACGTAATTTACGTAGAGTACAAAGTGTAGTATACTACGCAATTTGCGTAATTTACGCAATTTGCGTAAATGCCTATTTTAACATATAGAATGCTATGCTGTTCCTACTTACATACAAATTCAACTTAAAGACATTCTTAAGAATGGAGCTCGTTCGTAACCTGGGTACTGCCTGTATAAAGTTAATCTAAACTGCAAGGCTTCCTTGCAGTTTAGAGTTAATCTAAACTCTTGCTTCCAAAGGATTTGCTTATATTTTTATACTTGTGCCATGATCCATCATGGGATCTGTGCATGTGCAACTGATGCTGAGATGGGGATGCACATCCCAATCTGGGACTAGCAGTCACATTCAATACAGTGTTGGTAGAGTTGAATTTGGGGCTAATGAGTATTGGGAAGATAATGAAGGCAAGGGGTTCAAATATAGGATGAAAGCAAATGAAAATTATGTATGTATCTGCAAAACTCCATAAGTGAAAAAGCTAAGGAAGAGGCAGCCTACAAGGGGAAAAGATGACTTGAGGCTCCAATTTCAGACCACATCCTAGTTTTTGTTTCTGAAGTATTGGGATTAACATTATTTCTAATTGTATTATATTTCATGGCCTAAAAAGGGTTTACAATTTGCCAAACTATTTTCTGCTGCTAAGCTCTCAGCCTGCTGTCAAGTTCAAAGAATTGTGGCTCAAAAGCATTTTGAAAAGGAGGGGATTTGGTTTAAAAGCTGCCCCCGTAGACAATCAGTATGACCCTCAGCAACACTTCAACATAGCCAGTGCACAACTGGAGGAGGGAATTAGCATATTTCCCAGGGAGGGGGCAGATTACAACAGGGCATGATTTGGAAAACAGTTCCACTTAAGCTACATGAAAAGGAAGAAGGGGTGGGGGATCCATTTTACATAAGAATTGAGATAAACCAAACCTGGCTTCATTAGAGGCCTAATGCAGAGGTGAACTGAAATGACACCAATTAATGGATAGCAAATGGAGACTGATCTGGTAACCTGAGGCAGGTAGCTGTACCAAGCCTCACATGAGCGCCTGAAGCCATTTTCATCTCAATTTGACAGGAAGACCAGCGAACACAAAATGGAGGCTGCACTCTGTTCTATCTTTTTGATGCTGTGCTGACACGCATTCAGCTGGGCACCACCATACAGCCCTCCCGTTGTGGTTCCCTCAGTGTGAAGCTTCTGGCTAGTCAGTGGGCTTCATAGAAGCAGCTGGGTATCAGTTCCCTGAGGTGGCATCAGGGCACCTCATCCAAAGCCAGATAATGCGTTCAGCGCTGCATGTAGATGAGGTGGATATATTGTAACATAAATGCTTGTTTGGATCCAAAATAAAACCACAAAAAAATTTACAAATCTGTAAAACTTTAATGGTTTTTTTTGTCAAAGAAAAATAAAATAAAACCTTGTTGTAAAGAATTACTTCTGCCTATAACTATTTCCTGTTCTCTTTAATCTGTTTGTTTCTGTTTGTAGACTTTCCAATTTTGTTAAAAATAATCCTCAGCATATTTTATATCACATTTCAAGTGTTCACTTCAAATAATTAATTAGCTCTGTAATTCTTTCAAACTAGGTTTTCTATCCATTCACCACTTCTTTTCAATGGATAGTTTGTATTTTAGGAGCTTAATAAGTAGAGCACCTATTATGAACAGAGTATGTCCATATTTTCTCATAAGAAACAAAAATGGGCAACAGTAAATTTCACATTAATTGAGTAACAGCACAATCCAATGAGGGGCCCCGCAACCCTCCAAAGCTGGATTGCAGGCGGGTATCCTATGTAGGGCGGGAGAAGCGTGGCAAATAGGATATCTGCTGCTCTCCCCTCACCCTCAGAAACATCTAGATGGCCGATTCCAGGGGAAGGGGGAGTGGGCTGGATTTGGGCCCCGGGCCTCTGCTTTCCCACCCTGTGACCCTGATCTACAACAACAAAGAGTATTGTTTCAACTTAAAGACTAACAAATGTACAGTCATGCCTTGGATTGAGAGCATAATTCGTTCTGGAAACGTGCTTGTAATCCAAAACACTCTTATATCAAAATGAAATCCCCAAAAAAAAATTTGTACAGAGATTTTTAATTTAAGCCGTACTACAGTACTTGTATTGCAAGACGTCGTTTGTATATCAAGTTAAAAAAAATTAAATATTTAAAAATTTGCTTGTCTTGCAAAACGCTCTCAAACCAAGTTACTTGCAATCCAAGGTATTACTGTAGTATGGCATAAGTTTTTGTGGCCCAGTGCCAACTTCACCAGATACATTTACTTAGCTGTTGGACCTAAGCCGTTGAAGTGAACATTTCACTTCATCCCACAGGTTTTGAGCTACTTACACAATATTTTACAATAACAAGGCTCTGTCACCAGGCATCTATTGCCTGGTGACAGTGATTCTAGGAACAGCTTGCAGTTATAAGTCATGTCCATGCTTGAAGGTGATTGGCTACTGACTGGTTAAAAGAAAGAATTGGCCTGCTGTAAGGTCATGATCACTAGCTCTCAGTCTAGTAGATCTGAAATCAGCAGGTATCCAGCATCCTCTTTTACAAGTACAGGCAGTCCCTGAGTTAAGAATGTCTGACTTAGAGACAACCCATACTTAAGAACGGACTTCTGGGTTCCCCGGCGCTATGTCGTTTACGTAGAGTACATAGTGTAGTATACTATGCAATTTGTGTAATTTACGCAATTTGCGTAAATGCCGATTTTAACATATAGAACGCTATGTTGTTCCGACTTATATACAAATTTGACTTAAAGACATTCTTAAGAATGGAACTCGTTTGTAACCTGGGGACTGCCTGTACAGGGATACCTCGGAGATATTGCGGGTTCAGTTCCAGATCACCGCAATAAAGCGAATATCCCAATAAAGCGAGACACATGGATTTTTTGGTTTCCCAGTGCATGTAAAAGTTACCGTATGTTTACACTATACTGTAGTCTATTAAGTGTGCAATAGCATTATGTCTAAAATAACAATGTACATACCTTAATTAAAAAATACTTTATTGCTAAAAAAAAAATTGCTAACCATCATCTGAGCCTTCAGCGAGCCGTAATCTTTTTGCTGGTGGAGGGTCTTGCCTCGATGTTGATGGCTGCTGACTTCAATGTGTAAAAACCGCCATATCTGTGAAGTGCAATAAAGCGGAGCACAATGAAACGAGGTATGCCTGTACACAGAATTAATTTGATTAGAGCTCATCAGGGAAGATGGAGCATGAGAGGGGTAGAGAGTAGGGATAGGTTACCAATTATATCTGTGTCGATGACATGCCTTTTTTTGAAAAGGGCTCCACCCCAAGCTGTGCTATCGCAGTTCACTCTTCCTCAACCACCGCCCCACACCAAACTATTAGACATTTGGAAATCCTCCTCATAATAAATGAAGGAGTCATTAGCAGGGGAGGTGGAGCTGGTAGCTAGATCATGCAGTGAGAACCTCCCATTCAGGGACTCTCCTTAGCTCTATGGTTTGATATCTCACAAGACATCAAGAGGCTGAATCATCAGCTCATTATGATAGATGGGGCCGGGGGAATGCAAACTATACTGGAGACAATGGAAACACAGATAACTCCTCAATAATAGATTGGGGGTGGTGGTGCAGGGAGAGGAAGCATATAAATATAGAAAAAGCCAAAAAGGCTGTTCAGGAATGCTATTTATGATACAGGGTAACCAATTGGGTTCTGCTGATCCAAAGGTTAAGGAACCGGGGGCCGAGGACACATTCCAGTGATGGGTGAGGCCAAAGGCAAAAGGGTAGGGCCAAAAATGCCAGCATATTTTAGATTACAGCCCTTACTGCTACTAACTAGGCCTTATTAGGAGAGGCACTTCAACCTTTTAGAATGGGGGCAAAACCACGCAAAAGGCCCGGCAACCACCAAATGATAGTCAGGGGAAATGGGGCCTGGCCATGAGGGCAGGATTGGGATGCTAGCACGGCCAGATTTTGCCCGCAGTCCTGAGCTTCAACACCCTTGCTCTGCAGAGATGAGGAAAAGTAGTTTACAAGTAGTGATGGTGCTGGTCTGGTCTGAGTCCAGCTCTGGTCGTCAGACCACCATGTCTGTGTCTTTCCGACCCATTTCAGAGCCCAAGTCAAACACCTCAGCTCTGAAATAGGCCCCAAAAGGTCCAAGGGCCTTCCCCAAGGCTTCTATAGCCTTGAAGAAACCCAGTGCCATTGTGGGCATGGCGGGGCTTAGAGGCCTCGGCTTGTCACAGCCCTTGATGTCTCACCTCAGAGGCCACCTGCGTACTCCTGACAGCCTCACTAGGGGTACTCTAGAGAAGCCTAGAGGTCTCTCTGCACACAGTGCCTCTCCCGACATACGTAGGTAAGGCACTCCTGCACCCACCTCCCCTCAGCTTTATAATACTCACCGGGGTGGCAGCACAGAACATTCCGGCCATTCCAGGAAGAGGGCAAGGCAAGGGAGCCTCGCTCGGATACTCCCACACATGTGGTGGTGCATAAGAGACAACTGGGATTCATTGTACCCAGACATCTCAGATGTACTGCACGTGGGAAGATTGGTTAATTTTTGGCCTTGTGGTGGACTTTCTTTTCGAGCGCAATCCCATGATGTTTAGACAGGAAAAAGTCCTACACAACTCCCAGTATCCCCCAGCCAGCATGGCTAGCTGGGGAATGCTGAGAGTTGTAGGACTTTTTTTTTCCTGTCTAAACATGCATAGGGTTATGCCCTTAATCCTTTTTTCTAATAAATTTACTCAGGCACAGCACCAGGGAGGTGCATCATCACTATTTACAACTGGGATACTGTGTATGTGGTGTGAAAAATCACGTTCCTTTCTTTAAAGGAAGGTTTCTAGCCCTTGTGCACATGAAGCAGAGGCCAGGCCTGGAGCTAGATATTTCTGTACCCATTTGTGTGTGTGCTCTTTCTCACACTGCACCTAACCACTGATTGGTACTGTGAGAATAACTCTGAAGCCTAAGGCACACTGTGCTAATCTCCACCAGGACAAGTTTAGTGCCAACTAGTTGGTCCAGAACCAAAACACATGAAGTGTTTGGTAATACAGCAAGCAGTAGAGCACCTTTTTGGCTGGGCTTCTGTCATGGGGCTTATCTTAGCGAGTTACCTAGGACTATGGGTGTTGAGGCCTCAGAGGCTCAGAAGTGAATAGGAGAGTTCGGTATGAACCCCTGTAATTGGCAGAAAGCCCCAAGCCTCTGGACTGGCCAGGCCTGGTATAAACACCAGAAGCCTAACTTTCTGCCCTTTTCAGCTGAAAACAGTACTTTGCCCTGCTGGTCTTCGACCTCCAACTCCAGCAATTGTGCGCAGTGGCTAATTCATAAGTGGCTGCTCTAACCTGGGGGTGGGGGAGTTCTGTCCCAAGACTAGATTCAGCTACTCCCACCTGCAGCTCTGGACTGGCCATCACAGTAGCATACATGATAATACAATGCCAGCCATGGCAAGATCTAGTCCATAAGTTTATTTCTTCTGCACATTCTCTGTGCTACCTCCTTCTCCCTCCCCAGTCTGAGCTTTTCTACATGAGGCTGTTAATCTGCTATTAATATTTTCAGTTTCATTGCAGAACTGAGATCTGAGCACTACAGGAAGAACGTTTCCTTTCCTGCTTTTCCACTAAATGACCTCTAGGTGGCGATGGGCTGTAGCAGAATAGCGCAATTACACACGTGGAAAAAGTGTTTCCTTTCGCTTTTACTTATAATACCGCATTTTCCCTGCTCTAAAAAAACTCACCGAAGTGCTTGTTAGACACAGAAGCAAAACTGGAGGGTTACGTCGTCGTCTAAAGAACCTGTAAACAAACGTGAGTAGGGAATGAGGAGTGCACAATAAATGCCTCGTATAGAAAACCTGGGGTGGGGTGGGGGCAGAATGGTACCTCATTACAATAATTAAGACCATTCAGAGCCAATGTACATTATTTTTATGAGGTAAGGGTATTTATTTATTATATTTATACCCCACCTTTTTTCCTGCAAGGAACCTAAGGCGGCTTACATAATCCTCCTCCTCCTCTTCATTTTATCCTCACAACAAGGGGTTTTAAGTCATTGAGAATCCATTCCTGTGACAAGCAAGAATTACTTGCAGGGGCTCCGACTCGGAAAACTGTGGAACCCTCCGTCATTAGCAGGGGTCAGGCTCTAGATCATCCAGGTTTCAAGTGAGCCAGAGGCAGGGACATGGTTCAAAACAGGCAAATCAGGATAATCAGAGAGCCAGAGGTAGGGGCACAGTCAAAGCTAGGAAGAAGCCTCCACAGCAGCAATCAGGAAAAGGGAATAGGAGCTGGGCAGAGTCCTCATGCTAGAAATGAGTTGCTCAGATTCTGGAACAAGCAGGTAACCAATTTTGGGTTTTACAGGATTGACTTTTGGCGTAAGCTGACTCGGTATCCAGGCTGGCCAGCACTGCAGCCTAGTTAAGCTTAGTCCAGCCTTCCCCAACCTGGTGCTGACCAGAGGTTTCGGACTTCAGTTCCCATCAGTCCCAGCCAGCATGGCTAATGGTCAGGGATGCTGTAGTCCAAAACGTCTGGAAGGCACCGGGCTGGGGAAGGCTGGCTTCAACTCGAGGCTCGCAGAGTAAGCAGAGCACCAGTAGTGCAGGAGATAAGGCTCTAGAGTCTGAGTGCTGGGAGCCCCAGTTAAACACACACTGGCACCTCACCTCTAAGTTACTCAGTTTTTTTCCTTTAGGCTATTTATGTGTTCTGATGCAGCACATAGATGCATGTGGACAGCAGCCAGGCAGTAGTAAAATGTTTTATGGCCTTCTTAGGAAGGAGACTGGGTTGAGGGTAAGTGAAACCAGGTTGGAAGCAAGAAAAAGAACCCCCAGATCATTAGGGGCTCTTGCCTCCGGAGAAAACTCAGGGAAGGGCCGTAGCTCAGTAGTAAAGCACATGCTTTGCATACAGAAGGTCCCAGGTTCAATCCCTGGGACCTCCAGGTAGAGCTGGAAGAACTCCTGCCTGAAACTCTGGAGAGCCACTGCCAGACAGTGACCCGGTTCAGACGAATTGCAGTCAGTGCCTGCAGGCATCAAAGTGCATATCCAATCCCTACTCGAGGGTTGTCGTGTCATGCAAATCCAGCAAGCGTGGGTTATGCGAGGGTTGTTTAACCCTTGCATAACCTACGCTTGCCAGGTTTGCATGACAACAACCTGAGCGGGGTTGCATAATCAAAATGGCAGCTGCACACACCCCACACACACCGTAGCTTCACCATGGGTTAAATAACGCATGGTGGGCTGTCATGTCATGTGAACATAGGTAAGGCACCTTCCTATGTTCCCATGTTCCTAACTGCAAATGTAAAGAGTAGCCGGCTACTTATCTGCAGAGGATCTTGTGCGCATATTTAGAATTGTTTGCAAGCATTTGGTGCGGTAGATAGTAAGCAATGGCATGTCTAAACACACCGGGATTGCTGGACTGCCTTAACAAGGGTGACCAACTGCAAAGAGGCTGGGACCCCTGTGCCTTGAAGAGCTGTAGCAGAGGGCATTTCAGCGGGTGCAGCTTTCCTCAGCCTTGTATAACTAGCTGGACCTTCCAGGATTCCATATTCCTCGTTCTACACAACTGTTAAAGCAGCAGGAACTCTGTCTTCCTTTGCACTGGCTTACCCTTGATAGATTGAGGCTGCAAGCCAAAGCATACTTAGTTAAAATTAAGTCCCACTGAAATCAGTAGGAGATATTCCTGTGTATGGCTCGTCAGGGAATTAGGCTGCCGTGCTCTCGGTTATTACCACCGAAGAAACCCCAGTGTTTTTTACAACCAGCCAGAACTGGCAGCCAACAGGGAGGGAAGGGCTTGAACCCCGGTCAACCCACGCCCGCGGCCTGGCTATTCTGTTTTGACCCTGCCTTTATCAAAGCCAATCAGGATGCCAGCAACGTAAACTTCTTCACAGCAGTAGTAGGATCCTTGCAGCGGCAACGGGCTGTTTCTCACAGTGGCAGTTGCCAGTCACCGCCAGGCTAAAAGACTGTACACAAATTATAGGAGGAAGTTTTGAACAAGACACTTCCAAGGAAAACAACAAAATTGTCTTCCTGGGGAGAGCTGTGTACATTGGAGGGGAATACGGTGTGAGTGGGGGGGGGGGAGGAGAATTAAAAAAAAGATTGTGCTTAGGATTCGTCGTTCTGTGTCTTTAGTTCCCAGGGAACACAGCGGAGTGATTTGAGGGCCAGAACATTAGCCTTCATATACCGAAACCAACATTAAAGGAAATGGGACCAGCTGGTGCAGTTAGGAATGATAGAGTAGTTTTACCGATGGAGCTCTATTCTGTGTGAATATAGTTCCCTGGTATTTGCCAGGGATGGGGACTCAGACTTGAGGACTCAACTTGTGAGTCGGACTGAGTCCCCCCTCTGACTCGACTCGGACTCAAGTCCCAATATTTTTAATGGGACTTGAGACTCGCCTCGGGACTCGAGGCCAAGGACTCTTCAACATCCCTGGGCTGTGCCAGAAGGAGTGGAGAGGAGCGCGATCACCGGTGAAGAGCGCATGGAAGCGAGGCGCGCCGCTACTCGGCCACTATGGACAGCTACCAGGAGCGCAGCCCCAATGATGTGCTGAGATTTATTTTGATTGATGTGTTGTTGTGGGGGGTTAGGGTTAGGGTCAGACATTTTGGTTTTGGCTGCCTCTGCCTGCCTGTTTGGGGTTCCCTGCCTCCTCTGCCTGCCTGGTCTCTTCTTAACCAGTTCCACAGTTTGAATTGTCCAAGACAAAGGCCTCTGCCTGCCTGCTTTGGGGTTCCCTGCCTCCTCTCCCTGTCTGGTTATTTTGGGTTTGGCTGCCTGGTCTGTTCTTGCCAAAATCAGTTGCAGAGTTTTGAAATAAAAAGGCACACTTGTGCCTAGAATTTATTTAAGCCACACATCTGAAGCAGCCTTATTTTGTTGGGGGGAAACCCCATTGATTTTAATAGGGACTCGTGGAGTCAGTTTTGGGAGTGACTCGTGACTCGTGAGTCACCATTTTGGACCAAGGACTCGGACTCGAGACTCGGGTCCAAAGACTTGTGACTCGTCTCGTGACTCGAGACCAAGGACTTTTCAACATCCCTGGTATTTGCACTACCTACCCTTTCAGACTGCAGCGAGGCTTGGCTTGACTTTGCTGCAACTGAGGGAGGGAATGCACATGTGAAAGCAGGACAGGTTGAAGGCACCTTATCTTGTGGCCTCTTAATCAGCTTTTGCACCTGGATGCATGCAGGCCACCATCCCAGAATGGGGGCTTCCTTCCCTTCTCTCTGTGGAAATGCTGTGCTCACACACATCGTTCTGACAAGGCATCTGCTGCTTTCTGCTCTCAGATACGTGAAGCTGCCTTACCCTGAGTTGGACCATTGGTCTGCCTAGCTCTCCATACTGCCCACTTTGGCTCTCCAAAATCCAGGCGGAGATCTGTACCAGCCCTGCCACCACCTCTTTCCACTGGAGTTGCTAGGAACTGAATCTGGGACTTTCTGCCTTAAATATTGATGCTCTATGATCCTCTCCCTGGGACAAACATTCTATCTATCTGATGGATCAGCTAGCCCTTTATGAAAATAGACTGAAAACTAGAGGGGGTGTACCCGTTGGTTGTAGGTACTTTATAAACAATTACCCAAGATGTGAACAGATAGTAGCTGAGGACAATGCAGCTCCCAAGGCTATAGCTGAGGGGTGAGGGATCCTGAGCAAGCATTTTGCCCCCCCTACTACTTCCCCACTCTCAATTGCCCCCTCTTAAAGTGACGAAAAAAAGTGACTCTCTAGTCGCCACTAAAACAGTGAAAGACACTTCAGTTGTTCAAGAAATCTGCAGACTCTTTTACAACCCCGTGAGGAAGGCCTTAGAAAAAAACACAGGCCGAAACGCATCCGTCGGGCTCCTCTATTTAATAAAGTTTGCATCCTGAGAACCTAGTTCTCTCCTTTTTTTGTTGTTGCTACTGGATGCTCTTCTCCTCCGGTTTCTGCCCCTCTTAAAGTGGCCTTGCAAGCTAAAAATAAAGGATTGTTAGGCTAAAGGTAAATGCAGCTGTGCCTAATGTGTAGTTTGGCCTTTAAGATATGTAATAGTATGAACAAGTTGCTATGTGTGTTTGCAAACCTTGAACAAACAAAGCTGACTGAGAGTGTCAGTCCATTGTTCCATCTGATCTATGACTGTCTTCTCTGGCTGGCAGTGGCTCCTCAAGGGTGCAGAGAGAGGTATTTCCCAGACAACACTGAGGAGGGGGCACAGGGGGCTGGAGGACTGAGTGGGAAGTAGGGGTGAACAACCCACGGTAAATCAGATCGTCTGTCAGGCAGACCGTGGGTTGTTCAGCAACCAACCAACCCACCATGGCTTATTTGCAGGACGTGCGAACGTGCCCATTGTTGTCACAGCACTTGCCTACACACTGACTGCAGGCTGCCCTTCTTCTGTACCGTGCTTTGTGCAAGAGCTTATACAGAGCACTTATATAACTTGACGTTTCATTCTATTCTAGTCATTTCAACGATGTTATAATGTGGGCAGGCCTGGCAGGCTTTGTGCCACATAAACATTGGGACGGGGGAAGAGATTTCAGTACTCTGTGTTCCCTTCCTCCACTGATGGCAGGCCCTGGAGGCTGCACTGGCAAACCTGTGGATGGCAGGCTGGATCTGTCCCCAGGACTACTGCTGGGCCCCAAATCTAATGCCATGGGGTAGAGGTCCAATACAGAGCAAATGCATACATTAAAGCTGGATGTCATGGAAGAGATCCCAAATCTAACCAGGCAACATATGCCACACTTAAAGCTTCTTTTATGGGGCCATTATGCACACCCATGTCCAATGCTCATTCACTGAAGCATCAAGGAGTGGCTTGCACATATGAAGATAACCCTTCCACAGCACCCGACATTGGTTTTCCCTACATGTGCCCCACAGGGGATTCTGTATATAGGAGCCCTCTCTCTTACTAAGACATTGGCTGGCAGATCTTCAGCCTCATTCCAAGTCACTGCCAGGAACCTGGAACTCTGAGCAAAGCTGAGTCTACCGAAGCTGCCCCAGGGATAATAAGGTGAGTGCTTGGTTCCCAGGAGCTTTGCGGTCAAACCAGGACAGTGCTGAGAGGCAACAGTTACACACACACACCCAGCTGTCTTCCTGAGCCCTCCAGCCATCCCCCTCTATGGGAGGACAGAGCTGTGTGTGCCAGGTGACATGTCTGGCATCCAGGGGCGGTGCTAGGTACTGAAAAAGATCCAGTGCTCAGGCCCACAGGACAAAAAAAATGCACATATTTGCATAGGTTAATTTACATACGCTCTAAAGTCTCTGTGTGTGTCTTTAAAGGACCCTCTCTCCTCAGGATACCCCTGTTTGTATAGACAGGGAAGAGGAGGGCATTTGATTTCAGAAAAAAAACCTCAGGCAGAAAGATTTGTGGGAGGGCAGCAGGAGGTGAAGCGCATGTGGGCAAAAAGCCAGCTAATCCAGGGGAGTCAGATGCAACAGAAATCAGGGCCCCCGTACCTTTATTTCAGCAAGTGGCTCGCGCTGGCTCAGCTTGTCTCTCTGTGATACTATGAAATCTATAAGTGCCCATGAACAGCAGCGTGGTGGAGCAGTTGGCCTCCCAGAGATTTGGAGCTCCAAATGAAAGATTTGGGGCTTCAGCCCTAGTGGGCCACCCCCTAACATTGCCTCTGCTTGCACCCCCTAAACTAGGCTGCTGCTCTCAGGTGCTCTGGAAGATGCTACCCTGTTACCAGTGTTGAAATAAAAATCAGCTTCCACCCAGTCCATTTCATTTCTGTATATGGAGTGGGGAGAGGCAAGTCATCTTGTCCTTTCCTCGGGCAGCAAAATGTTTTAGTTCAGCCCTGAACCAGGATCAGTAGATTTTGAATTGTGTTGAGAGGGATGCAGCCCACCAGCCCCCTAGCCTGTGGGTGCATTTCACAGAGTTGAATGGAGAAAACTGCCTGTGAATGCATTCCTAAGCAGAGGTCTGTGTTGTTTCCTGATCTGGCTTTCCAGGACATGTGCTCCACCATGCATTAATCTCACCTCTTAACAACAGAGAAAGCTACATTAAAGGGAGAGGTATATATGAGCTGCGGGGGTGGGGTAGAGAACGGGCTGTGAATTAACCAATTATCCCTAGTGGTGAAGTGGTAAATCATGACAGCCCCCATAGCCACACCCCCAAGAAGAATCCACAATTGCAGACAGTTGTGTTGATCTTCAGTGTTCTCCAACCTTCCTTGGGTCCCCAGATGTTTTTGGCCTACAACTCCCAGCATGCCCCAGCCAGCTACACTGGCTGGGGCATGCTGGGAGTTGTAGGCCAAAAACATCTGGGAACCCAAGGTTGGAGAACACTGATCTATATCAACAAACCAGGACCCAAGGTTGGAGAACACTGATCTATATCAACAAACCAGGCTTCATCTCCTCCAGGAGCAGGTCTTTTGTAAAGCGAAGGAGGTTTAATTGCCCATTCAAGACCAAGTCACCCCAAAATACTTTGCATTACAACAGGAAACAATCTATTGTTGCTGGGAAAATTCATCCCCCCCACAGCTCCTGTGAGGATTGCAGGCAGCTAAGCTCAGAGGGACCAGGGAATTCTGGGGGTGGCAGATGATGCCTACATCCCTGCTAATGAAGAAGTGTTGGTGCTGTGAGCCCTGGCTCCACTACACCACTAGTTATCCCCTTTCAGATGCAGCCCCATGTGGTGGCAGAAATTAG
Organism: Shinisaurus crocodilurus; assembly: GCA_021292165.1. Lineage (NCBI taxonomy): Eukaryota > Metazoa > Chordata > Lepidosauria > Squamata > Shinisauridae > Shinisaurus > Shinisaurus crocodilurus. The sequence continues at coordinate 39,394 of JAHFWL010000603.1, read as the reverse complement.
GCCAGCTGTCTTGGTGATTCACAGCTCTACTTTGCCACCGAGCAAGTTCCTGAGGCTGGCTAGTCCATATATACCGAAGGAAGATTCCTCCTCTGCTTCTGTTTCCCACAGTGGCCAGCAAGATGCTCCTGGGAAGTGCACAAGTAGGGCTTAATAGGAGATGGCTGTCTCCTGTTCTTTGTCGCCAGCATCTGGTACGTGGAGAGATGGACTCCCAGCTAGGAAAATAGGAAGCTACCTTATCTCAAGTCAAACCATGGGTCCATCTAGCTCAGTATTGTCTACACTGGCTGGGTTCAGAAAATGCAATAACCCACACTCAAGGGTTGAATATGGTTGAGTGTGGGTTGTCATTGAACTGGGTTGTTGTTAAAAATGTGGGTTATTGTGTTGTCTGAATTCAGCTGTGCTAACAAACCATGGTTGGTTAATCACAAACAACCAATGAAGAGAACCAATGGTTTGTTGTTGGGTTGTGAACTGTGGGTTGTTTGTGGTTAACCAACCATGGTTTGTTATCGTGGCTGGATTCAGACAACACGATAACCCACATTTCAACAACAACCCACGGTTCAACAACAACCCACATTCAACTCTTGAGTGTGGATTATCCTGTTGTCTGAATCCAGTCACTGACTGGCAATGGCTCTCCAGGGTTTCAGATAATTCCCCCAAGCTCTCCCTGGCTGGTGATGCCAGAGACTGAACCTGGGACCTCCTTCATGCAAAGCAGCTGCTCTACCCCTGAGCTACAGCTCTTCCTCTAAGCCCCTCTGGACATGGAGGCTCCCTTCCATTCTCATGGGGTTTAGCCAGTGAATGAATATAGGCAGTCCCCAGGTTACGAAGGAGTTCTGTTCTTAAGAATGTCTTTAAGTCGAATTTGTATGTAAGTCGGGACAGCATAGCATTCTATACGTTAAAATTGGCATTTATGCAAATGGTGTAAATTACTCAAATTGCGTAGTATACTACGCTATGTACTCTACATAAACGACATAGCGCCAGGGAACCCAGAAGTCCGTTCTTAAGTATGGGTTGTCTGTAAGTCGGACGTTCTTAACTCGGGGACTGCCTGTATTGGATTGCCATCAAGTGACACAGAACTGGCCCTGAAGGGAAAAGAAGAATGCTAGTGAGAAGAATGGCTAAATCAAGACAGTTTTGGAGAGAGGGGGAGGGGAGAGAGAGAAGGAAAGCATTCAGAAAAAGCTCAGAGAAAGATGTCACTTGGAAGAGCCAAAGGAAGTTTTCAAGGTGGGCAAGTGAAGGGGAGGGGAGCTTTATACACTACAGTCTGAATGTCACAGAAATGGCACTTGTTTCGCTGCCAAACTTCTGCCACAAAGAATGCCTCTAAATGTTACAGGCCTCAGTGGGACATGTGTTATTTTGAGTAAAATGTCCTAGTTCTGTAATCCGTCATTTTCCACTGGCAGTATTTGCAAAGAAAGTTTGTTCTGCTGGGGAAGCAGCAATGCTTAGAGCTGCTGTGCTGTCATGAATGACCGTGTGAGCCAGGACGTCTAGGGTTCAAATCTCACCCTAGGCCTGAGCCCACTAGGTGGCCTGAGCCAACTGCTATTTTCATAGATTTCACAGATAAGAGTTGGAAGGGGCCTACAAGGCCATCGAGTCCAACCCCCTGCTCAATGCAGGAAACTAGAGGAGGGGTCTCCCATCCAAGTAATAACCAGGCCTGAACCTGCTTAGCTTTCCACGCTCAGACAAGCACAATATGGGAACAATCACCCTAGCCTGCTATACATAGCTATTATAAGGATTGCTATGAAGTGATATGAAGATCTGAAATGTGCGGTGTTAATGCCAGGTATGATTGCAGGCGTCCTTTGACCTTGAGCTGCAAAGACAACCTTGAAGCAGCCTTGTACTGAGTCGGACCATTGATTTGTGCAGTGCTGCCTGCTTGGACAGGCAAAGGCTGCCCCTGGTCTCAGCTGGGGGTCTTTCCCAGCCCTCCTCCCTACCGGAGAGCTATTTCTTTAACTGGAGATGCGCAGGGATTGAACCTGGGTGCTTCTGAATGCAAAGCATGTGATTTACCATTAAAGCCCTCCTGACAGGACCCCTTCCTTTGGAGAGAAAGGAACAGTTTGCCCTCTGTAGTTTTAAAAGGGGGACCTGCTGCAACTGAATGTTGCTGTGTGGAGTGCTTCTGTTCACTGTTCCAGACAGACAGCCATACTCTTCTCCACAATACCGCCCTCCCACCTGGTTTTCTGCTCCCCCCACCTGCCGCAGTCTGTCAGCACTGCATGCCCAATCTTCACTGGGCCATTTTAGGCTGCCTCCCCTCCCGTTAGCATTTTCCCCCTAGATTTTTTTTTGGGGGGGGACTTCTATAAACTTTGGGGTTCCCCCAAGCCTGCTGATACCCTCCCTTTTGTAGGTGGTTTAGCTACATAAGGATCAGCGCTCAGAGAATAAGTTCACTATTAGTATATAAGATGGTCTCTTTGCTCAGAAATTGGTGTACAAGTGAGCAGGCAGAAACACCTCTCTTTGAGAGGACCCTGTGGGGGACTTTCTTTAAGACTAAAAACCAATTGCTTGAGGGGGGGGGATTTTGGATTGGGGCCACAGTGCTGGAGGATGGAGGCCAGTGTGGCATATTGGCAACAATATGGGTGGGGAACCCATGGTCCTCCAGATGTTGCTGGACTACAACTCCCATCAGCCCCAGCCAGCCTGCCCAACAATCGGGGATTGTGGGTGTTGTAGTCCAACAATGAAAGGACTCCCTGGGCTAGAGTATTGGACTATGGCTGGGGAGAAGGCCCTCTCTTGTATCCCCACCAAACATGCCTCCATGGGAGGTATTAAAACCCGGGCAGGCTCATATGGGAGAAGGCCGCCTTTCAGTTAGCCTGGTCCCAAGCCATAGAGGGCTTTATGGGTCATAAGCAGCACTTCAGATTGTGTTTGGAAATGCAATACCAGTAACACCAAGGGCCTGGAGGAACTGGACAGATTCAACTGGCACCTAAAAGATAGTAAATAATGTGCCAAGCAGATCTCCTTGGAGGGATCCATCATGAGAACACACAGAGAAAAGTCTCTGTCTCCGAGAGCTATCCTCCCCTAACCTCAGCAGTCACTGCTAGTCAAGAAACATGGAGAGCCTTCAATGACTATTTCACCTGCTGGACAGATTCATACACGAGCAGGCGGTCCTTCCATTCCCCTGGTCCTTGTTTAGGGCTTTAGAGGTCAAGTACCTTTGAAAGGTACTCAGTAACAAAATGGAAGCCACTGAATAGGCCTGGCTCTAGATTTGTGGGGGCCATTTAGCATGGGGACCCAATGGTGGTGATGGAGGAACCTCTCCTCCTCCTGTTTCTTTCTTTCCACCGGACAGAGGAGTGGTAACAGGCATTTTGCCTTGCTGAGTAGCTGCCATTATAACTGTCCTCACTCTGGGGCATGGTTGGCTGCTGGCAGTGCTCATCAAAGTGCCAGCAAAGGAGACCCAGGGCTGTGTTGTCAGAGTGGTGTGCCCTTGGCACCTGCCCAAAGATGCTGCCTTGATGCCGGCCCTGCTAATGAAGCTCTTTGACTATAGAGGTATAAATATACTCACAAGGGCAAGCTCCTGGCACTGGCAGCAACCTCGGGGCTGTGGTTCTGAACCAGCTGAAGCCTCCAAATACTTTTCAAAGGAAGCTCTATTTGTAACACATCACAGTCATTAAGCCTGGTTGTTAAAAAGGCAGGGAAAAGTTAAGGACATGTGAAGCTTCTTTTGAGAGGCTGTTTTAGTTCTGGTGTGTTGCAGAGATGGCGCGTAAAAAAACAAAACCTTAAAGATGTCCTTTATATCCAAAAATGAGTGTTTATGTTCATTACATTGTAAGTTCCCACACTTCTACCAGTAGCTCAAAAAGTCACCATGGTTGAGGTGTTGCCAACTTTTTTTTTTTACTGGCCCCTACTCCTGTGCCTTTAAAAGCAGCTTGAGCAGTAGGATAATGCTTATTCTTCCTGCCATGAAAAGTTGCAAACCAAGCTGCCATTAAAAGTGAAAGCAGGCCAGGTGGTGTGTGTTTTTCTGGTCAGTTGGCAACCCTATTGGTAACGCTCACCCCTATTGAAATTGAATTGCATAATTAATTCTTTGATTTAAAAGAGAGATTATTATTCAGCTAATGTTATTTAAACCCTAATTTCTCTGTAACAGATGGCCTGCCCGCTTTTTAAAAAGAAGGTATTTCAGAACATTGAGATGTGAAGCAGATGTAGCCAGAAACCTTACTCTCTCACAAGTAAAATAAGCTTTAATTTGTTCTCATGGCAGGGTGGCAGTGTTGGTAGACCAATGCATGATCTATATCTTAAGGTAACCACATCTAGAGATGAATTCCTCATGGCAGTGCCCTACATACTTTGCCAGTTTCTGGGCATATTTAACCAGAAATGATAGACCTCAGTCCATTGTAGCTCCTTGGGAGCATCTGGAAAGCCCTCCCAAGGCTTTTACCTTGTCAGGATATGGCAACTGTGATCTACCCAGTCACTGGCGATTGCTATGCAGTTATTGCTCTGGGTGCGGGGAAGGCAGCAACTGCTGCATTGCCTCTGAGTTCACAGGTCAAGCTCCTAGTGTAAGGGTCAAGGACAGGGCCTGGGTTCCCCACTGGGTTGGAGGGGAAAGGAAGGCAGTTACACAATAGGGAGTAGCAAAATAAAAGGCACACACATTGACTGGGTTCACACAGCACACTAAGTCACGGTGGTTTCGAAGCCACAGTGGCTTCGCATGTTGTGTGAACTTGGTGCACTTCCCACGGGGTGGCTGAAACAAACCATTTGAGTGAGGTTAGTAAGGCCTCTTATTTTGTGTCCTCAAGAAACAGGAAATCAGCCCCACCATTGCCAGACTGTCAAGGCTGCAGCCAACCAGGTGAGTGCTTAAGGTTTCTTACTGCCAAATTAATGAGATCTTGGACCATGGTTTAGGAGGGGTAACGGTAGCAACACAGCTTTAGATACAATCCAGCTTTTCCTTTCTTGTACTATAAATGTGAATACCTTTTTTTGTCATTCCAGTATTTGTCATTAGAGAAGACAACATTTTCTCCTGATGTCTGTCACATCCCTCCCTTCATAGGGCCCTCAAGCTTGCCCTCCCTTCTGGAGCTATGGGCGCGCTTACATAAGGTTGGGGGGTTCTCTCTCTAACTTTTACCCTTACCCCTCTCACACTGATCTTGGGATTTCTATTATCTTCTTTGACCAAATATAAAGCACAGCTTCCCACACAGGTTGCTTCAATAAACAAAGTAAAATTTATTTAAAATACAATAGTTTCTTGAAATAAGTTTCATATGTAAGTTTCAGTCAAAATTAATTTACTATCCTATTCTATTTCCAATCTGCCCTCACCAACTGTTCCCAAAATATTAATCCCTGCACCCACGAACCTAATCCAATCTCTCAAATCTCTCTCCACTCAACCCCCCTGTGGAGAAAGCCCAAACACAAGTCTGCACTCACACACACACAATTTTCCCCTAAGGGAGGGGGCGAGGGAGGAGGGATGAGATCACCGGAGAAGCAGCCAGACAGGTCATCATCCCCAACAAAGGAGGGTCTCAGTGGAGATCCACAAAAGTCCAGGAAGGACCATCAAGGGCCATCAAACTAGCAGGGCAGTCTCAAAGAGCTGCCAAGTACCAGTACGTCACCTTCTTCCCGGGCAGGAATAAGCCCACCTGAAACGAAGGGGCAGGCATAAGCCCCCACCTGACTTGGAGGGCGGGGAGAGCGGGGACTCAGGGGTAGAAAACCCCTCTCCCTTCCGGTTTAGGGTTGTTGGGAACCAAGGGTACTACGGGGCCAGATCCATCCTCCAAACAAGCACCCGAGTACGCCATTCTCTCATCCACGGATCGCCGACCCAGAGCTAGGCTGAAACTGACTAGGCTAGAGTCTTTGGTCTGAGGACATCGACTAGATTCAATCCGCTAGCCTGGGAGCCTGCTGATTGGGTAAGGCGGGGGTCAACTAAGATTGTGTTGACAGTATAGTATTCCTGAAGAGCTGTTAGTTCCGTTCTGTGTTATTGTATAAACAAATAAAAGCCTTATTTGGGCATTTAAAGAGCTGCGGTTTCCTTTTGTGAGTAAAAGCCTCGCTAGAGCTCGGACGGGCTGTAGTTCAGTGCCGATTAACCCGTTAAGCGCCGAACTCACGCAAAGGATCCTGTTGCTGATCCTTCACACCCCCCTAAACAGCACCACTCGCAGCTTATATAACACATGCTTTACCTCCCTTCTCACTCTCTCAGCCAATCATCTCATACAGTATATGCAAATATGTTGGGGATTGCTAAAAGGGCTGGGAGAGGATATTAAAAGTTATTATCTCTCCCCTCTTGCGTGTGCAAGTTCAGCAGAGTTTACCCCAACTGCAGCGGAAAAACGTGGATGTGTGTGGAGCTGCCGATTACAGCAGTAACAGCAATTTGGTAATTACACAGTCTGTCCCTTTGTGTGGACAGACTGGGGCTTTTTACCTGGTTTCCCCCCTTTATTCTACCAATAAGACCAGGGGTCTTCAAACTACGGCCCGCGGGCCGGATCCGGCCCAGCGAGCCCTTCCATCCAGCCCGGTGGCCGATCTAGGGTCCGTGTGGTAGGCCCGAACTGGGCCCGCCCGTGTCCGCGTGCCTCTCGGGTCGGACCAAAGAGCCTCTCCCCTCAGGCACTCTCTCCTCCCAGGACAAGCAGGCTGGGCGGCCGGTACAGGAGCCAAGGTGGGCCTCACCACCAGCCTTTCCTTTTCCGTGCCTCCAAGAGCTGCTGCTTCCGTGTCCTGTCCCCGTCCCCACCCCCACCCCGTCTGCAGCCTCGTGAGCTTGCCAATAGTAGTTCTTTGCTCTCCACTGGTCCCGTCGCGTCACTTCCGGCGCGGCGGAAGTGACGCAACGGGACCCTGCTCCGGCGCGTCCATCCTGGATCCCGCCCGCGCTGTTTTTCAAAACTGAGCGCGGGCAGAGTCCAGGATGGACGTGCCGGAGCAGCGGCGGCGGTGGACTCAGGCGGTGGCGGAGGCCAGGTAGGACGGCAGCGGGGATGAAGGCGGGCGGCGGGTTACGGTGGGTGGGGGCAGCGGGTTATGGTGGGTGGGGGGCGGCGGGTTACGGTGGGGGGCGGGTTACGGTGCGCGGGGGGTTACGGTGGGGGCGGCAGGGGGGGCTTTACCTCATCCGCCTCGCCGCCCGGTGGTCCCGTCGCGTCACTTCCAGCACGGCGGAAGTGACGCGACGGGACCCTGCTCGCGCTGTTTTTCAAAACTGAGCGCGGGCGGAGTCCAGGATGAACACAACGGAGCGGCGGCGGCAGCCTCGAGCGGAGGCTGTGGTGGAGGCACCGGCAGCAGCAGCAGCACGCAGGGGACCAGGTAGGATGGCAGCGGCGGGTGGGGCGGCGGGGGGGTTATGGTGGGGGGGTTACGAGGGCGGGGGGTGCTGCGGGGGCGGCAGCAGCGGGGGGCAGTCTTGCAGCGGCAGCGGGGGACGGCGCGGGGCACGGGGGGTCCTGCGGCAGCGGCAGTGGGGGGCGGCGGGGGGCACTGCAGCGGCGGCAGCGGGGGACGGTGCGGGGGGCGGGGGGGTCCTGCACCGGCGGGGGGGCAGCATGAAGGAGGCGGCACAGGGGAGTCCCAGTGAGTCCAGCCCCCCAACAGGCTGAGGGACAATGAACTGGCCCCCCGTGTAAAAAGTTTGAGGACCCCTGAATAAGACAAACAGTCTTACTCACTCAGATCTTGCAGATTGGTTACAGGCAGGCTTAAGAAGATATTTACAGTCATGCAGGAATCATGTGGTAGCTGACGTGGTAGCTTAGGAAAAGTTCAGAACTCTCCTCCAGCTACATCTTTAAAACATGTTGCTCATTCAAGTTCATGGCTCAGACTCTTTTGCCCGGGGGAGGAAGAGAAGGCAACTGGCAACGCCCACATCCTGCCCCAGGAGGTCTGGGTAACATTCCACAGAGTGTCTGCTCTAGGATGCAAAGACTCTGTGGTCCCATTACATCATGTACTTATACAGTACATGGTTTGAGGTTTTGACTGCTCACCCCCAACAAAATACACCATTCTTCCTGCCCATCATTTCTCACTCACCCTAGACTTACTTTACATAAAAGACTGAAATGCAACAGGAATACATACTTATAACCACAGACTCAATACAAGAACACTTTATTATACTTCCCATACATACACTTTAATTTACCCCCAATAATGTCACAATGTCTAAAAACAAAAAATAATATAATGACAGACTTTCCCTCCCAACCTTTCCCTCCCCTTTCTCTGTATTCAGGGTATATATCTATTGGCACTGCTCACTTAAGTGACCACTTCATGCAACTGAGGAAGCGGAATCCAGCAGACAAAAGCTCAGACCACCATACATTTGTTAATCTTTAATGTGCCATTGGAGTTTTTGTCAGAATGCTATGGAGAAACTGGATGCAATATGATGGCCTTCGTATTAACTGAGGATGAGGATGGTCTACCAAGCTCATTGTTACTTTCTGTTTTATTGCAAGTATGTTTTAGTGGTTCATATCTACTGGTTTTGCTGTTCTACATTCCTTTGCGTGTTGTTTCAGGTAGAAAGGTGACGGACAGATAAATGACTAAATGTAAGGATGAGGCGGGACATGTGTCATCAAAATGTTGAGACATTTGAGAAGATGGCAAAAAGCTCATGGAACTTAGAAGAATCCAGCAACATGCAAGTTACTACACTTCGGTCAAGACTGGAAGAATACAGCTGAACAGGTGAGAATTGCAATCTCTCTCCTACCATCTTAGATATTTTGCTATTGTTTTCTAATTGGTTTATTATTATTTTTTGTATTATTGTTAGCTGCCCTGGATCATGGTTTGTGGAAATAAATACAAATATAATTAATTTCCCCCTGAGACTGCACTTTTACAGTCTTGTTCTCTTGTTCTCTCAGCCAGGACTTCTGTTTGCAGGTGGGAGAGGGTAATTTTTCCCCAGGGAAAGAACTGTGCAACTTCACCTCTCTGAAGCTGCTAAGAGACTAAAGCAGAGCAACGTCGGAAATTAATAAAATGGTTCAGACTGGAATTTAAAAAATATTTTAATTACCAATGGCCATGAAATAAATAAGGCGATCCTTGTTATTAGCCATGCATGTTGCCCTCTGCTCTCAAGAATGAGAGGTGAACATTTTATCTCTCTCCTACCATCTTAGATATTTTGCTATTGTTTTCTAATTGGTTTATTATTATTTTTTGTATTATTGTTAGCTGCCCTGGATCATGATTTGTGGAAATAAATACAAATATAATTAATTTCCCCCTGAGACTGCACTTTTACAAAATCTGACAGGCCTGTGGCTCACGCTGGCTCAGCTTGTCTGAGTGTGGAAAGCTAAGCAGGGTCAGGCCTGGTTATTACTTGGATGGGAGACCCCTCCTCTAGTTTCCTGCATTCAGCAGGGGGTTGGACTCGATAGCCTTGTAGGCTCCTTCCAACTCTATGATCTATGAATCTATGATCATTGCAGCTGTGTGGGGAGATCTGAAATTTGTACAACAGGATGTTCATCTCCAGGTAAGAAATGCCTTTTCTCAAGGTGTCTTGAGCGATGGTCCATTTAATTGGGTTTATTTTTCAGTTTGAAATATGGGCTGTGATCTCCCATCCACATTAGCAACAGGGAACTTTGGAGCAATGTAGAAAATTATAGTTTTAATAATTGTACAAACTGAGAGGTGTTACCTGGACATAACAGCCTTTACTCTATAAGCCCTTTCCTCAGTCCCAGATGTTTTGAATGTGGCTGTAACTATACGATGGTAAGAGGGATTACTACTTTGTATGTTCTCAAGGGCAATGTCCTCTTTCTGTTTCCATGTGTCTAGGGGCAAAATGGGATTAATAGCCTGGAGCCAACTCTGCATATTAGCATGTTGTAAATACTAATGCTGCTGACAATCAGTACAGCACAGCCTGTAATTGGATAAGCAATGAGCATTTTGGGTTTTGGAACTTTTGGAAATGGAATGGATCCACTGTCCTTTTTCAGCACAATCTACAAAAGCCGTAGAAAGACAAACGTTTGCATACTGACTAGGGGTGAGTTGATCACATCAGGTAAGAATTACTGCCCACTCAGCCCGACCATACTGACTCCATCTTACCCAGGCCCAAGAGGGAAAAACCTCCATTTTACAATCAGAATCAGTGCATGTCTCAGCTAAAAGCCACCTCACCTGGAGGCTGCCTTGAGATGCAAACACCCTGGCTGAGGTCATATAAAGGCCAAGTGCCCCACTTATGCCACACAATAAGAGGGCTTTCCAACTGCAATGAGAGAGCATCTCAGACCTACTGAGTGGTCAATTGCTCAGGTACTCAAACAAAGCAGAATCTTCCAGAACCCATCTCTGGGCTGAGGATGAGCAATGAGTAGAGAATCAGCCAGACAAAAAACACATGATGCTTTTGGAGAATTTCCACCTAGGAAAGGGTGGGGGACCCAAAGAGATAAACTCTGCTAGGAAAGGAAGTCCCAGGTCTTTTCTTCAGTACAGGTGCTAGAGGGTAGGTCTCCCAGAAAGAGAGGGAGAGCTTGACCCAAGCACCAGAGGAAATTGCACCATGGAGGCCAAGATTCTTCAAGGAACCAGGTAGGCAGCTTACTGCCGGGCAGTGCATTTTCTTGTTTCTTTGCCATTTGCCACTGAATTGGCCACTGAATTGCAGCCTCAAAACAGCTTGTTATTTTGTGCTTTGAAACTACCGTAATTCTTTTTCCATTCTGTACTTTTGCTTGAATCCCAAATAAAACTTTTACCCTGTTTTCACCCACCCTGGCTTTTGTGTTTTGGGAGTGAAAGAGGGGAGTCTCACAAAGGGCACACCACGTTCTTGATCACGCTAAAGCTGGTTTAAGGACCAGGTTGCAAGCAATGTGCTGGGCGAGGCCTGTAATCTATGCCGTGCTCCCCTAAGGACACAGGAGGGCTGCAAAGACGCCTACGCAAAAGTCCCCATTGGGATTTTTTTGCCCGTTGACCCGGGGGGACCGAGAGCACTTGGAGACTGAGGAGACTGGGTTTGATCTACTCTTGGTGGTGGCAGCTGGTAGCAGTTGGTGCCGCTGCACCAGACCTGCGCCTGTAGCCGGGGTGCCCTCGGGTGCCAGGTCAACACATGCCCACCCACCCCACATTCCCTCAAACTGTCCAGCTGACCATCAGTGAATTTCTTTCTCTGCGGACAAAAAACCTGAGGCATGAAACATCTATACATCTAGAAGCTGCCAGCTACCTATTTAACTCTGAGGGAAGCATTTAAAGAATCTGGAATATGCATTAAACACTTTTACCTGTTGGCACCCCTGCTACCCATGCCTGTGCAGAAGTGGACTGGTCTTCTATCTGGGCTAGAATACCAGTCTGACTTCTTAACTTTCATAACAGAAATGTTAACTTTGCCCCCTTCATATTTGGTCTGTAAAGTTTATGACTCTCCCTTAAATTTTCAGAGAGTAACTGCATTACAGATACTTGCTAGAGGGCTTGATTGTCAATTAACTAAAATCCAGTCAATGCCCAAATCTCAGTTAAGTCTTTTCATGTTTGGAAAAGATCTTCTGGCTGGTAAGTTAATAATCCATTCTTCTAACTAGTATCCACGTATCAAGTCAGGTCATCAGAAAGCTAATTATTTGGATCTGATTACTTTAGCTCCTTATAGGAATGCTTTTGCTCAATTAAGATGTAACGTTATTCCCTCCTCTTTCTTAGAAGTCTGTTACAAGAAATTACCACTGGAACAGTGCCTTTATGTGCTTTGTAAAACTATTGCTGAGGATATTGTCCATCATGTTACCCAATGCAATGTCCTCTTTATAAGGATTCATGTGAAAAATATTTGTCTGAGTTCAGCCTCAGGAAGAATTTTGTTACACTTAGTGAAGTTGTATGTTTTCTGTTGTTAATGAAAATTATGGTAACTTGTGTGTTTTCTTATTAGTGCCGGTGAGCAGGAAATTTAGAGCTACATTTGTTAATCAGCTCTGAATGTTCCTTCTGTTTTTGTTATTGTGGAGGAAAGGGGGCTGGCTGTCCCGCCAACCCACCCTTTCCTACCCAAAAGACCCCCAGAGATCCCAAGGTGCCAGACTGCCAGCCTCAGCTCTGCAATCTCGCCTTGTATCTCTGCCAGGGACTTGCCCTTGACTGTAACCTGGATTTAGCTGAACCACAGAGCAACCACAAACACCATGTGGGGTAAAACCCAAGAAGGTTTATTCAGGTAGCAGATTACAACAAAAGGTGGGAAATGAGGGAAGGAGACAAAGTAGAGAGACACTTTGGTACAAACAATAGAGCTACAAAACAATAAAACTGATTCCTTATATTTCCCAGGCACTCACCAGTTACCTGGGGGTCCGTCTGCTTCAGGGCTTACCTCAGCCTGGCCCTGTCACAAGAGGAGACCACCGCACCCACCCTAAGGTCCAGGATGGGTGGCCCTCTTCAGGGCTTGCCGTAGCCTCAGCCCTCATTCAGCTTTGTTCACTGGGAGCCCCCCAGGGTTGGTGGCGGAGGCCTGACCGGAGTCATGAACCTGCTTGCAGCTTGCTGCCTAACGACCAACAACAACCAGCAGCCACAGATTGGCAATATAACTTTCCCCCCTCCCCTCCTCCTTACTGTAGCTCCGCTGCTTCTAGCCAATCAGGATGAACCTCATCTGGCCCAGGCAGAGGGGAGGGGTGACTCATGACTAGTGGGCTTCTGCATCTTGCATATGAAAGCCGGGTCACTAGACTAGACCAGCTTTTCAGGACTTTCAGGCGCCATGCTTTATCAGATACTTATGCACATTTCGCCTCCTCCCAGCCCCCAGCCGGGATTACCTGGTTTACACATGAGGAGGTGTGTGTGTGGGTGTGTGTGTGTGCGTGCAGGCGTGTGAGCGTGTGTGTAGGAACCCTCACTCTTCTGGCACAGCCCAGGGATGTTGAAGAGTCCTTGGTCTCGAGTCCCGAGTCGAGTCTCGAGTCCCATTAAAAATATTGGGACTCGACTCGAGTCCGAGTCGAGTCAGAGGGGGGACTCAGTCCGACTCACGAGTCGAGTCCTCGAGTCCGAGTCCCCATCCCTGAGAATCGCCAACTACTTTGGGCATTTTAAAAGTATATGAAGCAACTCCAGGTTTCCTGGCCAGCAAGGGATGAGCAAGTGTCTAACACCTTATCATAACTGTCGTTCTGACCACCAGCCAACACTGCTTCCCTGGTCTTGTGGACAGTCACAGTAATGCTCCTTATTCAGTGCGCAGGACCGGGGCATGCATGTATTCAGGCCCTGTACCACTCATGGGCATGGGGTTTTGTTCACGAGTTTCCAAATAATGCACAAGCAGTTGAATCTACTTGATTATAATGTGAGGCCTTTTATGCATATATTTTTTTAAAAATGCTGCCTAATTAGTTGTGAAGAGGAACAAAATTATAAACAAGAAAACGATCCTCTGTGATAAATGGAATAGCGCTCTGGTGCTTTTAGAGTGTGTGAGTGCGAGTGATTTTCAATTGCAAGGCCTAGCCTGCTGTGCATTTCTTTTTAGTGGAATGCAAGCAGCACCGGCAAAAGCTAATTCACCGATGGAGGAACAGCACCATCTTGTGAACAGGTTTTCAACATGGCATTGAGTACTAATCCTTGTGCCTGACCCCTGGCAGCAAAAGGGAGGAGGTTGGTCGTATGTGCGGGTGAGCAGTGCCAGCTCCAGGTTTTTGAGAGCCCTGGAGCATGACACCCTCAACGGGGCCCCTCCTCCTTCAGTGCCTTCTCACCACGAGTGTCACCCACTGCTATTTGCTCTTCATCTTTCTCAGCATTGTTACCACTTGCTTGCTTGACCGGCACAGAGCCAGTGGCATCTCCTGCTCCCCCTCCTTACTACCACCATTGTCAGGGCCACAGCAAGAGGCAGGTGAACAAGCAGGTTGCAACGGTGAAGGGGAGGAGCAACTCCAGGGGGCGATCTTGTCAGGGGGGCCCTGCTGGGGTGTGGGCCCTTGGCAGGTGCCCAACCAGGCCTACCCTTGACACTGGCCCTGCTGGTGATCACAGTGCAATCCTTTCCCTACTCACAAGCCTGAACTGCAAACTGAAAGAAAATGTTTTGACTGAGATGCAGTATGGCTAGATGCAAAAGAGGGCAGGGTAGCTGTGTAGAAGAGGGAATTTCAGCAGGTGTAGTCAGCTGCCCCTACTGAAATTCCTTCTTCTAGCACAGGTCAGGAGCCCTGTCTTCTTTCATATCTGGGCCGCCCTACTTAAATGTGAGAAAGGAGGTACAGTCATGCCTTGGATTGAGAGCATAATTCGTTCCGGAAACGTGCTTGTAATCCAAAACACTCTTATATCAAAATGAAATCCCCCCCAAAAGAATTGTACAGAGATTTTTAATTTAAGCCATACTACAGTACTTGTATTGCAAGACGTCGCTTGTATATCAAGTAATAAATAAATAAATAAATATTTAAAAATTTGCTTGTCTTGCAAAACACTCTCAAACCAAGTTACTTGCAATCCAAGGTATTGCTGTAATACTTTGGAGTTTCAGCTGACTTGAATGTGGTGCAGCTGGGTAGCTAATCCTATACATGTCTACTCAGAAGTAAGTCCCACAGAGTTCAGTGGGACTGACTCCCTAACAGGGACAAGCAACCTTTTTTCTGTTCAGGGCTGCATTCCTTAGTGCGTCATTATCAGGGGCTGCAGGTGGGCATGGGCAGAGCCAAATGTGGGTGGGTCACCCCTTTTCTCTTTCTGCCACCTCCTTTTCTCTCTCCCTCTTTCTTCATAACCAGCAGACTGCCAAGGAAGGGACAGATTGATCATAGAATCATAGAAAAGTAGAGTTGGAAGGGGCCTACAAGGCCATCGAGTCCAACCCCCTGCTCAATGCAGGAATCCAGGTCAAAGCATCTCTGACAGATGTCTGTCCAGCTGCACCTTGAATGCCTCCAGAGTGGGAGAGCCCACAACCTCCCTAGGTAGTTGATTCCATTGTCTTATTGCTCTGACAGTCAGGAAATTTTTCCTGATGTTTAGGTGGAATCTAGGTTCCTGTAACTTGAGCCCATTATTCCGTGTCCTGCAAACTGGGATGACCGAGAAGAGATCTTTGCCCTCCTCTGTGTGACATCCCTTCAAATACTGGAAGAGTGCGATCATATCTCCCCTCAGTCTCCTCTTCTGAAGGCTAAACATGCCCAGTTCTTTCAGTCTCTCCTCATAGGGCCTTGTTTCCAGTCCCTTTATCATCCTTGTTGCCCTCCTCTGAACCCTCTCCAGTTTGTCTATGTCCTTCTTAAAGTGAGGTGCCCAGAACTGGACGCAGTACTCAAGATGAGGCCTAACCAGTGCCGAGTAAAGGGGAATTATCACTTCCCGCGATTTGGAAGCTATACTTCTATTAATACAGCCCAAAATTGCATTTGCCTTCTTTGCAGCCACATCGCATTGCTGGCTCATATTCAGTTTGTGATCTACCACAATTCCAAGATCCTTCTCACTTGTAGTATTGTTGAGCCAAGTGTCCCCCATTCTGTAACTCTGCATTTGGTTTCCTCTCCCTAGGTGCAGCACTTGGCATTTATCCCTATTAAATTTCATTCTGTTGTTTTCGGCCCAGCGCTCCAGCCTATCGAGGTCGCTTTGAATTTTGTTTCTGTCTTCCAGAGTATTAGCTGATGGAAATTGTAATATTGCCTGCTTAAATCAACAAGGTAATATAACCACTAGTTAGAGCGGGAGGAAAAAGGGTTAATTGAACAATCCTTAGGGTGCATGTTTTGTAACCCCTCCTCCCTACCTCTCTGTGCACCCCCCTCTCTCCAATATGACAGACACATGCCTGGGCTTGTCTGAGTGTGGAAAGCTAAGCAGGGTCAGGCCTGGTTATTACTTGGATGGGAGACCCTCCTCTAGTTTCCTGCATTCAGCAGGGGCTTGGACTCGATGGCCTTGTAGGCTCCTTCCAACTCTATGATCCTATATGAATAAAAGGACTGTAAGTAAAACTAATAAATGTCTTTATTAGTTTTAAACCTTGTATGGACAATCCGTTTCCTTTTAAGAGCCTTTTAGCAAGGGTTTAGTAACCCACGTGGTGATAACCAGTTTCAATAACCAGGCTGTGTGCATAAGGGGGAAAACTCTGCTTCGGCCCGCCTAACCCTATAGGACCGAGTCGGTCCGACCGACTCCTTTCCATATCCTCCAACACAGATTGCTCTTGCTAGAGGTCTCAACTGATTGCATGCAGAGGGCTGTTGAAATTAGTCCAAGGGCCGTATGTGGCCCACTACTGGTGTATTGGATTGCAGCCTAAGAGACTGAACTACAAATCGGACTTCTGGGTTCAAATTTCACCTCCGCAATGAAATCCCTAGGTGGTCTTAAACCAATGGCCTGGTTCAGACATAACAGCCAACCATGGTTTGTTGCTATGTATACGAGCCAGCATGAGCCTTGGGCTTCCCCTCCCCTTTGCATGTGATCAGAAGAGATTTAAAGCTTCTTTTCCTGGTTGCTGCTGCATCCAAACATAGCAAATTGTGGTTTGTTGCAATCAAATTAGTCTGTTCACCAGCCAGGTGAACTAAACCCCTGGCAAATGAATAGATAAATAAATAATGGGCAGGTAAAATGCCTGCTGGTTGGCAACCCCTAGGGGCAAGAAAGTCTTAAGGATGCTGCACCTGCATCCTAAATGAAGCTAAGTGCCTTTAACCAGCAGGAATTCTGTAGGTGCAGCTTCTCACTACATGAGCCAGGATGTCCCTCTCAAATCTGTGCACCTCCTGCAGCTGTGAAAAACCCTGGTCCCCTCTGGATAGTGTACATCGGATCTTTGTAGAGGGTGGCAAAATACAAAGAAAGACGGGGCTTTTGTCCTTCTTAATTTTTGTGTAGGTGAAGGAACTTTGGCAAGAGCAGCTTTTCTCAGCCCGCATGACTCACAAGCGGCACCTGCCCAAATTCCCTCATCTCAGTGATGAAAGGGGCAGCAATATTGGCCTGCACCACTACGTTTTCTTGAGAAAACTGTATGCCTCAACCGTAATCCCGTCCACAAGGCCTCAAGCAAAGTGCCCTGTGCTGTGACCCTGAGATGAGGCACGCATCTTTTATTCTTTTGTGCAACTACTGAGAGAGAGGGTTGACACAGCTGACCAAAACGGAGGAGGAAGCATCATAGCTTGCTCACTCCTCTGCTTCTTTTAGGACAGGGGTGCCGGATCTCCGCCCAAGGGCTGAATTCCATTTCAAAGAAGCTCCAGTGGCGGGCAGAGGGCTGAAGGCAAAAGGGGGCAGGCCAAAGGCAAAAGAGGTGGGCCCAAACCACAAAAAATACATCCATGTTTTAGCTTAAAGCTCTTATTGCCAGTAGCTAAGCCTTAGCAGAGGGATCTCAACCTTTTAGGACGCCAGGAAAGAGTGTGCAAAAGCTGGGAAACCACCCAGGAATCAGTGGTTGGGGGAAAGGGTAGTGGTGGTGGAAGGGCGCATGGCTTTCTGTGGACACCAGGAGGGCTGGTTTGGGGCCCTGGGACTGAGGTTCTGCAGCCCCGTTTCAGGAGCTCGATCTGCAGAAATCAGCAGGTGACGCTTTACTTTTAAAACCTGTATACAAGAGAGAGATCTGGCAAGTACAGATTGTTGTGCAGGGATGAGAGAAATGCTGCACATGTTGAAACTCTCTTTTCTACTGCTAAATATATATACAGGAGCTCTTTCACCTTTTTGAGTCTTGTTACCCTACGCTTCAGGCATCCACTCCTTCCCACATTTCACTCATGCAAGTCTAAACTTGCTAATTTTTTTTAAAAAAATTTTTTTACTGGTCCTCCTCCTGTGTCGGCAGTAAGACACCCGGAAATCAAGCTTTTCCCATTAATGTATCTCCACACCAGGAGTTGCCCTACCTGCTACATTTCTGTGCGCCAGGCTTCAGTTCAAGCCCTGCGCGGTGGCACGGCCAGGAGAAAAGCTGGCAACTTTGTGCACATCACTTAAGCCTTTCCTTTTCTACCACCAACCCAGCAAATAATTCCCAACAATGAAATGCAGAGTTCAGAATAAGGAATGCAAATGGAAACTATTCATGCGAAATAAGAACATTTGCATCAGGTGTATTGATTTACAAGTGTAGAATTAAATTTAATGAATTCCCTGGAGCAAAATTTGGTCTGAGTGTTCCCACTCACAATTCCTGTAACAACCCAAGGAAACCTGGAGGACTCCATGGAAAACGACTCATGTTTCTGTGGGTTTCACAGATTTAGGCCCTGCTGCAAAAATGGAGTATCACCAGCCCAGAGAACTGAAAGGCGCTGAACTCTGCCATTTATGGAGGTTTTTGTGGGGATTTGTGAAGAGTGTGTGGGGAAGAGAGAGGAGTGTGTGGGATGTGAAGCTAACTGGACTCCCAGCTGAGCAGGAGCACAACAGGAGAGAGGCTCCAGCTGTTTTCGGGACTGTGATAAGGCAAGCAGGCTCCCAGAGAGCGAGCAAACAGGGAGAGCAAACAGGAGTTTGGCAGCGGAGTTCGGCAGGGGAGGTCAAGGGGGAGGTCCCTAAGAAATTTTCTGGATTTGTTTGTTTGTTTTATTCCAATACCTCACACTTATAGACCAGGGGGACTCTGTTATTAACATTCAGGGAAGGCAGGATAAGGCACCAGCCATTCCAGTATGAAAAGAAAGGCAGAAACATAAAGGGAACTGAGAACTATGGAAGGAAAGGAAAGGAATCTACAGTGGTGGTGACCTGCAATGTGTGTGCAATGTTTGTTTTCCTGCCTGAGGGTAACATGGCCTACACGTGCAACAAGTGCAAGCTGGTCACGCTGTTGGAAGAAAAGGTCAGAGGGCTGGAGCAGCAAGTGTCAACCCTCAGGAGTATAAGAGAAAGTGAGGAGTTCTTAGACAGAACGGTGGATCTACAGCACCAAAGCGTAGAACAGGAGCCAGAAGGGCAACGGCAGGATGAGGCGGAGTCGGAGACTGCGGAGGCAAGGGAAAATAACGTAGGGGGAACTCCCTGGAAAAGGGTGACTGTTAGGAGCAGAAGAACTAGAAGACATTCTGCGCCTGTGGAAACAGTGGAGCTATGGAACCGCTTCCATGTACTTGAGGACGAGAGCAGAGGACAGCCTGCAGAGGACGAATTACTGGGCACCCAATGTGACAGCGAGCAAGAGGCTGAAGGTCAGTCCAGTGGAGGCAATCAAACCAAGGCCTACAGCAAGAGAAAGAGAAGAGTACTAGTAGTGGGTGACTCCCTCCTGCGGGGGATCGAAGCCAAAGTATGTTGCGAAGACCCATGGACTCGCCAGGTGTGCTGTCTCCCCAGGGCACGGATTAAGGATGTGACAGAGCAGCTGCCGAGGCTCATACAGCCCACCGACACATACCCCTTTCTTCTCTTCCACGTGGGTACAAGTGATACTGCCAAGCGGAGTTACAAAGAAATCACGGCAGACATTGAAGAGTTGGGAAGGGAACTCAAGAACTTTGGGGCCCAGATAGTCTTCTCATCCATCCTTCCAGTACTTGGAAGAGGAATAGAAAGGGAAAGAAAAATACTCCGAGTGAATGACTGGCTACGAAGGTGGTGCCGACGTGAGAGATTTGGATTCTGGGACCACGGGCTACACTTCCTAGAAGATGGACTTCTGATGCACCTGATGCAAAGGATGGGTTGCACCTCACAAGGACTGGGAAGAATGTGTTTGGCCACAGCATGAGGAACTTAATCAAGAGGGCTTTAAACTGAATCCAACAGGGGAGGGAGACATAAACTCGGGGGTTCCAATGGAAGAAGGCCTCTGTGCCACAACAGAGAGAACAGCTCCAGCGGTGCCCAATGATCGTCTACCACAAAATGTAGGGAAAAAGTCGGAGCATAAAGCACATAGTCTTTGATGCCTCTATACTAATGCCCAGAGTATGGGCAACAAACAAGACGAACTTGAACTCTTGATACATGAGGGCAAGTACGACTTGATAGGGATAACTGAAACCTGGTGGGATGACTCCCATGGCTGGAATACAGCAATTGAAGGGTATAACTTGTTCAAAAGGAACAGAAGCAACAGAAAGGGAGGTGGAGTTGCGCTGTATGTTAAAGATACGTTTCTCTGCACAGAGATACAGGAAGAGGAGCTTGGCAGCCCCATTGAGAGCATCTGGGTTAAAATAAAGGGGGCAAAGAATAAAACGAACATGGCAGTTGGAGTCTACTACCGACCACCCAATCAAGGAGAAGACGAGGATGAAACTTTTGAAAAGCAAATTGCCACTGTTTCAAGGAGGCATGATGTGGTAGTAATGGGGGACTTCAATTTCCCTGATATCTGTTGGGAGACTTATTCAGCCAAGCATGGCCCCTCCAAGAAATTCCTGAGTTGTGCTGCTGATAACTTCCTCCTACAGAAAGTGGAGGAAGGAACTAGAGGAGCGGCTATCCTTGACCTGATTCTAACCAACAGAGACGAGTTAGTGGATAAAGTGGCAGTTTCGGGAACTCTGGGGGAAAGTGACCATGTTATACTTGAGTTCTTGATTCTAAGGGGAGCAAAAGCTGAGTGTAGCCAAACACGTACCCTGGATTTTAGGAAAGCCAATTTTAACAAACTCAGAACAATGATAAGTGAGGTCCCATGGCAAGCGACTCTAATGAGTAAAGGAGCCCAGGATGGGTGGGAGTTTTTTAAAAAAGAAATTTTAAAGGCACAATTGCAAACAATTCCCACAAGGAGAAAAGGCAGAGGGCAACAGAAGAAGCCAATGTGGCTTCACAATAAACTCAAAGATGACCTGAAAACAAAAAAGGACAAGTATAGGAAGTGGAAGGAAGGACAGGCTACAAGGGAAGAGTACAGGCAGGTAGCACAGAACTGCAGGAATAGTGTCAGGAAGGCTAAAGCTGAGAATGAGCTTAGGTTAGCGAGGGATGCTAAAAACAACAAGAAAGCTTTCTTCAGATACGTGCATAGTAAAAGACAGAGGAAAGAAATGGTGGTTCAACTATGCAAAGAGGATGGCAAATTGATAATAGAAGACAAGGAAAAGGCAGAAGTGTTCAATTCCTACTTCGGCTCGGTCTTCTCCCAAAAGAGGGTCTATGACCCCCCTGGCAAACCTGAAGAGCAGATTGAAGGGGCAGGATTGCAGCTTGAGATTGATAGGCAAATGGTCAAGGAGCACCTGATTACTCTGAACGAGTTTAAATCTCCAGGGACTGACGAGCTGCATCCTAGAGTAATAAAGGAACTGGCAGAAGAACTCTCAGAACCACTGTCTATTATCTTTGAGAAATCATGGAGGACAGGTGAAGTGCCAGATGACTGGAGGAGGGCAAATGTTGTTCCCATCTTCAAAAAGGGCAAGAAGGAGGAACCTGGGAACTATAGGCCAGTCAGTCTGACATCAATCCCTGGGAAAATTTTGGAGCAGATTATAAAGAAGTCAGTCTGCAAGCACCTTGAAAGCAATGCAGTGATTACTAGAAGCCAGCATGGATTTGTCAAGAACAAATCCTGCCAGACTAATCTGATCTCATTTTTTGACCGGGCAACCTCCCTTGTGGACTGTGGGAATGCTGTGGACATAATATACCTGGACTTCAGCAAAGCTTTCAACAAAGTGCCTCATGATATCCTGATTAGCAAGCTAGCTAAAAGTGGGCTAGATGGAACAACTATCAGGTGGATCCATAATTGGCTACAGAATCGGATTCAAAGAGTGCTTATCAATGGTTCCTTCTCAAACTGGGGAGAGGTAACGAGAGGGGTACCACTGGGCTCGGTCCTGGGCCCGGTGCTCTTCAACATTTTTATTAATGACTTGGATGAGGAGGTGCAGGGAATGCTTATCAAATTTGCAGATGACACAAAGTTGGGTGGAACAGCTAATACTCTGGAAGACAGAAACAAAATTCAAGGAGATCTCGATAGGCTGGGCCGAAAACAACAGAATGAAATTTAACAGGGATAAATGCCAAATGCTGCACCTAGGGAAAGGAAAACAAATGCAGAGTTACAGAATGGGGGACACTTGGCTCAACAATACCACAAGTGAGAAGGATCTTGGAATTGTTGTAGATCACAAACTGAATATGAGCCAGCAATGCGATGTGGCTGCAAAGAAGGCAAATGCTATTTTGGGCTGCATTAATAGAAGTATTGCTTCCAAATCACGTGAAGTGATAATTCCCCTTTACTTGGCACTGGTTGGGCCTCATCTTGAGTATTGCGTCCAGTTCTGGGCACCACACTTTCAGAAGGACGTAGACAAACTGGAGAGGGTTCAGAGGAGGGCAACAAGGATGATAAAGGGACTGGAAACAAGGCCCTATGAGGAGAGACCAAAAGAACTGGGCATGTTTAGCCTTCAGAAGAGGAGACTGAGGGGAGATATGATAGCACTCTTCCAGTACTTGAAGGGTTGTCACACAGAGGAGGGCCAGGATCTCTTCTCGATCATCCCAGTTTGCAGGACACTGAATAATGGGCTCAAATTACAGGAACCCAGATTCCACCTAAACATCAGGAAAAATTTCCTGACGGTCAGAGCAATAAGACAATGGAACCAACTACCTAGGGAGGTTGTGGGCTCTCCCACTCTGGATGCATTCAAGGTGCGGCTGGACAGTCATCTGTCAGGGATGCTTTGACCTGGATTCCTACATTGAGCAGGGGGTTGGACTCGATGGCCTTGTAGGCAGGATCGGTGCAGGGCAGTTTGGCGCCCTAGGCTGGCTTATATTTAGCGCCCCCCCTCTCGTGCGGGGGGGAGGGCTCTGGAGCAAAGCAGCCGGGAAATGCCCGCCCGCCCGCCTCCTCCTCCAGCAGCCGCTTTCCCCACTGCCAACCGGTCGCTGCCGCCGCGTGCACTCCTGACCCGGCCTAGCTCCGGGCGCAGAGGAAAGCCGAGCCCGCCCGGCGCCCGCAATCCCCCCCCCCGCACAGACCTGGTGGTTGCGGACCGGTGCTTTTGTTGGCGAGGCAGCCAGGCGGGGTAGGAGCGTTTCTGCGCCCTCTTCCGCCACGCGCCCTAGGCAGCCGCCTGGGTCTGCCTAGCGGTAGCGCCGGCCCTGCTTGTAGGCCCCTTCCAACTCTACTTTTCTATGATTCTATGATTCTATGACCTGGCCCCCAAGGCAGTTTGATTCAAACCTAGGTACTTGTAGCAAGCACTTTTAGCTCTGTGCGCTGAGTAGCCTGCCCGCATTTCTGCAGCCCCCTCTGGCATCCCCTGGCAAGCAGCTTGCTGGTGGTTGCCTGCCACGCCACTCCATTCTCAGCACCTTGGCCTGTGGGGCTGGGCAAAGGTTCTGTGACAGTGGCCCCTGTTTGTTATAATACTCATGAACATCCCAGCATGTAGGTAACTCCGTCTCTAATTTGTCTACAAATCCTGATATCGCTTGGGGAAACACCATATCTGGACCCCTGTTGAGCAAAACAGTTGGACCCTAAGTGGAAATACTCATAGGAACATCGGAAGCTGCCTCATACTGAGTCAGACCATGGGTCCATCTAGCCCAGTGCTGTCGACACTGACTGGCAGCGGCTCCCCAGGGTTTCAGGCTGGGGTTTTATCCAGCCCTGCCTGAAGATGCCGGGGATTGAACTTGGGACCTTTCTGCATGCCAACCATGGGTTTTACCACTGAGCCACGGCCCCTCCCAAAGTGTATGAGGTTGCTGGGCAACCAAGTAACTGTTTTTCCTCATTCTACTGTACTGCCTCTAACACACAGAAAACTACAGAACTCAGTCACGGAGAAGTAGGAAAAGGGCCACGTGGTTGCTTTGTTCAAATGCTGCCCCCAGACACATGGGATACACTTATTATTACATTTACTTACTTATTATTTCATTTATATCCCACCTTTTATCCTCCCGCAAGGAACCCAAGGCGGCTTACATGGTCCTCCTCCTTTCCATTTTATCCTCATAAAAACCACCCTGTGAGGTAGGTTAGGCTGAGAGTCTGTAACTGGCCCAAAGTCGCCCAGTGAGCTTCATGGCCGAGTGGGGACTAGAACCCGGATCTCTCGAGTCAGAGTCCAACACTCTTAACTACTAAGCCACACTGGCTCTCCCCTGTGTGTGAAGTCTTTGATGAGAAATGAGGGTTACCTTCTGACTAAAGCTCTTTCCACACTCCAAGCATTTATATGGTTTCCCTCCTGTGTGAATTCTTTGATGCAGAGAGTTATCTTCCGACTGAAGCTTCCCCCCCCCCGCACACACACTGCCCTGTTCACATCACCCATGCCTCCATCTCTCTCTCCCCCCTCCTTCCCCTTCTCTTTTACTCCCCCTTTCCACTCTCTTTCTCCCCAGCTGCCTCCCTCCTCCACCCCCACTCCCCTGTGGTGATAGGGCTTTGAGAAGAAGCTTCCATTGGCACCCCGAGATGCTTTTTGAGACCTAGTTGCTGCAGCAGCAGGGGTGACTTGAGGAGGGGGGGGGGTCACAGCACACAGGGAAGGGAGGGTTAACCCTTTCCTCCCCAACTGCCCCCCAAATACCCCTCCTGCAGCAATTAAGCTTTAAAAAAAACCAATTGTCACCGATCAAAGCCTTTTTGAAAAGCCTAACTGCAATGTGGGGGGTGGGGCTAAGGGGGAAATGCCATGGATCAGATAGGGGGAGGCCCTGTGGGTTGGCAGCTGCCCACCCTATACCTCCCTAAGCTAAGTGCTATATACCTCCCTAACCCACTTCATTCAAACTGAGGGGAAAATAGCAACCCTGCTTCCTTTTCCACAAAGAGCATGTGCTACAGAAGCTAAAGAGCATGTCCCATCAGGAACACCCACCAAGGGAGAAAGCAAGTCCCTCTCTCATCTGAAGCTGCAGTGGCATCCCTTCCTTTGAACCAGGAGCTATTTCACCATCCAGCCCACCAGTATGGTTTTCAATTTCACGTTGTGTATTGGCTTGGTCCAGCTCCTACTGTCTACTACTCACGGTGGGCATTACCGTAAGTGTGCCATAAGGTCTGGGTCACCATCTGACCCGCCATTCGTGTATTGTGGCCTGCCAGGTGTTTGCCAGCCCCCGTTCCCCCCACCACCCCGCAATCCCAGAATGTTTACCAAGCCCCCTGAAGCATCACCGCACATGACAGGAGGGCGGGCTGCATTTCGCTTAGCGGGTCGTGAGTTGTGCACACCTGTCCTAGCTGACACATAAAGGTGCCCCCTCCACACACCCACCTCCTGATGAATAGGACAAGTAGTGATGGGAGTTGTTAATTGTGACATGAATAGATTGTTTGATAAACTGAAGGATGATTTTTCACTGGGTATTTTTTGCATGGGGGAAAAATTAAGGTGGCATCTGGGTTTGATCATTTGCGCAAAAATAGGAAGCGTTAAAGGGCACTAAGATGCCAGCCAATGTATATTATTGCATGGATCTTTTTACATTTTTATTTATTTATTTATCTATTTATGACTCAGTTTTGATCTCATATATTTTCGAGCCAAGCTACACAGCCTGCCAAAACCCATCCACTGTATTTTTAAAATAACAGTGAATGACGCCGCTGTACAGGAAAGGCCAAATTGGACATTCAGCTGCCAATGGAATTAGTTTTTACTATCCCATCAAGAAGTATAGAGTAAGCTGAACAAAATCATCAGCTGTGCACCAGCTGGGCTTGACCGCTCTAGAACAGTCTAGAACTGCTCTAAAACAATATAGAACAATATAGAAGTGCTCTAGAACAGGGGAGGGCAGAAGATTCTTTTTTTAATAACTTGCACAACTGGTGCCATTTCAGCTGGTGCGGTATAGGTGGAGTCTTCTGCAAATGCCCAAATTCCAGGACAAGGAAAAGTAAATTCTGTGCCCCCAAATGTTTGATCTGGATGCCAAATTCTACATAAGATTCCAGATGTTGTCCTTGTATACTGAACCCCTGGGATAAACTCCACCCTAGGTGAAGAGGAGAAAGAAAGGATGAAACAGAGGAAATCCATAATCTCAGGCCGCCATCTCAGGTGCATGGAGCAGAAAGTAGATCTCCAGATGTTTTGGACTTCAACTCCCAGCACTCCTGAGCACTGGCCATGCTGGCAGGGGCTTCTGGGAGTTGAAGTCTCCAGCATCTGGAGATCTGCTTCATGCACCTGAGATGGCGGCCTGAGATTATGGATTTTGGGTTCTGTTAAAGGGCCATAATGTAGGCATTGGACAGATCTGACCCATCAAGCACAAACTACCAGGAAATACTGCTATGTGCACCATTGAAATGAAGGGGAGCTCTGCAGGTGCACCTAACATTTTATTCAGGAGCTGTCCTACTTTCCCCTCTGTCCCTCACTCATCTGCATCTTTATTGCCAGTAGCAACAACACATCTGTGAATTCAGCATCCACAACCTTGGCATACTGTTTTTTTCATATGTGCTTAAAAGTGCATTAGCCTTCTTGTTAAAAAATAATTAACTTTTTAAAAGTGTGTATTCACTTTCTACACAGCTGCTCTACTTTCCTCTGTTTCATCCTTTCTTTCTCCTCTTCACCTAGGGTGGAGTTTATCCCTGGGGGTTCAGTATACAAGGGTAATATCTGGAATCTTATGTAGAATTTGGCATCCAGATCAAACATTTGGGGGCACAGAATTTACTTTTCCTTGTCCTGGAATTTGGGCATTTGCAGAAGACTCCGCTTATACCGCACCAGCTGAAATGGCACCAGTTCTGCAAGTTATTTAAAAAATATATATCAAGGAGAAAGAAATACTAGCTGATGCTCAGCCCACCAATAGATATTTCAAGCATAATTTTAGAATCAGACTGTCATTCACCTGAACTCAAAGAGTCTTGGCTACACTGGTTTGTGGACCTGTTTGGCACTGTATGCACTTCAAGAAATGTGTAGCTTTCTGACTTCATTCCCCAGGCTCAGGTTTGCCCCCTGAAGCAGCAGAGCAGCTGGATCCAGCACAAGAACAACACGCACAGAAGTGTGCAGAACACGACGAGATTTTCAAGGCAAAAGTTCAGTGCATCACCAGCTATCTCCATAGCAACAGAAGAAGGCACAAGAGCTCGCTACAGCATAAGGCTTCAAGTTCGGGTCTCTCTAAATTGAGGAGAGAAATCATACAGCCTTGCTCAGCTGCTTGTTGTGTTTGTTTGTGCGGCTTCCAGACTCTCAGCCAGTAGGATAACGGGCCACCTGCCCTGGACACTACCTGCACAGGGGTTAAAAGCTGACTTCAAAGATCATGTGATATACTGCTACTTTTTAGATAAGTTAATATCATTTCAGCAGGCCAGATATCAGCTTGCTCAGAGGCTTAGTGAGGGCAGCAAGCCAGGCAGGCTGGCACCATTGCAGCTTTTTAACGGGCCCTGTGCCTGCAACCTACCACAGCAAAGCACATCCAGCCATTGACTATTGCCGGTGGAGGAGGAGAAAAAATGGAGACATCCATGTGACATCGGCTTGTGAGCATTTCTGCACAACAGCTGATGAGCAGGAACAATCAAGCGGAGAACGGCAACCACTTGGAATTCTAGCAGCAGCACCAGAAAAGGTCCACAACCATTCTTAAATCACCCTGGCACCCGTTCTCAGAGAGGGAGGGTGCAGACTTGGGAGCCTACCTTGCGCATAGAAATGGCTAGTTACAGCCCTGCTCTGAATCCTGGCGTGCCAGCTCTCCCAACCTCAGAGAGCCTGCCAAGACTTTCTCGCCACTTTAGGTGTCATATAAATAAAAGCCATGAAATATTACCAGCCATATATTTAGAATGTCTCCTCCATCACACATTTTGGGTCATGGAGAAAATTAACATAAGAAGAGCCGTGCTGGATCAGACCAAGGTCCATCTAGTCCAGCATTCTGTTCACACAGTGGCCAACCAGCTGCCCACGGGATTCCAGAAGCAGGACATGAGTGCAACAACACCCTCCTGCCCATGTTCCCCAGCAGCTGGTGTACATAGGCATACTGCCTCTGATACTGGAGGTAGCATGTAGCCATCAGGACTAGTAGCCATTGAGAGCCTCCTCCTCCTCCTCCTCCAGGAGCCTTCTAGGAGTGTGGAGATTTGCTCCAATTATGCCAACTTCGGAGTAGGGTGGGGTGGGGGCAAGCAGGCCCAGCACAACAGGCAGTACAGGAAGCTGACTAGGGCAGCCTTCCCCAGCCTGCTGCCCTCCAGATGTGTTGGACTACAACTCCCAGCATCCCCCAGTCAGCCATGCTGGCTGGGGGATGCTGGGAGTTGTAGTCCAACACATCTGGAGGGCAGCAGGCTGGGGAAGGCTGAACTAGGGTATCAGAATTCCAGGGGTGCTAGGCTAATTGAGGAAATCCTCTAGGGGAAACACAATGGGGCAACTGTGTCCCCTTGGCTTCCTCAGTTTCCCCTTTGCAGACCCTTTCCCCTTGCTCCATACATTTTAAACTGTGATTTTTAATTTCCATATGTAAACCACTTAGAGATTTTACTATATTAAGCAGTATATAAGTATTACTAATAAATAAGTAAATAAATGTGCCCATTCATTTATATGGAGCAAGAGAAAGTGACCACACAAGAGAATCCGCAAAGGAGGAAGAAGCACTACTCATCCTCCACTCCACACCATGTTGTCCCAAGGGCCTTGGGTAGGGGTATGTGACCACCTTGTGGTTTCCCCAATTATAGCCTCTTCCTGTTGTTCTGTTCAGTGGCATGGAACAGGGGAAATGGCTGCAATTGGGAAATTCCTGGAGGAGGAAATGCAGCAAAGATGCACTTGGGGTGTGCTTGTGGCAAAATAAATTCCTCCTCAGATGTCTCCCACACTTCCAAGCTAGAATGGGTTGCTTAACAGAGCTGGCTCATGACATGTTTCTGTCTAAGGTAAAGGATAAGATAGCACCTCCCAATTCCACATACAGAAGTTGACCAAACTGGCATTTGAATCTTACTTCAACACTCGCAATGAACCTATCCTTATCCTACGATCAGCATCTGACACCCTCCTCTGGGTGTCTCCTATGAGGGAGGCTGGAAGGATGGTGACAAGGGAGAGGGCCTTTTGGTAGTAGCCCCAGTGAGGCCTACCTGGTGCAAACATTGTCATCCTTCCGGCACCAGGTTAAGACTTTCCTCTATTTCCAGGCATTTCATGGCAGATGATGAACTGTTTAATGCATCAGTTGAATTGTTTATGGTTGTTGCTGATGCTTTGTTGTTTTGTGGGGTGGGGTGGGGTGGGGTTGTATTTTAGTGGTTAACTGTTTTACCTATTCTAAATTCTGTATGTTTTAATTTTGTTGTAGGCCACCTTGAGATTCTTGAGGAAAGTGTCTAAGAAATCATCATCCAGTGTCCTCCACCACACCTCAAGGCATCAGGTTAGCTGCATCCTTCTCCAACCTGGGACCCTCCAGATATTGTTTGCCTACAACTCCCAGAAACCCTCACCATTGGCTATGCTGATGGGAGTTGAGGGCCAGAAGTTGCCCTTCCCTGCTCAAGAGGGTGGGAACAGCTGTGGGGGGCAGCTGGGTCTCTGAAGGAATGGCTGGAATGCTGCTGCTGCTGGCATCCCCCCAGCATCTGCTGACCAAGGCAGCCACCTCACTCCACTTAGTGGAAGGGCAGGGCCGGCCACTTAGGCATTTGATTCCCAGAGATTTCCTTCTCAAGTACCTTTTTTTGGAAGAAAGACACCAGGAAACAGAGCTGTTCTCCTGCAGCCATCTTCCCATTTCCAAGCAGGAAACTATCACCCTATTTCTCTTTCCCCCCCCCCCCTCCAAAGTATGTGAGCAACCTCTCTATTCCCAATGTCTCAAACGAACGACCCACACTGCGTAGCTTATCTGCAAGGGGTGGGTGGGGAGAGGTTAGCGTGATATGCAAACGCAGCCACTCTCTTTTGGGCCCTTTTCAGTCTGTTGTTTGTTTGTTTTTACCTCTACATTAGACACAGATTATTCTGTGTAATATCTTTAATGATCTTCTAAACGCTAGGTCACAAGGACACTTTTCTGTCATTACAAGTGAGACCTGCAACAAAATGTTGCAGTGTATCCTCTCCCTTAACGCAATCACTCCTCTACAGAGTTCCAGGCAGCCATTCCCTCTTCCAGGATACTACAAGCTGCAAGGGGCCCAAACAGGCCAATTCAGCCCCTGCCAATTGTCTGGGTTCCCCCCCCCTTTCCCACTGACACTCAACATTCCAATATAAAATCACACAATAAAACCAAGCAGCCCAAAAAGAATCAGTCCGGAGGTATAGTAGAATAATAAAAATGAATAAAAAAATCAACCTATTTATTTATTTGGTATATTTGTTTATAAAGACTCTGTCAACAGCTCTCTTTTCTGTTGTGGTTTATTTTCCTTTTTCTGTTGGGGTCCTTCAGGGCTTAATCTTGGGCCACTTTCTCTTCCTCTTGGTGATCTGATTTCTTCTTTTGGCTTGAAATATCATTATGATACTGACGATATTCAAGTCTTTCCGTTCCCACATTGTTTCACTGTTCTTAGTAATATTTCCAATTGTCAGAGCTACTTCTTGGCTGTCAGATCATTATCTCAAATTCAATATTCAGAAGACAGAATTCATTTTGTTTCCCCCTAAACCTTCATTTTTGCCTTCTCCTTCTCTCTCAGTTGGCAGCATCATCTAAGCAAGTTAAGAGAGCTGGGGGTTGTTCATCTTTATCCGTTTCCTTCTTGCTGAGCTCTTATTACCGCTCTAGCTAAGGTTTACCAATTCTGTCACATTTGTAAAATTTATCTTCTTGTCTAATGATTCTGCTGAAACCCTTATTCAGCCTCTTGTGCTGATTACTATAGCATTTTGCTTACCATTCTTTCTGGATATCAGCTTAATAGTGCAATCCTATACATACATGTCTATTCAGAAGTAAGGCCCACTGAGTTCAATGGGCGTTACTCCCAGATAATTGGGTATGGGATTGCAGCCTAAATCTATTATCGCTATTCTCAGCTTTTCTGCTCATTTAATTTTATTTCTTCACACTTTAATATAATTCTGTATTTATTCTCCTTCTTTGTCACTCTGTTCATCAAATAATATTTTAATTAAACTTCCACTCCCTTACATTAATTCTTGTTTCTGTGGCCCCTTATGCATGGAACGTTTTAATTGGCTGGCTTCCTCTTTGTCCCGCTTTAAGAAATTATTTCAATAAAAACTGTTTTCTCTCTTGCATTTCCTCCTGTTCTTATTTTAGGTTAATTGTTGTACATATTTTACTTTAACTCTTTCTGTCTTTTATTATTGTAATAATAATAATAATAATAATAATAATAATAACCTAAAATTTTCTAAATGCTGTACAAATATTGACAGATAAGACAGTCCTCTGCCCACAGGTTTCCAATCTAATAGACACACTACAAAAGGAAAAGAATGGGGAGGGAAGAGGAAAGCAAGCATTGGAGTGAGAGCTCCTTCTTTGACCAATGGATGGAGTCAGGTTGGTCTCAGTGCAAAAAGGTGTTCTTTCTGGAAGGGCAGGGTGAAGCAAGCTTCCTGAAGCTGCTCATTCTGTGGTCGATGTACGGGGTGAGGTTGGTCTCCTCCTTGCCATGATATCCTTTTTGGGAGGCAGGGGGTGCAGCCTTCCGTTCCGGTGGCACTTGGTTCTGGGGCAACAGGTCTTGCCCAACAAGTGCAGAGCCCAACCTCCATCCCTTCTCCCTTTGACATATTTTTATATAGATTGTCATGGTGCAGGCGGGGATCTGTGCATTTTATTCACATACAGTGCTGAATATATTTTCAGAGCTTCTATAAACAATAGATGACAAATACTACATCACAAGGGCAGTCCTGTGCATGGTTACATTGAATAAAGTCCCACTTTTAATGGGACTTACCCACTTGTTGTTGTTGTTATTATTATTATTATTATTATTATTATTATTATTATTATTATATCTGCATCCCATTCTTCTTCCAAGGAGCATGACAGGCAGTATAACATGGGAATGATTATTGTATGTTAT
The DNA here is from genome assembly GCA_021292165.1 of Shinisaurus crocodilurus. Classification (NCBI taxonomy): domain Eukaryota; kingdom Metazoa; phylum Chordata; class Lepidosauria; order Squamata; family Shinisauridae; genus Shinisaurus; species Shinisaurus crocodilurus. Next base: position 7,278 of record JAHFWL010000603.1, on the reverse strand, counting down.
CCTAACATGAAACCTGGGTTTGAGGTTAGACTCAGAGATGGTGACTGGCCCAAGGCCACAGAGTCAGCTTCCTGAGTGAGTAGGGGCTTGAACCCTTCTCCAGCCTGGTGCCCTTCCAATGTTTTAGATTTCAATTCCCATCAGCTGCAGCCAGCATGGCCTACTATGGCCAGGAATGCTGGGAGTTGAGTCCAAAACATCTGGAAGGCACTAGGTTGGGGAAGGCTGCTCTACACTTAATCCAGCACTCTTAACCACTACACCATACTCCCTCTCTATGGCCGCATGCAATCTCAAGCACAGTTACCTGGGAGCAAATCCTATTGAACACAATGGGGTAAACATGCATAACAGCTGGGCTCAGGCACACTGACTTGGAAGGAAGTTTTGTCGAACTCAGCGAACCTTACTCCCAAGTAAACATGCATAGGATCAGGCTGCAGATGTGTACAGAGCGCAGGAGGAGGAGGCAGCTCTGCATTTGTCGGTAACAGAAGCACACTCGCTTCTCTAGCCGCGCATAGAACTGTGCTGCAGATCTTGAGATGCGGCATGTGATAAATCTTAGTTTGTGCATTAACTAGAATTGGCCCGTAAAGACGGGGGGGGGGGGTTAAGAGAGAGGGGAGCCGTCAATCTCCACAGGCTGCCCGGAGAAGGGAAGAAGGAGGAGCAGGATGTAGGAAGGGTGGGCATCGGGAGGCCGGACGTACACGGGGCTAAGGATTGGTGCTTGTTTTGTCAATCACACTGAAAAGGTTGGGAGAGAAAGGTGGTTTGTTACTCTCCCCCCCCCCATCCGCTCTTGACTGCCAATGGTCGTAGCTAAGAGGGCGGGGGGAGAGACAAATCATAATTAATAACAAGGGGGCATGGCTTCCGTTGGCCAAGATGGGCAGCGAGCGCTCTGATTTCTGCACAGATCTGGGGAGAGAAAGTGCCAAGCAGAGTGGGATCCCTTCCTCGGGGAAAACCTGGAGCTGCGCACACGAAAAGAAACTGGTAAAATAATCACGGGCTGTTCCGTCCGCCCTGGTCCCTCCACCCCGCCCCCCGCTCGTCTCCTCTCATCGATCATTATGCGCCAGAGTGGAGTGAAGGAAGGGGCGGTGGGCGGGGAGAGCCCCTGCCTATCCTGCCGGGGCTCAGGGGGTGAAATTAAGGTTCGTCGGCTCGGCCAGTTCCAAACCCATCTCCACCACCACCACCCCTCGGCTGCCTTTGTGTCGCAGCTGTTGGTCGCGCTCCCCCCCCCCCTTCATCGGGCAGTAATGCCAGGTATTTAAGGACCGGACTGCCCAGTATAGCCAAGACTAGGATGCTGTCGGCTGTTTGTTTTTTAAGTTGTGACTTCCGGCCTGTCATCCTCTCGCCTCTTCGTTCTCTCTTCCTCTCTCTCGGGGCCAAAACAGATATTACTTTAAATGTGTGGATGGCAGCTGTGTCTCCCCCCCCCTTTAATTTTTACTCTAGAGTAGGTGCAAGTGCCTCAATCCGGATCGTAAATGCCCCCGTACCGTCCGCTGTTAGGACCCCAATGCATCTTTGGGCCCTGTTCCTACTCTTGAGTAAAAAACATGGTGGGTGGGAATACACAGCTGTTAGACACGCTTAAAGTAATGTCTCTTTTGGCCCTCAGAATTGAGGACTGAGAAATGTGGAACACAGTGTCCCATAGGGCTTCTCCCACCCTTCCAATTGCCCCCACATGCACATTTTACTTGCTTTGTGCCATTCACAACCAGGGTTTTGACTTTATCCATAAGAAGGATAGTTTTTATCAAACGTGACCTGGCAGGGCCAGTGTCAAGGATCTGCATCGATGGGCACCTGCTGAGGTGAACACTGTAGTAGTGGGCCCACTGCCAATCCCTGGAGCCTCCTGTCCCAGCCATTCCTCCTCTGTGCTGTTCACCTGCCCTCTTCAAGCAAGCAGCACAGAGAGCGTGGATAAGGAACAGTCACCTCCACACACCTGGCTCTTTCTTGGAGAGGTGATGGTGCCAATTAGGCCCAGAGGGAGAGGCAAGCAAATAGGCAGCAGCAACATCAGCAAGGACAAGGTGGGCCCACTTAGGGAGGAGGGGCATGGAGACCATCTTGCCCAAGAGCCCGCAAAAACAGGGAACCGGCACTGTAACCTGGACAGAAATGTTGTGGACTGCCTTCCCATTTTAGCAGATGGCACCGAACTTCCCTCTCTGCTTCCATCCGCTTGTTTAGCTAAGATGAAGCGATAAGGGTACCTGCCCAGGCTGGAAGATAGATAGCAAACATCATGTAAAAAATGGCAATAATTTTAACAATGTTAAGCTGCAATCCTATGCATGTTTAGACAGAAAAAAGGCTTACAACTCCCAGCATGCCCCAGCAAGCTCTTTATTGCGCCTTTAAAGTATGTTCCCCCCCCTTTTCATTAATTATGGAATAATTAAGAGGTGCTTCATAAAACCCTGTAAGCCTGATTGCTCATAGGAAGCTGCCTTATACCAGGTCAGAGCATTTGTCCATGTAGCCCAGCACTCCCGACTGGCAGCTGCATTCCAAGGTCTCAGGCAGATGATGATGATGATGATGATGATGATTGTTATTATTGTTATTATTGTTATTATTTTATTTCTATACTGCCCATTGATGCACGCTTTCACATCACCTACTGCCTGGTCCTTTCTTAGCTGGAATTGTCAGGAATTGAACCTGGGACCTCCTGCATGCAAAGGACATCCTCTGCCACTGAGCCACATGACACCCAGTTTGAATGAGAAGGCATTGTCAGTCAGACTTAGCACACACAATGAGCCATGGGAAAAGAAGGCTTCCTCACACTGCTTAAACAACGCATATTTTGCCTTTTCTAGGTTCACTGTGATTGGAGCTCAAGATGCAGAAAGCTAGTTGTAAGAACACGAGTTAGTGGACCACCTCTGCAGTGTATCATATATAAGCATTCCTGAAAGATGCTGAAAGATGGACGTGGAAGTGAATTGGGAGTCTGACAATGACACTTGTGGCACCAGAGAAGATCATTCAGACGACTCCAACTGTATTTCTGAATGGGAGGGTCGGAAAGCCAGCCTCCAGCTAGAAGTGGAGAAAGATTGCTCTCTGCCCCCCAGCTCTGACTGCAGCCCCGATGGGCCTTCTGGACAGCAGGAGCTCCCCGTGGAACTGCACTGTGAAGAAGAGGAAAGTCGTGGTATCTGCTGTCAGTGGAGTGATTCAGCAACTGCTGGGGTCTTCATCACTTCCAGCACCAACTTCGAACTGCAGTGTGATGATGAAGACCTAGAGCTCCGTTCAACTGAGCACGCTAAAGGATCTCAAGGAAGGATAAGCCAGGGTCATGATGACATCGTCACTGCTGACTCTTTTGATGAGAAGGACCTGGTGCCTATGTCAGGGGACGTCTCACCTTACCATTGCAAGGAATGTGGAGAAACGTTCCACAGTCACAGTAGGTTGAAAGAACACCAGGAGTACCACATGGCTGAACACTCATACCGGTGCCCCATCTGCAGCAAAGAGTTCTTCCAAACAGCCAACTTAAGAATGCACAAACTCATCCATGCAAGTGACAGGCCCTACAAGTGCCCAGAGTGTGACAAAGGTTTCATTCATAAAGTTGACCTCTGGAGGCACCTACGGAATGTGCATAAAATAGAACATTCAAAAAGTCATGGGTCTTTGCTTACACCATCGTTAGTGTATAGGAACCAAAATAGTGCAGGCGTCGCCTCCCAGGTGAGTCCAGAAGAGCCAGGAACAGAACAGCCTAAACCTTATATATGCCCCACTTGTGGTAAGGCCTTCCGTACATCTAACTTGCTGTCGAAACACAAGGTGATTCATAGGCAGGACAAGCCATACAAATGTCAAGAGTGTGGAAAAGCCTTTGTCCAGCTGCTCAGGCTGAAAGGCACCAGAAAATTCATACCGGGAACGCCCCTTCTATTGCGAAGAATGTGGTGGGTCGTTCACACGTCTGACTTCGCTACATCGGCATCAGCGGATCCATACCGGAGAAAAGCCCTACTCTTGTGCATACTGTGCTCAAGACTTCACTGAGTCAGGCTCCTTGAGGAGGCATGAACGCATTCATCAAGTGAAAACATCATAGGGCCACGGCATGCATCACATTTGTGGGTGGGGCTGGGTGGGGGTATACATTCAAGATGTTCTGTGTATGCACCATAAATGCAATGTATCAATGTGACAAACACGTGTCTAGTACAGGTATGCTTGTCAGAGAGGCATGATCGGTTGCGGCTCACTGTTGAGCGTACACCTGGTGGCAGACCTGGGTTTACCTCTGTATAATGTGTGAAATGGCCCATAATCTCTAACGTTTGTAGGCTTTGAGCCACTTCCTTTTTTCCTTTCACCCACATAAAATAGTTTGGCAAGCTAAATAAGCTGTTCCACCTCTGTTGTTTGTTCATATAACACTAAATATATGCATTGTCCTTTTTCATCATGTTCGTTCTTGCAACAGCTGTGTGAGCTATGTTGTTCATAATGTCATGCGTGGGAAGACTTATGTCTGACAGGTGAGACTTGACCTAGTTCCTGTCCAGATGTTTGGCTTTTGCAAGCCCTGGACAACCCAGGAGATGTTCCCCAGCATGCTTTGCAACATTACAAGGGATTCTGCGGTACATCTCTTAAAATGCCTTGTGACTCATTGGAACCTGTAAAAATATAGTCCCTGGTAGCTGCTTGGCCTGACTTGACCATCAGTCAACACATACAAATAATTGGCACAGCACAAAAGGGTAAACACCTTTAATAATAATATGACGTACAATATAGTTTCGCCTGATGCCAATTAATGTTCTTCAGGGGCTGTGATTTGATGTTCTCTTATTAAGTTATGGGAGGGGAGACTTGCTCATACATCAAAGGTTCATTTCAAGAATGCGCTCTGAGTTGTTGAGCAAGTCTCCCCTGCTGTAACTTACTAAGAGGTTAAGTTCATAGTCCATGAAAGAGATTTTATCCTGATGTGTTTCAAGACAAATGCTATCTTTTATATCACATCCAAGATTGTTGCACATTTGTGGTGCAAACACTTGTTTTTGTTGTCATGCTTGACCAAGGCAATCCAGTGACTGCATGGGCTAAGCCAGGGGGTAGGCAGCCTTTTGGACTGATGGGCATATTTGGCAATTTGAAAAACTGTCCTAGGCACTGCCACAAAATGGCTGCCATGGGAGGCGTGGCTAGTCACAAAGGACAAGTAAACTGCCCAAGAACTTGAGTACAAAGCAGAGGTGGGGTCTGAGCCCCAACACACTAAACAACTCCTTTGAACCACAGCTTGTAAGAAAATGTGTTACGGCGCAATCCTATGCATGTATTGATAGAAAAAGTCCTACAACTCCCAGTAGGCTGGCTGGGGAATGCTGGGAGTTGTAAGACTTTTCTATCTAAACATGCATAGGATTGCACCCTTAATCTTTAAAAAAATAAAAATAAAAAGTGAGACAGGTAGGGCACCTTGGGGGCATCAGGAAAGGTGTCTGGGGGCACACTAGTGCCCATGGGCACCATGTTGCACACCTGTGGCTAAGCGGTCATGTAAACCTGGGTCTCCTGAGTCCCTAGACTCCATCTCTATCACTAGTGCAGTGTTCTCCAACCTTGGGTCCCCAGATGTTTTTGGCCTACAACTCCCAGCATGCCCCCAGCTAGCTATGCTGGCTGGGGCATGCTGGGAGTTGTAGGCCAAAAACATCTGGGGACCCAAGGTTGGAGAACACTGCACTAGGTGATCCTGGCTCTTAAGCCACCATCTGACCAAATGTGTAGCTCGCAGAATCTTCCAAGGAATGGTCTGTGTAAACCATTTTAAAAGAAGCATTGGCCCTTAAAGGCTCTTTCCAAGTAAAGGTATTGCTGACTGGTCATGGAACAGTTAGAAAAATATAGCTCCCTCCCCACACACCACTCTGCCAAACCTCACAAACATGGGGGATATAGGAACATAGGAAGCTGCCTTATGCTGAATCCGAACACGGGTCCACCTAGCCCAGTATGTTGACACTGACTGGCAGCACCTTTCCAGGGTTTCAGGCAGGATTCTTTCCTACTCCTACCTGAGATGCCAAGGATTGAACTGGAACCTTCTGCATGCCAAAGCAGATGCTCTACCACTGAGCTATGTCCCTGTGTTTCATGTTGTTGCTATCTTCATGTCATAATTTCCCTAGTGGTGTGTGAAAATGAACTTTTAAGAGCTGGTCTTACAGCCAGTTCATAGGAACATAGGAAGCTGCCTTCTACTGAGTCAAACCCCTTGGTCCATCATAGCCCCAGTATTGTCAACACTGATTGGCAGTGGCTCTCCAGGATTACATGCAGGAATTTTTCCAGCCTACCTGGAGAGCCCGGGGATCGAACAAGGGACTTCTGCTTGCAGGGCAGGTGCTGTACCACTGCGCTAGGGCCCCTCCCTTGCAAAAGTCCAGGTGTAGGCATGATGGACCTCTGGAGGGAGGACACTGCAGAACTCTGCAGTCGAAGAATAACGAAACTTTGTTGGTCTATATCTTTCTGCATCCTGTTGCTGTTTGACTGAAGGTCATCTGGTTTTGAAGAGAATGACATATTGGATGTAAAGCCCCATGATGACATCTAATAAATGGGACAGTTTGTCCAGTGTGGCGTAGTGGTTAGAGTGTTGGACTGGGACTCGGGAGATCCAGATTCTAGTCTCCAATCAGCCATGAAGCTCACTGGGTGACTTTGGGCCAGTCACTCACTCTCAGCCTAACCTACCTCACAAGGTTGTTGTGAGGATAAAATGGAGAGGAGGAGGATTATGTAAGCTGCTTTGGGTTCCTTGCAGGAAAAAAGGCAGGATATAAAAAAAATTAAAAAAAAATTATTTATTAGTTGTTGATGCCTTTGGTAATGTGGCTCTGTATATTGGGAAATGGAACTCTCTGATTGGTAAGGCATGGATATTGGATGTGTTGCCTATATGAACTTTTCCTTCCTCTAGAATCAAAGCATTTTAGAGTGGGAAGGGACCTGGGTGGTCAGCTAGTCTAACCCTCTGCTCAATTCACGTCTGTAGTGCAGATGCAACTGCAGCATCCTGACAGATGGCCGCCCAGCCTCTGCTTAAATGCTTCCAGCGAAGGAGAGCTGTGACTGCCTTCCAAAGCATCATGCCACTATCAACAGCTCTTCCTTAGGACGTTTCTCCTGATGGTTCGCTGAAAATCTGCTTCCCTGCAATTTTACTGGATCGGTTTGGTCCTGCTATGACAAGCC
>JAHFWL010000602.1:0-309104 GCA_021292165.1 Shinisaurus crocodilurus | reverse complement strand
AAATGATGCTCAGATACTACAGATTCTGGGTTTTAAAGTTATTTTATCTGGATTTATAAAGTTATTTTAAAGAAGTCTTCAGAATTACTGTGCAAGATAGAATTTTCTCCATAATGTATCACAGTTCCATTTTTAGTGTAGTTATTCCACCAAAAGGCCGTGTGTAAATATTTATTTATTTTATACCCCGCCTTTTTTCCTGCAAGGAACCCAAGGCGGCTTACATAATCCTCCTCCTCCTCGTCGTCCTCGTCCTCGTCCTCCTCACAACAACCCTGTGAGGTAGGTTAGGCTGAGAGTCAGTGACTGGCCCAAAGTCACCCAGTGAGTTTCATGGCGTTCAAGGTGTTCTCCTCACCTTGTCAGCCAGTGCCTTTTCTGGGCTATGCACCTGGCAACTTTAGGTGATACTTGGTGCTGCAGTTAATAAGTGAGTCCTTATGAATCTCTGGTGTTTGGTACTCTTTTCTTCTCTTGCTGTACTTGGTTGATCCATATAGTTCCATGATACAGTTCTAGCCAATGAGCATGCTACAGTAAGCTTGTAAGCTAACATCACGGAAGTATAAGGAAACCCGCAGATGATAAATGGAGCATGTTTTCTCTTTTTAAGTGGATTGTGTTAAATAAACAAAACTACACCCTGTTCTTCAATGAATGAATCACAATGACTGGGTTCGCACAGCACAACAAGCAACCATTGATTGTTATCGTTGTTTGTTTGTCGTGTTGTCTCTGACCATTGTGACTTACCATTGTTGTCAACCACGAGAAGACATAACAGTCTATTCTAGGGTTTGTCCCTACCACGATTGTTTGTTGTGACATCCAAACCAGGGAGAGCTGTTTTATCGTTGGTGGTTCAAGAATCCTACAGAGTTGCATGACAAGAGCGGCAAAACAAGCAGCCACTCCAGTTATCGGATGTCTGTTCCTGATGTCTGCCTAGCAAACAAATGCTGCTGCTTGTTTCACTTCTAATTGTAGGGTGCTCTTTACTTTTACAATCAGAATATCAAAGACTGTCTTTATTTTTCTTTCAAAATAAAGTATGCTTTTAATAGAAGAAGAGCAGAGAACTTTACAAGTATGTGGTGGGGGGAGGAGGGGAGGGGGTAGTTGGGTAGTAAGCAGAGGGCTGGAAAAATGAAGTCAAGGCTAAACTCTGGCTGCAGGAGTAAGAAAAGCTTTGGGGGAGGGAAGGTGAGGAAAAGATCTAGTACAGATTTGTAACACAGGTGGGAGGCAGGAAAGATGGGAGAACTGCTAGAGAGAGCACATTCTCTGCCATGCGTGGATGCGAGGGGTGGGAAGAAGTAAAAGAGGTGCAGTGCTAAGCAGAGCTAGGCATGGGGGGGGGGAGAGAAAAAGGTATAAATAACCTTCACCTGTCTCCTAGCCAAGATGGGAGCGAAATTGGGAGGGAGAGGGGAGAGCGAGAGAGGCTTTGGTGCCGGGCGGCATGGAGAACAGAGGGAGAGGGGCAAGGATCAAAACCTGCTGCTTGGACAAGGGGTGCCAGACAGTGTGGAGTAGGGTGTATAACATGTTAATAATCCTCAACTGTATGGTAGACCAGGTGGGAACAAAGGCGGGAGGGAGAAGAGAGAGCATAAAAGGTGCTTGTAATGGGTGGCGAGGTTGGGGGTGGTGGCTGGGTTAGGAGAAAGTCAAGCTGCAGTTCGTACTAGAGGTTCCAGGAATGGGGTGTGTGGTGGGTTGATGGGGAAACTCTCATCTGCAGTGACTGGAGAAAGCCAGGCAAAAATGGGGAAAGTGACAGGCAGAGAAGAGCGGGGCCACATATGCAGAAATCAATTTTTTTTCCAATGGGACCAGAGAACCAAAGGGATATAGATCGGCTATGGGGAGGGAGAGAAAGGGTTAATGAAAGGTACCAATGGAAGAAGGCCTCTATGCCACAACGGAGAGAACAGCTCCAGCGGTGCCCATTGATAGTCTACCACAAAATGTAGGGGGAAAGTCGGACTATAAAGCACATAGTCTTCAATGTCTCTATACTAATGCCCAGAGTATGGGCAATAAACAAGACGAACTTGAACTCTTGATACATGAGGGCAGGTACGACTTGATAGGGATAACTGAAACCTGGTGGGATGACTCCCATGACTGGAATACAGCAATTGAAGGGTATAACTTGTTCAAAAGGAACAGAAGCAACAGAAAGGGAGGTGGAGTTGCACTGTATGTTAAAAATACGTATCTCTGCACAGAGATACAGGAAGAGGAGCTTGGCAGCCCCATTGAGAGCATCTGGGTTAAAATAAAGGGGGCAAAGAATAAAACGAACATGGCGGTTGGAGTCTACTACCGACCACCCAATCAAGGAGAAGATGAGGATGGAACTTTTGAAAAGCAAATTGCCATTGTTTCAAGGAGGCACGATGTGGTAGTAATGGGAGACTTCAATTTCCCTGATATCTGTTGGGAGACTTATTCAGCCAAACATGGCCCCTCCAAGAAATTCCTGACCTGTGTTGCTGATAACTTCCTCCTACAGAAAGTGGAGGAAGGAACTAGAGGATCGGCTATCCTTGACCTGATTCTAACCAACAGAGACGAGTTAGTGGATAAAGTGGCAGTTTCGGGAACTCTGGGGGAAAGTGACCATGTTATACTAGAGTTCTTGATTCTAACAGAAGCAAAAGCTGAGTGTAGCCAAACACGTACCCTGGATTTTAGGAAAGCCAATTTTAACAAACTCAGAACAATGATTAGTAAGATCCCATGGCAAGTGACTCTCACGAGAAAGGGAGCCCAGGAGGGGTGGGAGTTTTTAAAGAAGGAAATTTTAAAGGCACAATTGCAAACAATTCCCACAAGGAAAAAAGGCAGAGGGCAACAGAAAAAGCCAATGTGGCTTCACAATAAACTCAAAGATGACCTGAAAACAAAAAAGGACACGTATAGGAAGTGGAAGGAAGGACAGGCTACAGGGGAAGAGTACAGGCAGGTAGCACAGAACTGCAGGAATAGTGTCAGGAAGGCTAAAGCCGAGAATGAGCTAAGGTTAGCGAGGAATGCTAAAAGCAACAAAAAAGCTTTCTTCAGATACATGCACAGTAAAAGACAGAAGAAAGAACTGGTGGTTCAACTACGCAATGAGGATGGCAAATTGATAACAGAAGACAAAGAAAAGGCAGAAGTGTTCAATTCCTACTTCGGCTCGGTCTTCTCCCAAAAGAGGGTCTATGACCCCCCTGGCAAACCTGAAGTGCAGACTGAAGGGGCAGAATTGCAGCTTGAGATTGATAGGCAAATGGTCAAGGAGCACCTGATTACTCTGAACGAGTTTAAATCTCCAGGGCCTGATGAGCTGCATCCTAGAGTAATAAAGGAACTGGCAGAAGAACTCTCAGAACCACTGTCTATTATCTTTGAGAAATCATGGAGGACAGGTGAAGTGCCAGACGACTGGAGGAGGGCAAATGTTGTTCCCATCTTCAAAAAGGGCAAGAAGGAGGAACCTGGGAACTATAGGCCAGTCAGTCTGACATCAATCCCTGGGAAGATTTTTGAGCAGATTATAAAGAAGTCAGTCTGCAAGCACCTTGAAAACAATGCAGTGATTACTAGAAGCCAGCATGGATTTGTCAAGAACAAATCCTGTCAGACTAATCTGATCTCATTTTTTGATCGGGTAACCTCCCTTGTGGACTGTGGGAATGCTGTGGACATTATATATCTGGACTTCAGCAAAGCTTTCGACAAAGTGCCTCATGATATCCTGATTAGTAAGCTAGCTAAGAGTGGGCTAGATGGAACAACTATCAGGTGGATCCACAATTGGCTAAAGAATCGGACTCAAAGAGTGCTTATCAATGCTTCCTTCTCAAACTGGGGAGAGGTAACGAGCGGGGTACCACAGGGCTCGGTCCTGGGCCCGGTGCTCTTCAACATTTTTATTAATGACTTGGATGAGGAGGTACAGGGAATGCTTATCAAATTTGCAGATGACACAAAGTTGGGTGGAACAGCTAATACTCTGGAAGACAGAAACAAAATTCAAAGTGACCTCGATAGGCTGGAGCGCTGGGCCGAAAACAACAGAATGAAATTTAATAGGGATAAATGCCAAGTGCTGCACCTAGGGAGAGGAAACCAAATGCAGAGTTACAGAATGGGGGACACTTGGCTCAACAATACTACAAGTGAGAAGGATCTTGGAATTGTGGTAGATCACAAACTGAATATGAGCCAGCAATGCGATGTGGCTGCAAAGAAGGCAAATGCTATTTTGGGCTGTATTAATAGAAGTATAGCTTCCAAATCGCGGGAAGTGATAATTCCCCTTTACTCGGCACTGGTTAGGCCTCATCTTGAGTACTGCGTCCAGTTCTGGGCACCTCACTTTAAGAAGGACATAGACAAACTGGAGAGGGTTCAGAGGAGGGCAACAAGGATGATAAAGGGACTGGAAACAAGGCCCTATGAGGAGAGACTGAAAGAACTGGGCATGTTTAGCCTTCAGAAGAGGAGACTGAGGGGAGATATGATCGCACTCTTCCAGTATTTGAAGGGATGTCACACAGAGGAGGGCAAAGATCTCTTCTCGTTCATCCCAGTTTGCAGGACACGGAATAATGGGCTCAAGTTACAGGAACCTAGATTCCACCTAAATATCAGGAAAAAATTCCTGACTGTCAGAGCAATAAGACAATGGAATCAACTACCTAGGGAGGTGGTGGGCTCTCCCAGTCTGGAGGCATTCAAGGTGCAGCTGGACAGACATCTGTCAGAGATGCTTTGACCTGGATTCCTGCATTGAGCAGGGGGTTGGACTCGATGGCCTTGTAGGCCCCTTCCAACTCTACTTTTCTATGATTCTATGATTCCTGAAGGAAGAGGGAGAGGAGAGCACTCGGGGGACCAATCGTGAACAAGCTGCCCACACAGAGAGGGAGTGATGGCCCCTGGGATGCATGCCTGGAGCGGGAGGCAGGACTGGGTGGGAACAAAACCACAAGAACAACCAGAAACAATGTTCATCTGCCAGAACAATAGTTGTAACAGACCACCAAACATGGTAACTTACCACGGTTGGTTGTGTTGATGCGTGAACCCACCCAATATTAAAGGTTTTGAATCCTCAAAAAACTTTTGAGGATAAGCGAACGGGGAGATCTCAGATTCCCCCTCCTGAGGTTTTAGTAGTGTCTATAGCCATAGGATTACATTGTTAAGTTTCACTACACTGTCAAATGAATAGCCTAACTGGCTACCATAGAAAATCATTTTATTATTAAAGGCCTACACTCCTGGCCTCAGCATTTTATACTCTACTTCAAGCACAGAGGCAACATAAAATACCAATATAACTTTTCAAGCTAGAATATACATGATTGAAGCTAATATTTCCATCTTTCTTGTGGTAAAAAAAGGCTTTGGAATACGCCATGCAAGTGATTCCCAAAAAGAAAGCTTACCTTGTCAACATTCTCCATCTGAGAATCTACTAAATTGTTTACTACATTGTCTGTGAAAGGCACATTCGATTTTTCACTGCAAAGAATATTTTCAGCAATCTGAACATTGGGTGTCACGAAGGTAAACTCATTTTTCCTGGATTCTGAGGAGAGGCAAAGCTGATAGGAATAAGGCAAAGTCCCATCTTCAAAGTTAGGTGGAAATATGGCACCAGTCTTGGAATGGGGAACAGGACCAAAGCACTGTAGGAATTTGGGATTCCCTGACCGTCGGAGCTTCATCATGATGGCCAGAATCACTGTCAAGAGGAAGAGGAATGACATCATGGCTAAGGCCAGCACCAAATAGAACTGTAGATCAGACTGATACTCGGAGCTGCTCAGTTGGCTTTTCATCTCCGGAAGGGCCTCCTGGAAGTTCTCAGCAAACACCAGGTTCAGAGTAACGGTGGCCGAGAGAGGCGGCTGCCCATTATCCTTCACCACAACCACCAGTCTCTGCTTCACAGCATCCCTCTCCACAAAGGCCCTCGCTGTCCTGATCTCGCCAGTATGAGGCCCAACAGCGAAGAGTGCTGGCTCAGTGGCCTGAATCAGGTGGTAGGAGAGCCAGGCGTTGTGCCCAGAATCAGCATCCACGGCCACCACCTTCGTTACGAGATAATCTGCCTCAGCCGAACGAGGCACCATCTCGAACAAGGCGGAGCCTCTGGCTTCTTGTGAAGGGGACAGGACACGGGGGCTGTTATCATTCCAATCCAGGATAAACACCCGCACTGTGACATTGCTGCTGAGACGGGGAGAACCACCATCTTGGGCCTTCACCTGCAGCTGGAACTCCCTGAATTGTTCATAGTCGAAGGATCGCTGGGCATAGATTGTGCCTGTCTCAGAATTAATGGAGACATATGAGGAGATGGGGAGCTCCTCAATGTTGCTGTTGAGGATGGAGTACGTGATCCGTGCATTCTGGTCCACATCTGGATCAGAGGCTTTAATACTGAAAATGGAGGCACTGGAAGGATTGTTTTCGGGCACATAGATGCTGTAGGAAGATCTCTCAAACGTTGGGGCATTGTCATTGATATCAGAGATCTGCAGTGAGATGGTTTTGTGTGTGGAAAGTGGTGGAGTTCCTTTGTCTGTGGCTGTGAGTGTAATATTATACTGAGGAGCTCTTTCTCTGTCCAGGGGACTGTCTGTTAGGAGCTTGTAGTAATTGTTGGATGAGGGAAGAACCTTGAAGGGCAAACCATCTTGTAAATCACAAGTAACCTTTCCATTGTCCCCACTATCTTTGTCATTTACACTAATGAGAGCAATTAAGGTTCCTGACAGTGCATTTTCAGGGATTGGGCTGAACACAGTGGCTAACATCACTTCTGGGGCATTATCATTCTCATCCAGAATAGTTATTTCAATATTGGAATGTGTCACCAATCCTCCACCATCCTTTGCTGCTACTGTCATAGTATATTCTTTGGTTTCCTCAAAATCCAACTGTTCCAAAAGAGAAATAATGCCATTGGTTGGATTGAGGCTGAATTTCTTCTGCCCATTCATTGGTATGTTGCTGAATTCATATCTGATCTGGGCATTTGTACCAGCATCTTTATCTGAGGCTACAACCTGGTGCACAAGGGACTCCACAGGCATATTTTCATGTAAACTGACCTTGTATACATCTTGAGTGAAGATGGGTGGGTTGTCATTGGCATCAGTGACATTAATCCATATCTGGGCAGTCCCTGTTTTTCTAGGTTCACCCCCATCTAGTGCTGTAAGGATCAAGTGAAGAGTCTGTTCTTTTTCCCTGTCAAGAGGTTCCTGCAACACCAGTTCTGCGTACTTATTTCCATCTTTTCTCTCTCTAACTTCCAAAGTGAAGTACAGATTGGGGTTAAGCTGGTAATTCTGGAGAGAATTCACCCCAATGTCAGGATCTTCTGCTTTCCCAAGGAGAAATCGCGTTCCTGTTAAAGTGAGTTCACTTGTCTCCAACTTGATATTGCCATTGAGAAACTGTGGTGCATTATCATTAATATCCTGGATTGCGACAATTAAATGGAAAATATCAAAGGGATTTTCAACCACCACTTCTAAAGTAACAGAGCAGTGTGGAGTTGTGCCACATATTTCCTCCCTGTCAATCCTGTCATTCACATAGAGGTTTCCATTCTCTATACTGAAATACTGCATTTTATCCACAGAGACAGCATGCAGATTGCGCTTTGCCAGCTCTCCGGCATTCAGTCCCAGATCCTTGGCGAGATTCCCCACAAGGGAGCCCTTTGCCATCTCCTCGGGGAGTGAATAGCGAATCTGCTCCGAGGCAGCCCAGCAGGGGAACGGCAGCAGTAAGAGAAGCAGTACTTGCCTTGTGAGTGCCCGGCCACTCTCGTCTTCCCTTCTGTCCATCTGGCTCTCTGAGAAATCAGCTGCCTCCTTTTTCCAAGTCAGTTCAAATTCGCATCAGGGTGCAGGGAATCTCCGTAAGGAAGAATCAGCTGCCTATCTCCTCCTTACCTTTTTGTTTTTGCCGACCGTGGCAGTTTGTATTTTCCCTTTTCACCCAGATTACTTTGTCTTTGTGCTCTGCTGTCCCCGATCTGCGCAGCAATGAGGAAGCAATCATTTTGTAGGACGCATCCTCGGTGGATCTCCTTCAACCAGTCTCTGGCTGCCACACTGGCCAATAGCGACACTGTGAGGCTCAGACGGAGAACTGCAAGGGACTCCTTCTCATTCCGTTTTAGATAGAAAAACCACTTGGATGTGATCATATCTTGGAGTGTGAGGAAGAAACATGCATTTTCCCAAGAGTAATTTACCTTGTACAAAAAGATGTTTCTATAAAATTTATCTCCAGCTTGCGTGTGTGTGTGTGTGTGTGTTTGTTTGTTTGAATTACTTCTTTGTTTCACTGAAGAGTCTTTCATCCATGTCAAGGGATTTTTTATATGACTGCTACTGCTACTGTTGTTTATGGAAATAATTCATACAAAACTAGAAATATGTGCTTCACAGAGCAGAATCAGAATCCTAGAATTGTTTTTATTGCACTGATTTTATTTTGAGTTTTCCTGACTGGATAATGGGTTCCTTGTATGTGTGTTTTCTGCTTCGATTCTGACGAATTTCTGCGTATCTCTGGTTATGTTGAAAATGTTTCAGGCACATTTACTCTGTCACAGTCCTCCTGCTTTTATACTTTTTCTGTGATACACAAGTATCCCATTTAATTAATCAGAGTAAAGTTATGAACAGGCAAAGGGCTCGACCCTCCTATCCATGCCCAAAATAAATCAAGCTGTTTTAGTGTATTACTTTAACACTTAAAAAAAAAAAAAGCCTGGATTTTTAAAAAAGTGTTCAATTAGAACACTTGAACCACCTGATTTTGCTGTTGTTCCGCATTCCTTGTTACTCCCTCCTCCTTTTTCCTGGAAAAAATCAAATAATATCCTTGCTTTGGGGGAAGTGGAGAGGGGAGCATATAGCAGGGGCTCCCATTCTGCTAGGAGAGGCCTGTGGTCCCCTCCTTGGCTGCAAATGATGCTCTGGGTAGCTGAGAAGACCCCCTGCAGGGCCTGCTTGAGTGTACGGCACATCATTCTTTCAGGATGGGCCTCCTTTGCCACCTTGTACCCAAGATAAGGGTTTGGGGGATTTGAACATCTTCTCACCAAGGCTGCACTGCCTATAGTCAGTCACGCCAAGGAGCAATAAGGGGGGATTGTGAAGAGGCAAATAGCCTCAGAAGTCTCAAGCGAGCGATGGACACGCTCTCTTGAATTTAGGTATAATATGAGCCCCCACATGAAGGGGAGGCAGCTCAGGTGCACCGGGTGTTGTGTTTGTTATGGCCAGTTGCGAGGCAAGCCATTCGTGACAGGTTGCTTTCACTGAGTGGGGAGCAGCAGCGGCATGTGGAGGGGCGTCCATTGATATCCTGGATAATTATGAGAGATGAGGAAGGTTGGTGAGTATGCATGACTTGGGGAGAGGTCTGCCGGGGTTTTCGTATGTCACATAACATACAGAAACCTAAGAAAATCCCTGCTGCATTGGATCAAAGGCCCATCTTGTCCAGAATCCTGTTTCTCACAGGGGCCAATCAGAGGGAGGCCTCCAGGAAGCTCACAAGCAGGGCACAGAGGCAGCAGATCTATCCACCATGATTTGTCTCACTATTTGCTCATTTGCCCCGTTTGATGTGCAAAGCAGGCCTAAGAACTCAGACTCAACTTTCTCCCCACATCCCACATCCCTTTGCCAGTGATCAGGTCTTACTTCCCGGTGGATAAAAGTGGAGACATTTCACATTTCAAAGGTTGGAGCCATGATGAGCCCTCATAGAATCATAGAAAAGTAGAGTTGGAAGGGGGCCACCAGGTCATCGAGTCCAACCCTCTGCTCAATGCAGGAATCCAGGTCAAAGCATCCCTGACAGATGGCTGTCCAGCTGCACCTTGAATGCCTCCAGAGTGGGAGAGCCTACCACCTCCCTAGGTAGTTGGTTCCATTGTCTTATTGCTCTGACAGTCAGGAAATTTTTCCTGATGTTTAGGTGGAATCTGAGTTCCTGTAACTTGAGCCCATTATTCCGTGTCCTGCAAACTGGGATGATCGAGAAGAGATCCTGGCCCTCCTCTGTGTGACAACCCTTTAAGTACTGGAAGAGTGCAATCATGTCTCCCCTCATTCTCCTCTTCTGAAGGCTAAACATGCCCAGTTCTTTCAGTCTCTCCTCATAGGGCCTTGTTTCCAGTCCCTTTATCATCCTTGTTGCCCTCCTCTGAACCCTCTCCAGTTTGTCTACGTCCTTCTTAAAGTGTGGTGCCCAGAACTGGACGCAGTACTCAAGATGAGGCCTAACCAGTGCAGAGTAAAGGGGAATTATCACTTCACGTGATTTGGAAGCTATACTTCTATTAATGCAGCCCAAAATAGCATTTGCCTTCTTTGCAGCCACATCACATTGCTGACTCATATTCAATTTGTGATCTACCACAATTCCCTCTGCAGGTATTATTCACATGAGGGGCAAAACACGTTGAAGGGAGCTGTGAGGTTGCATGTTTAGACCCACCCCTGACATCACGTGGCTCCTTCCAGCCCTGATCAGGTAGCAGAGGGTGCGTGATCATGGTTCCAGGATTTGGGGAAGCCTCCCCAAATAGCGATCTACATGCAGATCTTCCCACCTCTGCCATCAATGCTAACATGTGGATGCTGGGGGCAGAGCTAGGAGGATCTATGTGACATCAGGGGTGGAATTAAAGTTATGGCCCCATAGTCATGTGTGAAGGGGGCAACATTAGCACCAGCAGCAGAAAATGTAAGATGCAAACTAGTGCAGAGCACAAAGGAAAACAATTGGTTGGTAGAAGAGGTGAATTCACTGAATTGATTGATTGATTGATGCCTTTTTAGTTTTTAACAATTTACTCATGACTTTTATATGACTAATCTTCATTTACTAATGTATTTGGTGATGTTTAAGCTTATTTAAATGACCTGATTTGTTCTGTATTATTATTTTCTATGTGAAATTGAGGAATAATATGTGAATTTTATATGCCCATTCTACTTACTTTTACATGTCTTTATGGCTTCCTTTATGACTGTATTTGGTAAATTGCTTTGGTCTGTGTGGCAAAAATATACATTCATCCATGTCATGGCTAACGGCATGAGCTGCAAGTTAGGAAAATCACAGTGCAAATATCACTTCAACCAGAAATTCACTCGCATGATCTCTCAGCTTTCAATCTGAGCTATAATCATTATATGGTGAATTACGGTACTCTCAGGGCCCATTCATGTGGATAAGGAGGGATACATATGTAATAAATACTGAATTACGGAAATGTTTGCAAAGTACTTTGAATATTTGAAATGCAGAATATATACTCAAAGTATTATTACAGAAGGTTCTACTTTTGGTGAAATGTTTCTGCTTAATATTTGCTATTTTGCTTGGTTTCTTGTACCTTTTTTTTAGTTCTTATTCTAGGTTTTCACATACTTCTGAAGTTAAACTATGAAGTAGGGACCTCCCTGCCTCTCATTTTCACTGTACTAAAGCGGTACAAAACATCACAGCTCTGGTGGTCTAAGTTCCATAATGAGATCTCTCCCATCTACCTCTCTCTCTCTCTCTCTCTCTCTCTCTCTCTCTCACACACACACACACACACACACACACACACTTTTCATAAAAGGCATGATAGATATCATTGTTCCATAACCATATTCTGAATACAGTTGAATCCTACATACTAACAGCGAAGTCATCCTCTGAGTGAGGATACCGATGTAGCCAAAATTAGACCATCCAGGCACAAGAGGGAAATATCAGCAGTCTTGGGGGAGCCTCAAGGTTTACACACACACAGGAAAAGGTCCCTTAGGAAAAAAAATCAGCCCAATGAGGATGGCCACAGAATGCTGAATGAATGAAAAACTGGTAGTATGGGAAGGTGAATGGGATGGAGTATCCTGGAAAGAGGACATGGCTGGGTACCCTGAACAGGAGAACTTACAAACATATGCACCTAGGCTTAATACACATGCCTTGGGGTCCTGCAATGTGCAGCATTTGTCATTACATGGAGAGAGCCTACTGAAGACACTATATGTCTGTAAGGTCTTTGAAGACCTTCAGCTTAACATGTGGAGGTCAGGATTGAGGGAACTGGGTGAGGTCCTGTCTCCCATCCGGATGGGCACTCGATGTGTATATGGGAAAGGGCAGGGCCAGCATACCCTCCAACTGTCCTGAAAATCCCAGGACCCCCCGAAAACCCTTAAGTCATCCCGGCTTCTCATTTTGTTATGCAAAGTCCCTAATTCTTTTAGCTTAGCTGCTATTTTGTCCATGGCCCCTTTAAGGTAGCTCTGCTTAGGCTCCAACAGCGGCCCACAGTAAGCAGGGAGGGAACACACCTGAGGATGTGTGTGTGCGTGTGCATGTGCGTGTGCGTGTGCAACCACTCTCTTTACCTGCTGTCTCTGCTTGGCGAGAAGAAAAAGAGGTGGACACTGCACTCGCTGGCCTGGACCCACGGAGAGGTGAATGATACCTATCTTTATATCGCCAAAGATTTTATTTCCTAACAGAGCTGACTCTCTGTGCCTCTAACAGGTGAGGTACAGTGTCAGAAGGAAATGCAAGAAACTTCCCCTTCTCTCTGAAGCTCCATGTTTGGGTGTGTGTGTGTGTGTGGGGAGGGGGTTAGCTTCACCTGTTGAATTTGTGCCAATCCTGACAGTTTTAAAACAAAAAGAAAGAGATTGCCCTGCAAACACTGACCCCCTCCCCATGAAAAACACCAGATATCAGCAATTAAGGATTTAAGCAAGGTAAAAACATATATATTACAAAAGCCACTTACAAAATATTATAAAATAATATATAATATAATAATGTAATAATTATAATATATAAGATAGTATATAATAATATAATTCTGGAAAAGTCATCCTAGCACTGGCGCTGCTGCTGCTACCTCTTCTTCTAGCAAGGAGCAGCATTTCACAATTATCCCTCAGTTACACGATACTTCTTCACACAATGCATAATCAATCTGCTGCCACAAGATGTGATGGTCAGTGTTGTAGATTGCTTTAAAATATACACACTTTCCTGTAAGTCCCATTGAATGTAATAGGACTTACTTCTGAGTACACATGCATAGGATTGCACTGTCTGTTTTCAGAGCAGTTGTAAATTTTACTTACTTTACCTGTGTACCCCATGTGAAAGTCTTTTTCTAACACATGCTGAAGTGCAATGGAGAAAGCTCTCTACAGTAATGATCAGGATTATTCTGCAGGGATTTTGGATTGTTTTTTTTTTTTTAAATGCATTAGAAATTTTAAAAAATAATTTTTTAGCAGAAAACACACCCTCCTCAAGAGAAAATTGGAAAAAAATCCCAACTACCTCAAATAGCAGCAACAAACATCATCATTCCATTGTGGCATTATTTTTCAATCACAGTGTTGTTGTTCTTGGTTTTTTTGTGTTTTTTTTAAAAAATAAAGTACAATAGAGCCCACATGTTTTTTTTCTGAGTGGAGAAAATAGGAGCTTGCAGGGTGGGCCTGTGAACCACTATGCACATTCAGAGATATCTAAATGTTAAATAGTATTATTTCTTTGCCAAACTACTAATGAGAACAAAGCCACCATGGAGGGATCCATTTTTAAAGTGGGAGGGAGAGCTTTAAAACAAGGAGTTTCCTGCACAATGTGGGGAAAGTAGGCTGAAAGTTATGTTTGACTGAAATAATGGCATAATCCATCCTCCCTGGTTTACCCCTTCCTACGATTTGTTGTCGCCTCTATATTACATTTTAGGGCAGGGAACTGTTCTCTTATACCCGGTAAAGCACCATGCACACTGATGGTACAATAATAATGACAACAGCAATCACCATCATCATCATGGGTCTGGAGATCAAGGTGGCTTCAGAGTGGTCAGAGCCCTTAAACAGTTAGAGCATCCTGGGGTGGGTGGCTATACCCTTGGCCACGCCCTCATGTTGCCTGGCCACACCCCCTTGATCACACCTTCATGTTGCTTAACCATACCTCTTACAAATTCACATGTGTGTCCCTATTTTCATCCGTGAAATGCTGGAGGGCATGGGCCAGCATCAAGGGTAGGCATGGTTGGGCATCTCCCGAGGGCCCACACCCCAGCAGGGGCCCATTGAGAAGAGTCCCCCAGATTTGCACTTCTTCCTCGCCATTCCAACCTGCTTTTTCGCCTGCCTCTCTCTCTGGCCCAGAAAACAGCGGTGGTGAGGAAGAGCAGCAGATGCCTCTGCCTGCTTGCTCCCTTGCTCTCTGCCTGTCAAGCAAAGAAGTGGTAGCAATGATGTGAAAGAGTATGAGGAGTAATAGCAGTGTACTAATTACTAATAGGAGTAATAGTAATGGTGACAATGGCAGTGAGAAGGCAGATTTACTGAGGGAGCCCATTAAGGGTGTCTTCCTTCCTCAAGGGTCCTCAAAAACCTCAAGCCAGCACTGAGAAAGGGTGCCAAGATAGAACCTAAGAAATTAAATATATTAGCTAACTATGGGTGCTTCCAGATGGATGGGTCCTAGCGCTAACAATGAGAAAGTGTTGTGCAGCTATTTCATCTTTTTCTTTTTTTTTTTTAACTTAATGGACTTTCCATGATAAGAATAAAACATGGAAGCAGTGGGAAAACACAGGAAGATACAAGTGGAATATACAATTATGCCTGGACCCCCCCCCCCTGTAAAATTCTGCTCATCAGGCAGGGTGATGGCATGCCAACAGCCTCATCTGGAAGCACCCTATACGGAGATTATAGACATATAATATATATTGTACCATTTTCAATCTCAATTTAAAAAAATGCATACACTTAAAGCAAGTGCTAGTATTATCTTTTTGAGTAAGGTCTTGGAGATGTTTTTGGATGAAGCAGATTATCTAGACCCATTTCCATCCAGCTTCAAGCCTGGGGTTGGCACTGAAATGGCCCTGGTCACCCTGATGGATGACCTCTGTTAGGAGAGAGCCAGGGGGATTCTCCTTGACCTTTCTTGGCAGCTTTTGATAGTATCTCAACCATGATGTCTGACTGGGTGTAGGAGGCAGTTTCAGAAAGTGGCACTGGATGATTTCTGCTCAACATTCCTGGTTTGTCAACTACAACCATTCCTGGACAGGGACAGTCTGCCACAGTGGTTCATGCTCTGGTATCCTTCCAATTAGATTACTATAATGAGTTTCATGTGGGGCTGCCCTTGAAGATGACTCAGAAACTTCAGCTAGTACAGAATATGGATGGCCAGGATTGTTACCAGTACAGCCAGGAGGAGGCATTATACACAGATTTTCAAAGAGGTTCACTGCCTGCCTAATTGCTTCTGGGTGCAATTCCAAGTGTTGGTGCTTCTCTTCAAAGCCCTAAATGGCTTGGCACTGATATATCTGCAGAAGCACCTCTCCTTATACCAGCCTGCCTGTGCCACAAGGTCATCAGGGGATGCTCTTTTCCAAGCACCCATGGCACATTATGTGACAACAAGGGAGAGAGCCTTCTCTGTTGTGGCACCCCGATTGTGGAACACCTTCTTATGGAGGTGCAACTGGCACTGACATTATACTCTTTTTGGTACTAGGCCAAAACTTATGTGTTTTACCCAGGGGCTTCAAACTAGTTTAGTAAGCTGGTTCATGTGAACTGTCTAGATTATGTATTAACTGCCTTCCCCCCTTTTTTTCTTTTTACTGTGTCTGATGATGTTTTATTATGTGTATTGTTCATTATAATAAGATTTTAATTACATTTGGTATACTGCTCTTTATCTATAAGATAAAGGGTGGGGAACAACAACAACAACAACAACAACAACAACAACAACATGCCACTCAAACAAAAACTCACCACATCAGCTTTATCCATCTCAGACTTGAGGAAATTGCTTCCATTGTCTGTCATAAGCACATCTGACTTATTGTTACAAGAAATGTTCTCTGCGGTTTGAACATGGGGTGTTGGAAAGGTAAATTCATGTATCCTGGACTCAGATGATAAGCAGAGCTGATAGGAATACGGCAGTGTCCCTTCCTCATAATTTGGTGGAAATATGACAGCATTGTTTGACTGGGGGACAGGACCAAAACACTGTAGGAATTTGGAATTCTCCGATTGTCGAAGCTTCATCATAATGACTAGAGTTACTGTCAAGAGGAATAAGAATGAGATCAGTGCTAAAGCAAGGACCAAGTAGAACTGGAGATCAGACTGATTCTCTGAGCCACTGGATTGGTTGTTAATCTCCGGAAGAGCCTCTTGGAAGTTTTCGGCAAAGATCAGGTTGAGACTCACAGTAGCAGACAGTGGTGGCTGCCCGTTATCCTTTACTAAGATTACTAGCTTCTGCTTCACAGCATCCTTTTCCAAAAACGTCCGAGATGTCCTGATCTCACCGTTGTGGGACCCGATTGTGAAGAGCCCTGGCTCAGTGGCCTGGAGCAGATAGTAGGAGAGCCAAGCGTTGTGTCCGGAGTCAGCATCCACCGCCACTACCTTCGTCACCAGATAACCCTCCTCTGCTGAGTGCGGCACCATCTCAAACAAGGCTGACCCCTCTGCTCCTTGGGAAGGGTGAAGAATCTGAGGGCTTTTGTCATTCTGGTCCAGGATAAACACTGCCACTGTGGCATTGCTGCTGAGGGGTGGGGAGCCTCCATCTTGTGCCCTCACTACCACTTGAAACGCCCTGCATTGTTCATAGTCAAAGGAGCGCTGAGCATAGATGGTCCCAGTTTCAGAGTTAATGGAGAGGTAAGACGAGAGAGGTAGCTCCTCAACGTTGCTGTTGAGGATGGAGTAAGTGATTTGAGCATTGCGGCCCAGATCTGGGTCTGTGGCTTTGACACTGAAAATGGAGGAGCCTGAAGGATTGTTCTCTGGCACGTAGGCAGTGTAAGAGGATTTCTCAAAGGCAGGAGAGTTATCATTAATATCTGAAATCTGTATTGAGATGGTTTTGTCTGTGGAAAGAGGCGGTGTGCCGTTGTCCGTGGCTGTGATAGTGATATTGTACTCTAGGGTGCTTTCTCTGTCCAGGAGACCATCTGTAAGAAGCTTATAGAAGTTATTGGATGTTGATACTATTTTGAATGGCAAGGTAGCATCTTTTAAGTGGCAAGTAACTTTCCCATTATCCCCAGAATCTCTATCATTTACATTGATAAGGGCTACCAGAGCTCCTGCTGCCGAATCTTCAGGTATTGGGCTGGATAAAGAAGCAAGAAGAACATCTGGGGCATTGTCATTCTCATCCACTATCTTTATTTCAACATTGCAGAGAGCCACTAATCCACCTCCATCTCTTGCTTCTACTGTAATAGTGTACTTCTCCGTTTCCTCAAAGTCCAGATCTTCCTTAACTGTAATTGTCCCATCTTGTGAATCCAAGTAGAATTTCTGACGAGAATTTTTAGGGATGTTGCTAAAGCCATAGTTAATCTGGCCATAAGAACCTCCATCTCTATCTGTGGCTTTCACCTGTGCCACTGAAGATCCACGTGGTGTGTTTTCTCTCAGATTCACTACATACATGTTTTGTGCAAAGATGGGCGAGTTGTCATTGGCATCAATGACACTAATCCATATTTTGGCTGTCCCGGTTTTGGCGGGCTTCCCTCCATCCAGTGCCATAAGGATTAAATGGAAACGGCTTTCACTTTCCCAATCCAGCTGTTTGTTCAGTACTAATTCCACATATTTATTTCCATCTTCTGTCTGTCTAACTTCTAGAATAAAATACTGATTTATGTTAAGGTGGTAATCCTGGAGAGAGTTCAACCCAATGTCAGGATCTTCAGCTTGCCCATGGAGAAATGTGGTTCCTGGTAAAGCGGATTCACTTATCTCTAGCTTGATATCATCATTTATGAAATGTGGGGCATTATCATTAATGTCTTGGATCTCCACAGTTACATGGAAAATATCCATAGGGCTTTCAGCCACCACTTCAAAATTGATGGGGCAGAAGGCACTTTCCCCACATAATTCCTCTCTGTCAATCCTGTCACTTACATATAGATTCCCATTTTCTGCACTGATAGTGAAGTATTGCTTTTTACCTAGGGAAAGGATATGCAGATTGTGATTTGCTATGCCTACAGTATTCAGCCTCAAATCTTTGAAAAGATTTCCCACAACTGAACCCTTTTCCATTTCCTCAGGGATTGAATACCGAATGTGCTCTGAGGCAGTTTGGCAGAACAAAGACAATAATAAGAGGAGAGGTACTTGCCTTCTTACTGAACTGCTGTTATCTTTGTTCTTGCCCTCCATGGCACTTGCTGAGAAATATGCTTTATCCTCGTTTTGTGCAATTGGATCAACTGTGGATTTTCAAATTCCCATCATGGTACAGAAATACACAATAACTGAGTATAAACCATGTCATTGTTTTCTGCTGAATTTCTGAATGTTGCAGTGGTTTTCTTTCTTTCCTCAGCAGTAGAGTTTGCATGTCTCTGTGTCCTGCTGTTACCAAGATCTGCTGTCTGTGACTGAGCAATCCAGGAAGCATCTTTCAGTGGATTCCCAGCTTCTCCATGAGATCTGTGTTGGCCAACAGCGGCACTCTGAGTCTCAAATGGGGAACTGCAAGAGGTGTCTTCACTTTTAAACAAATAACATGGAAGAACTTCATGTACTTTTTGTGCTAATGTGTAGCACATGCACAACCCTTTCTCAAACAGAATGTTACACTTTTTCTAGTTTTCCCAAAGACAGGATATTGTTTTGTTTTGTCAGTATCATCTGGAAGGAATCAATTGCTTTCAAAAAAATTTTTGAATATGAGTACCAGTAGAGAACAAGTAATGCATTTCTACATTTACCTTCTGGCAGTGTTTCAAGAGAAGATTTCATAAGGAGCTGAACTGATACATAAGTTTTCCAGCCCTCACACCTTTCCCTCCAGTAAATAAGTTTAACATTTTTAGTCAGCCCTCACTGAGTACTGTGTAGTTATACATTAAAAATAAATAAATGAGATATAATACTAGTGTAGAATTAGAAGTGTCTCTCAATTTATTCTGTCAGCTTTGTGTACTTTTTAGAGTAATTTCCAACATCACACAGCAGGAATCTTAGCTTTGCTATCAATTTACATTTGACAGGGAATGCAGTTGAATCTGGTTGGCTTATGAACATATCTGTATGATACACGTATGCAAACATGTGTAATTCAAACATGAGCGGGACAATAACTCAATAGAAGAACACATGCTTCAAATGCACAATGTCCCAGGTTCATTCATCAGGAGCCAAAGGATCTTGGGTACAAAGGCCGGGAAATCATTCTGCTTGAGATCCCAGAGAACTGCTGCCAGTACCAAGTCAATGCTGGGCAAGATGGACCAATGGCCTTACTTGGTATAAAGCAACTCCACATGTACATATATACCTAAGACATCTTAGGTCTACACATAAATATGTGCCCCACCGCTCACCCATCCACACAGGCCTCTCTTTTTTTGAAGTGTTCTTCTTGAAGTGTTACCCTAGAACATTCTAAAGATGCCTTCAGAATTACTATGTAAGATGGAATTTCTTTCCTAATGTAACACACTTCAATTTTTATGTAGTTTTATTGCAACTAAAGCCTGCCTGCCTGCCTATGTTCTCCTCACTTTTTTGTCAGCCAGTAACCCTTATACGCCATGTCACATGTGTCCTATAGTCAGTGCTTTTTTTCTGGAGAAAAGGGTACCGGAACTCTTGGATTACATTTCCTCAGGAGTAGATGGCGATTAAATTGTAATGCAATTAATAGAAGAAAAGGTGCTGGAACTCAGTTCCGGTGAGTTCCACCAGAAAAAAAGCCCTGCCTATAGTTACCATGTAGTGTTGTAGGTGAGTGAGTACTTAGGAATCCTTATGTTTGGCAAACTCTTTTCTTCTTTCAGCTCCATATTTTAAGCAAATTGATGCACTCAGTAGACCCTCATCGTTCAGTGATGCAGGTTTAGCTAATGAACATACCACAGGGTTTGGGTTTTTGGGTTGTTGTTTTTTACCCACAGTGTTGAATAGACCCATAGACCTATTCTATGGCCCATAGACCTTCAATGAAGATGAGAATAAGAAGCAGGTCTGGCCTTCCCTGTCTGAAACAGTAAATTACTACCAGCCTGTCCATGAACACGTCTCCACGTGCCTTAGTTCTTGTTGCCTAATCCAGTGCCTAACCTGTAGCTCACCTATGACCACATCTCCTGCTTCTGGCCCTTAGCCCTTGTTTATCTGATCTGGAACCTGATCACTGACTGGGCTTCAACAAATGAACTACTCATGGCCCTTTGAACATAGGTCTTCTTGAATCAGAAACAAACCCCAGAAGTGGTTTATCTCTGAACATGGTCAAGGTTTGACAACACTAAAATGTATCACCATTGACCTAAAAACTTCACATAATTATGAGGACAATTCTCTCCCATGGTGTATTGCCTTTAAAGTCAGGTCATTCCTTCATTCCCCAAAACATGACACAGTTGCTGGAATAGCAGAACTGGCTAAAGAGGATCAACATGAAATAAATGTCACAAAGCTCCTTGTCACAAAGAAGAGTGCAAAAACATGAGATATCGCACTTTATGGCGATGGCATAAAATACAGGGCATTGCACAGTCTCTTAAGTTCCACAAAGACCTTTACTAGCTAGTCCTATTAATTAACAGTATTAATGCACATTTGCATTAAAATTAAAATAGAAGGTTATGGAATGTATGTTGCAAATAATTCTTTTGTGTTTGTGGTTGTGGTGGTGGTGGTGGTGGGAAGCTTACCTTGTCAGCATTCTCCATCTCAGAATTTAAGGGGGGTCCACTTTTGCCTGTGACTGGAACACCAGATTTTTCACTGTTAAGAATATTGTCTGTAATCTGAATATTGGGAGTTAGGAAGGAAAATTCATTTTTCTTGGATTCTGAAGACAGACAAAACTGGTAGGAATAAGGCAAAGTCCCATCTTCAAAGTTAGGTGGAAATACGGCACCGGTCTTGGAATGGGGAATGGGACCAAAGCACTGTAGGAATTTCGGATTCCCTGACTGTTGGAGCTTCATCAGGATGGCCAGAATCACTGTCAAGAGGAATAGGAATGACATCATGGCTAAGGCCAGCACCAAATAGAACTGTAGATCAGACTGGTACTCGGAGCTGCTTGGTTGGCTTTTCATCTCCGGAAGGGCCTCTTGGAAGTTCTCAGCAAACACCAGGTTCAGAGTAACGGTGGCCGAGAGAGGCGGCTGCCCATTATCCTTCACCACAACCACCAGTCTCTGCTTCACAGCATCCCTCTCCACAAAGGCCCTCACTGTCCTGATCTCACCAGTATGAGACCCAACAACGAAGAGTGCTGGCTCAGTGGCCTGAATCAGGTGGTAGGAGAGCCAGGCGTTGTGCCCAGAATCAGCATCCACGGCCACCACCTTGGTTACGAGATAATCTGCCTCAGCCGAACGAGGCACCATCTCGAACAAGGCGGAGCCTCTGGCTTCTTGTGAAGGGGACAGGACACGGGGGCTGTTATCATTCCGATCCAGGATAAACACCTGCACTGTGACATTGCTGCTAAGAGGGGGAGAACCACCATCTTGGGCCTTCACCTGCAGCTGGAACTCCCTGAATTGTTCATAGTCGAAGGATCGCTGGGCATAGATTGTGCCTGTCTCAGAATTAATGGAGACATATGAGGAGATGGGGAGCTCCTCAATGTTGCTGTTGAGGATGGAGTACGTGATCCGTGCGTTCTGGTCCACATCTGGATCAGAGGCTTTAATACTGAAAATGGAGGCACCGGAAGGATTGTTTTCAGGCACGTAGATGCTGTAGGAAGATCTCTGAAACGTTGGGGCATTGTCATTGATATCAGAGATCTGCAGTGAGATGGTTTTGTGTGTGGAAAGTGATGGGGTTCCTTTGTCTGTGGCCATGAGTGTAATATTATACTGAGGAGCTCTTTCTCTGTCCAGGGGACTGTCTGTTAGGAGCTTGTAGTAATTGTTGGATGAGGGAAGAACCTTGAAGGGCAAACCATCTTGTAAATCACAAGTAACCTTTCCGTTATCACCAGTATCTTTGTCATTTACACTGATGAGAGCTATCACTGTTCCTGACAGTGCATCTTCAGGGATTTGGCTGAACAAGGAAGCTAGAATAACTTCTGGGGCATTATCATTCTCATCAAGAATCCTTATTTCAACTTTGCAATGTGTTACTGATCCGCCTCCATCTTTTGCTGCTACTGTCATACTATATTCCTTGGCTACCTCATAATCCAAGTGCCCAATAAGTATGATTGTGCCACTGATTGGATGCAGGCTGAATTTCGTGTTGGCATTCACTGGCATATTGTTGAAATGATACCTGATTTGGGCATATGAACCTTCATCATGATCAGAAGCTGTTAACTGGAGCACGAGGGACCCAACGGGAACATTTTCCCTCAAACTGACCTTGTAGACATCTTGAGTGAAGAGGGGTGGGTTGTCATTGGCATCAGTGACATTAATCCATATGTGGGCAGTCCCTGTTTTTCTAGGTTCACCCGCATCCAGGGCTGTAAGGATCAAGTGAAGGGTCTCTTCACTTTCTCGATCTAGGGGTTTCTGCAGCACTAAGTCAGCAAATTTATTTCCATCCTGACTCTTTTTAACATTCAAAGTAAAGTACTGATTGGAGCTAAGCATATAATCCTGGAGAGAATTCACCCCAATGTCAGGATCATCTGCTTTCCCAAGGAGAAATCGGGTGCCTGGTAAAGTGGATTCAATGATCTCCAAGTTGATGATGTCACCAAGGAACCATGGAGCATTATCATTAATATCCTGGATTGCGACAATTAAATGGAAAATATCAAAGGGATTTTCAACCACCACTTCTAAAGTAACAGAGCAGTGTGGAGTTGTGCCACATATTTCCTCCCTGTCAATCCTGTCATTCACATAGAGGTTTCCGTTCTCTGCATTGATACTGAAATACCTCATTTTATCCACAGATACAGCATGCAGATTGCGCTTTGCCAGCTCTCCGGCATTCAGTCCCAGATCCTTGGCGAGATTCCCCACAAGGGAGCCCTTTGCCATCTCCTCGGGAATTGAATAGCGAATCTGCTCCGAGGCAGCCCAGTAGGAGAACGGCAGCAGGAAGAGAAGCAGTACTTGCCTTGTGAGTGCCCGGCCAATCTCTTCTTCCCTTCTGTCCATCTGGCTCTATGAAAATCAGCTGCCTCCTTTTTCCAAGTCAGTTCAAATTCGCATCAGGGTGCAGGGAATCTCCGTAAGGAAGAATCAGGTGCCTATCTCCTCCTTAACTTTTTGTTTTTGCCGACCGTGGCAGTTTGTATTTTCCCTTTTCACCCAGATTGCTTTGTCTTTGTGCTCTGCTGTCCCCGATCTGCGAAGCAATGAAGAAGCAATCATTTTGTAGGACGCATCCTCGGTGGATCTCCTTCATCCAGTCTGGCTGCCACACTGGCCAATAGCGACACTGTGAGGCTCAGACGGAGAACTGCAAGGGACTCAAACCACTTGGATATGATCATATCTTGGTGTGTGATTAAGAAACGTGAAGAAAACCTATTTCCA
Source organism: Shinisaurus crocodilurus (assembly GCA_021292165.1). Classification (NCBI taxonomy): domain Eukaryota; kingdom Metazoa; phylum Chordata; class Lepidosauria; order Squamata; family Shinisauridae; genus Shinisaurus; species Shinisaurus crocodilurus. The sequence goes on along the minus strand of JAHFWL010000602.1, from coordinate 285,487 downwards.
GAAGAGTTAACTCCTGTTTGGGTTTTCCCCCTTTTGTGCTGTTGAGTTTCTGCTTCATATCTATCAAGATACTTTCATTCACATAATGGACTTTTAATATAAGATTAAAGCATAAACCTATGCATTTTACTCAGAAGGAAGTCCCACTATGTCCAAGATGGATTACACCTAGCTAAGTGTGCATAAGAGTAGAGCCTAAGAGTCTTGTGGCACCTTAACCACTAAGAAATTTATTGTGGCATAAGCTTTTGCGGACTAGAGCAATTACCGTGATATTGCTACTGTCATGTCTCGAACGAATTAGCACCCTAACAGAATTCTGAGCATCATAGAGGAGAAATCAGAATCCTAGCATTGTTACCTCACTGATTTTTTTCACTCTCCGATAGGGTTATATCAATGATTTCCACTTTAATTCTGAAGCGATCCACTGTATCCTCAGTTAAAGTTTCAGAACATGACAGATAATTTTTACCCAATCATAGATTCCTTCCTCTCTTCTTTACAAGTTCAATGTACAAGTTCTATCTCTTGTATATGAGGAAGAGCATAATATTTGGGAACCACTCCCCCCTTCTTAGCATATTTCATCTTAATGTCACATACTTCACTGCCATGTTCATTGCTTTAAATGTCACAAGTGTAAAATTACCCTTGTTTGTGGTGTACAAATCAGGATGCTGAGCTTCAGAGTGGTTTATATTTATCTAACAGTTTTAATGATTGTATTATTTTTCCTTTTATTTTTGTGTCTGTTTCTATAATTTATTAGGTGCTTTCAGCATCTGCTGCAGGGCCGGATTAAGGCCAGGTGATGCCCTAAGCACAGTCCAATAACGGTGCCCCCTCGGCCCTTCCATTGCTTAGCTGGCAAGACATTAAGACTCAATAAGTGCTGATGGTGAAATAAGACATTAAAAACTCAGTTTTCTTCAAGGCCATCCCTCACGCCAAAACACACAACTTTATTAAATATAAACTGTTTTTTATTATATTTATCTAACACCAAATAGCAGCAAGTAATATAAGCCAACTACTTACTTATAACTAGGGCAACAGAAAGGAATACAATTTTTCATCACTGTTTTATGCATTATTTTTTTTAAAAAAAACTGTTATAATGCAAAATGCAAAAATTTGTGGTACTCTGTGGTGCTCCTCTTCCCTTGGTGCTCTAAGCATGTGTTTATATTGCTTAATGGTTAATCCAGGGCTGATCTGCTGGCAGGGAGGAAGCTGGACATAAATATTTGTATGAGTAAATTAATAAATGTGACCCCCATCCTCTAATCTCTTTTCTATACATCACAGCTGTATTCCCTCTTGACGCCCATTTTACATACAGTAATACCTTGGATTGCAAGTAACTTGGTTTGAGAGCGTTTTGCAAGACAAGCCCATTTTTAAATATTTATTTAATTTTTTTTTACTTGGTATACAAGCGACGTCTTGCAATACAAGTACTGTAGTACGGCTTAAATTAAAAATCTCTGTACAAATTTTTTTTGGGGGGATTTCGTTTTGATATAAGAGTGTTTTGGATTACAAGCACGTTTCCGGAATGAATTATGCTCTCAATCCAAGGCATGACTGTATTATCCTTTCACTGTTGCAGATAGTGAGTCAGAGGAATCATGGGAAAACTATGCAGGCTCCACAGCCTGAATGCTTCTTTTACATTCTGTGCCTGAGTCATAAATATAGTGTACACAGAAGAGACTTCCTCTTTTTCCTCAGAAAGGATATATATTACATAGTAGTTGGGGATGCAAGATGTATGGGGAATCTTGTGAAGCATCTTCTTATTTGCAGTCCTATCAGCATTTTGGTTTAGAGGTTTGAGAGGAGAAGCCCCTATTAATGTTTACCTTGGCTAAATGTTGCCAAACATCTGAGATGAACCTTTCTTTTCTGCTTTTTAAGTAATACTCACTATGGATTCAGATTTTTTCAAGCCAGATGGTCAGTGTGAGTCCTTCTCTTTGAGCAAGCTGAGGTCAGAAAGAATAGGAATGGTTGTGCTGCTGCCATTATACATTATTGTATACATTATACAATTCCAACAGGGCGTTCCTGTGAAAGGTTACGGTATATCTAGTGCATGGGGAATAATTCCCTCCAACATTTCCCTAGTCAGTCCTAATGTGGAAATACCATTTGATGGCTCCCTGGATGTGTTTGTCTACTAGGACACCCTTGTGATCAGTGCTTACAAATTTCCTTTGAAATTTCCTTTTCTTCTCTGTGCATCAGATGCAATTGAAGTAGGTAATGTCAGTGTTAACTTTTTGCATTGAATATGCATCTGTGCATATTGAGACAAACTTCTACACATGCTAGGTTTTTAAACACAAGAGACTAATCTGAAGTATATGCCATATACTCTTTATTGTTCTAGAAGAATAAAAAGATCCGGGAGATTCGGGTTCTAGTCCCCACTCGGCCATGAAACTCACTGGGTGACTCTGGGCCAGTCACTGACTCTCAGCCTAACCTACCTCATGGGGTTGTTGTGAGGATAAAATGGAGAGGAAGAGGAGGATTATGTAAGCCGCCTTGGGTTCCTTGCAGGAAAAAAGGCAGGGTATAAATATAATAAATAAATAAATGAAACTCTCATAGTAATGTGCTTGTTTTAAGAAAGAAACATCGAGTTCACTGTTTGTTTTGATCAATATATGAGTCCTGTATTGGACAGAGAATTAATGGACTGTGTGTGCTGGTTGTTATCTCATAATGCTTTCCCTATTCCTTCTGGGTTAGTCCTGTTTTACACATGACTCTCTCACTGGGTTTTCTTAGCCTTGACTGCTGAACAGCGGCTCTCAGCTGGTCAGTCAATGAGTGCCCCTGTCTTCTATTCTGCTTAATCTTTTTACACCATATTTAAATCTGTATGTACTCTTGTTTCCCATTGCAATGCTAAATGCCACAGTGTGACTACAAGCCCATTAAATACAAATCCCATGCCATCTGCAAACATTAATTCGCCATGGCTGGAGGAACGTGTGTGCTCCATAGACACATGAGAGACAAGAGTATCAGACCTCTTCATGACTTTGGAGAAGTGCTATATCGGTTACTCTATATTCCAGAGTACGGTAAGTGGACTGAGGATGGTAGCTATAGCCAAGTATCATCATAATGCACCTTTTAAAAATGTTTGCATTTGTTTTAAGAATATTCTGTTCATTATGGAGATACTTTTCTGAGCCATTTTTTAAAACATAGCAATTACCTTGCTGGACTTGCCAAAAGGTCATCTTGTCCAGCATCCTTTCTGCAGAAGTGGTCAGCCAGATACAAGCAAACTGGGGCCTGAACTGCTGCCTCCATGCAGTGCCCCCAATGTCCCTGGGAGTAAGATGGGGAAGGAAGTATTATTGTCTGTATCTATGTGCCTGCATTAGCAAGAGCCAGTAATATGGGTGCAGCTAGCTAGGTAATTAGGAAGCTTCCCTCTCCAGGCCTGAAAAAACTGTGGGAGGGGTCTTCTCCTGGTAATTTGCTAACTGGGGCCTTGCCCCATCCCTTTTCCCTTGGCAGTGTAGTCATTTTTTAAAAACTAAGAAGTACCAACATATTAAGCCTTTCTTCAGAGGAAACAAGATCCTGCTCATTTGTAGCTCCATTTTTGATAAGCAACTATTTCTCATGAAGAAAAAGCTTTATAAGTTAAAATGTTCTTGTATAATGTAAACAGTCTCTGGACACCATAGTAAAAAGAGCATGGGTTGAGTCAGTCCTCAACAGATTAAACCCAGACTTAATCATACTCCAGGCAGGGCTGGCCCAAGACATTTTGCTGCCTGAGGCAGAGGAGCAGATGGCACACACACTCAGAAGTCACTGTGCATAGTACCCAGGGCCAATCAAGGTATTTTGGCACCTTAGACTGAAAATCCCACAAACATCTCTCACCCTTCCTGGAAGTAAAAATACAACAATCATAAATTAAATAACTCAGAATGTACTTTCTGGACACCTAAAATCAGCTGCCTGAGGCAACTGCTTCACTTTGCCTAATGGTAGGGCTGGCCCTGGATCTAAGAAATCCACCAAAAGAAGTCAAACGTCAGATCTACAGTATCATTTTGTAGGCTGAACAACCAGTCCTGCACACAGTACTATAAATGAAGATATATAATGGCATTATGATAAGTTTATAATTCTTTTAAACTCATTAAATATTAATTTAAATTGCATGCTTAAGGCAATGGTCTAAACAAATATATATTCTCATTATGTTACCAGTCCAGTACCAAATTCTCCTATATTGCATTTCATGGAGTTGAAAAATCAACATGGAGTAAGTTTATACAAATCATAGAATCATAGAATCATAGAAAAGTAGAGTTGGAAGGGGCCCACAAGGCCATCGAGTCCAACCCCCCTGCTCAATGCAGGAATCTAGGTCAAAGCATCTCTGACAGATGTCTGTCCAGCTGCACCTTGAATGCCTCCAGAGTGGGAGAGCCCACCACCTCCCTAGGTAGTTGATTCCATTGTCTTATTGCTCTGACAGTCAGGAATTTTTTCCTGATGTTTAGGTGGAATCTAGGTTCCTGTAACTTGAGCCCATTATTCCGTGTCCTGCAAACTGGGATGACCGAGAAGAGATCTTTGCCCTCCTCTGTGTGACATCCCTTCAAATACTGGAAGAGTGCGATCATATCTCCCCTCAGTCTCCTCTTCTGAAGGCTAAACATGCCCAGTTCTTTCAGTCTCTCCTCATAGGGCCTTGTTTCCAGTCCCTTTATCATCCTTGTTGCCCTCCTCTGAACCCTCTCCAGTTTGTCTATGTCCTTCTTAAAGTGAGGTGCCCAGAACTGGACGCAGTACTCAAGATGAGGCCTAACCAGTGCCGAGTAAAGGGGAATTATCACTTCCCGCGATTTGGAAGCTATACTTCTATTAATACAGCCCAAAATTGCATTTGCCTTCTTTGCAGCCACAGTCGCATTGCTGGCTCATATTCAGTTTGTGATCTACCACAATTCCAAGATCCTTCTCACTTGTAGTATTGTTGAGCCAAGTGTCCCCCATTCTGTAACTCTGCATTTGGTTTCCTCTCCCTAGGTGCAGCACTTGGCATTTATCCCTATTAAATTTCATTCTGTTGTTTTCGGCCCAGCGCTCCAGCCTATCGAGGTCACTTTGAATTTTGTTTCTGTCTTCCAGAGTATTAGCTGTTCCACCCAACTTTGTGTCATCTGCAAATTTGATAAGCATTCCCTGTACCTCCTGATCCAAGTCATTAATAAAAATGTTGAAGAGCACCGGGCCCAGGACCGAGCCCTGTGGTACCCCGCTCGTTACCTCTCCCCAGTTTGAGAAGGAACCATTGATAAGCACTCTTTGAGTCCGATTCCTTAGCCAATTGTGGATCCACCTGATAGTTGTTCCATCTAGCCCACTCTTAGCTAGCTTACTAATCAGGATATCATGAGGCACTTTGTCGAAAGCTTTGCTGAAGTCCAGGTATATAATGTCCACAGCATTCCCACAGTCCACAAGGGAGGTTACCCGATCAAAAAATGAGATCAGATTAGTCTGACAGGATTTGTTCTTGACAAATCCATGCTGGCTTCTAGTAATCACTGCATTGTTTTCAAGGTGCTTGCAGACTGACTTCTTTATAATCTGCTCCAAAATCTTCCCAGGGATTGATGTCAGACTGACTGGCCTATAGTTCCCAGGTTCCTCCTTCTTGCCCTTTTGAAGATGGGAACAACATTTTGCCCTCCTCCAGTCGTCTGGCACTTCACCTGTCCTCCATGATTTCTCAAAGATAATAGACAGTGGTTCTGAGAGTTCTTCTGCCAGTTCCTTTATTACTCTAGGATGCAGCTCATCAGGCCCTGGAGATTTAAAACTCGTTCAGAGTAATCAGGTGCTCCTTGACCATTTGCCTATCAATCTCAAGCTGCAATTCTGCCCCTTCAGTCTGCACTTCAGGTTTGCCAGGGGGGTCATAGACCCTCTTTTGGGAGAAGACCGAGCCGAAGTAGGAATTGAACACTTCTGCCTTTTCTTTGTCTTCTGTTATCAATTTGCCATCCTCATTGCGTAGTTGAACCACCAGTTCTTTCTTCTGTCTTTTACTGTGCATGTATCTGAAGAAAGCTTTTTTGTTGCTTTTAGCATTCCTCGCTAACCTTAGCTCATTCTCAGCTTTAGCCTTCCTGACACTATTCCTGCAGTTCTGTGTATGATCTACCTACTTCCTGTCCTTTTGCATACATTGGACTGTGATTTCCATTTTGTAAACTTTCTCATCTCCCTGAAACCAGGGATCTTATATTGTCCTTCAAACCACTGGTAACTTTGAATAAAACAAAGGAAATTACTGTGGTTGTTTCTGGCTATGTGTAATAGAACTCTGTGCTGATTAGTAACAGAACTGATTTCATTCTTGAAATCTGTATATTTTATTGGTCATTATGGTTTGAAAGTTGTCTGTGTTCTCCGGATTACTGTGGTATGACTGTATAACTCTGCTCTTGTCCATAGTTATAACAAGCTATTAAGATTCTTTGCATTATTTCGATAAACAAGCTAGGCAGAAGTCTTTAACCATCCCCCTTTTTTCATAGGTTCATAGTTTAAAACAAGTAACAGTTATTAAGATAATAAAAAGTTAGTTGTATACAATCAATTAAAATATGTTTCCAAAATATTTATTTCCATGTGATCCCAGCCACACTACTTATGGGAGTCAAGTCTGGAGTAAGCTCATATGAAACAAGCATGAGGAAATAAAACATTCTAAAAGTATCACATCACTATCTGTGATATCTCTTACTATCTCTTACCATTAAAAGAGCAATCCTGTGGCCCTGAGATAGCACCTGAGGGGCCATAGGATGCAGCAGATTTCCCCCTCTGAGGCTGGAGACAGAGCTCCGACCTTGGAGGACGTCTGACTATGGATCTCCCCCCCAAGCCCCTTCCAGCTAGGGATGTGTGAGCAATCCAATAGGGGGGTGAAAATCTGATGGATTTTCATGATTCAGCCCCCCAGATTCCAGCTCACCAGCCCCGTGCTGGCTCCAACCTGCTATGAAGCGAGTCGAGCCAGCTCACGGACTTCCATCTCTGAGATGGGCTGCAGTTTGCACATCTTTTTTTAAACACTAAAGAAATTTGCACAAATTGCATAAGGTTACACAAATTGCATAAATCGGGGTATTTTGTATGTTTTATGCAAATAAGCACCCTAAAAGCAAGAGGATCTAGAGTGATTTTCATAAAATCAGCTGATTTTACACAAATTGTGCTACATCCACATGCTTTTCAGGTGTGTATTAGCACAAAACATGCAAAATACCCCAATTTAAGCAAACTGCGAAAAGTTATGTAATTTGCACAAATTTCCTTAGCGTTCAAAAAAAGATGCGCAAACTGCTGCCCGTCTCAGAGATGGAAGTCCACAGAGAACGCCCGACTCGGCTCGCTGCTGATCATTGGGTCGGAACCAGGCAGGAAGTCCATCGAGCTCAAACAAGCCAGACTTCCCAGTGTCGGCACATCCCTACGCCACTGCAGAAAGCTCCATGGTGGCTCTCTCTTCTGAGGACATGACTCTGACCTTGGAAAGGGAGGCAATGGGTGTGTTGGGAGCAGACCAGTGGATGGGGAGGGGAGAGACCATGGAGCCACTGGATCCAATGGCTTTTTTTCAGCCCTCATCCCTGACCTCATCAGACAGAGCAAGTTAGATGGGCTCAGAGGCCTGTCTAACAAAAAAATTTCCAACAGAGGATGGAGAGGCAAAAAATTCCTCTGTTGCTCCTCCCACCCTGCCAGCAAGAGCCCAGCAGGCCACAGGATGGATGGAGGGCTCCAGTATTGGAGCCCTCTGTTCTTTGGGCTAGACACCCATAGGTTTCCTCTCTAAAACACTAAAAGTCAGCACTAGTGATAGATGGTTTTATGACAGAATTTTACAAATTATTTGCAGATATTATTGCTGAACCACTAAGAAATGCATTAGCTGAGATACATAATGATAGCCAAATTCCTGAAACTTGGTTAATGGGTAAGATAGTTACTATAAAAAAATAACCTGGAAAAGATAATATGCTAATGGTTTCATATCGACCAGTAACATTGCTTAATTATGATTATAGGATAATTACAAGATCATTGACTTCGAGGTTAAACAAGGCTATTGGCAAATATATTTCTCCAGATCAAACTGGATTAATAATATCAAGAAACCTTACCAGCAATATTAGAAAAGTGTTAAAGATGATTGAATATGTTAAATCATATAAAATTATCTCAGACTTGCTTTTTCTTGATGCCAAAAAGGCATTTGACAGACTAGAGTGGAAATATTTAATCCAATGCCTACTTTCGTGCAATTTCTGTAATCATTTTGTTGATTGGATAAGAAAAATCTATTGCTCTTCATCAGCTTGACTTTTACTAAATGGTTATATTGAAAAATGTTTAATATCAGAAGAGGTACAAGACAAGGATGTCCATTGTCATCAATAATATTTGCAATATCAATAGAGCTATTTGCATTATCTATTAAATATAATGCCAAAATTCACAGCATAACTATAAACAATATCAGCTACAAGCTAAACCTGTTTGCTAATGATGTGGTCATGTACCTAATTGAAATGAAAGAACTGAGTCAATAATTGAAACATCTTATTACACATTTTGAAAGATTATCTGATTATAAAAAAGCTGCCATGAAATACAACATACAAACTACAGTAATGCCTTGGATTGCAAGTAACTTGGTTTGAGAGCGTTTTGGCAAGACAAGCAAATTTTTAAATATTTATTTATTTATTTTTTACTTGATATACAAGCGACTGTCTTGCAATACAAGTACTGTAGTATGGCTTAAATTAAAAATCTCTGTACAAATTTTTTTGGGGGATTTCGTTTTGATATAAGAGTGTTTTGGATTACAAGCACTGTTTCCAGAATGAATTATGCTCTCAATCCAAGGCATGAACACAATGAACAACATTTAGAAATAAATTAAGAAAAACTAAGTATATTTTATCCTAACATGTGCTTCTATTATTCTAATGCAAATGCAGCCAACATAATCTACATTGCATTATAAACACAGCATAACACTTCAAATGCATGTGAAAGATACTTTATATTTCAAACGTCTTTTAATATTTTTATTATTTGTTTTTTTTAAAAAAGTTGCTTGCATTAAACACTTCCAGAAACCCATGGAAATGACTGACTACAACCTCTACTGAAATTACCAATACATATCAATTAATTATCATAATTGGCAAACCATTTCCAAAACATTTACAATGTTAAAAGACAATTCAATTTTAAAAAGTGAGGCAGTACTGTCAGTTTTCCAAGACTGAAAAGGATCTCAGAAAGAACCTTCATGATTTTGTTCACTGTCTATAGCTACTGAGCAATGGACAATAAGCAATGTGTTTAAGCAATGTGTTTAGATTGTGAGCTTGAGGGCAGGGACTGTCTTATTATTAATCTGTGTAAGCTGCTCTGAGAGCCTTTTCTGGCTGAAGAGCGGGGTATAAATGCAATAAATAAATAAATAAATAAGCTGCCGACAGGTGGATTTCTGTAATACCTAAATAGAATCTTCAAACTGCCTTGGAAGGATAATTTATCCAGAAAGGCAGTTTAAGAATTCATTAGATCATCATCATGATCATCAGCACAATTTTAAGAGATGTTCAGACATGGAATAACCAATAGAATAATATCCCTCATCAGATTCTGGAATCTCCTTGCTTGGGGAACATGGGATCCTTCTTTTTTTCAGGGAAAATGTTACACAAGAATCTGCTAAGGAAGGTTTCCTCCTATGATTAGCCAGTCAACTAAAGGCACAGAGTTGGAATATTCAAGATGTTTCTCACAATTAACATCTGTAAGCAGCTTTTAAAAAAAACCTATTTCATGCCACATAAATTCTTGGGGGTTGAGTGGAGAGGGGAGATATGGCAAATTTGATTGATTTGGTATAGTTCATCATTCAAGTGGTCATAGCTGACCACTGTCAGCTGACAGGCCGGAGTAGACAAGGACGGAGTTAAGCAGGGGATTCCCTCATGAGTAATTTTGTGGCATCTTTATGGTGAAGTGTCCCTTTCCAACCAACCTCTCACAGCAGATTGGTGCATGAGTGTCCTGCTTTGGCATGACAATGGGGATATGGACCTTCAGATCTTGATGGCAGCATCATAGAATAATAGATTCATAGAAAAGTAGAGTTGGAAGGGGCCTACCAGGCCATCGATGTTCAGGTGGAATCTGGGTTCCTGTAACTTGAACCCATTATTCCGTGTCCTGCAAACTGGGATGATCGAGAAGAGATCCTGAGATCCTGGCCCTCCTCTGTGTGACTACCCTTCAAGTACTGGAAGAGTGCTATCATATCTCCCCTCAGGCTCCTCTTCTGAAGGTTAAACATGCCCAGTTCTTTCAGTCTCTCCTCATAGGGCCTTGTTTCCAGTCCCTTTATCATCCTTGTTGCCCTCCTCTGAACCCTCTCCAGTTTGTCTACGTCCTTCTTAAAAGTGTGGTGCCCAGAACTGGACGCAGTACTCAAGATGAGGCCTAACCAGTGCTGAGTAAAGGGGAATTATCACCTCACACAATTTGGAAGCTATACTTCTATTAATGCAGCCCAAAATAGCATTTGCCTTCTTTGCAGCCACATCGTATTGCTGGCTCACAGAAACAAGTCAAATATCTGGCTGAGAATGTGATATCAACTGAAAAACATTCACTTATGAATGAACTCACTCTCAGTAATTCTAGAATAATAGAATCATAGAAAAGTAGAGTTGGAAGGGGCCTACCAGGCCATCGAGTCCAACCCCCACTCAATGCAGGAATCCAGGTCAAAGCATCCCCAACAGATGGCTGTCCAGCCGCACCTTGAATGCCTCCAGAGTGGGAGAGCCCACCACCTCCCTAGGTAGTTGGTTCCATTGTCTTATTGCTCTGACAGTCAGGAAATTTTTCCTGATGTTTAGGTGGAATCTGAGTTCCTGTAACTTGAGCTCATTATTCCGTGTCCTGCAAACTGGGATGATTGAGAAGAGATCCTGGCCTATTTTAAATAAAAATAGGCATATTTTATTATCTCAGGCTTCTCAGCATATCAGAAATTATGTATAAACTGTCCACTGAGAAACTGCGGACTTAATTTTTCACTCCCAAGTACAGTAAATGTGTACAATGTTATCCAAATAATATTCATGACAAACTCATCTTGTCAGAAGAATAGTTCCAAAATCCATGTCACTGTAATGCCTTTTTTAGGCCAACTCGAAGATCACAAAATACTGTGCAAGCTTTAGAATCCATCTGCTTCATCAGGCAAGATGGTAAACAAAGCAAAAAGGGGTGAGAAGGACAAGGGTGGGGGGAACAAGGCTGACGCTGAAGCCAGGGAATCTTCATTGATGCAAATGATAATATTGCCTGCTTAAATCAACAAAGGTAATATAACCACTAGTTATATTAGTGGAGGAAAGCATTAATTGAACAATCCCCAGGGTGCATGTTTTGTAACCCCCCCTCCCTACTTCCGGCCTCTCTGTGGCCAGTTCTCTCTCTCTCTCTCTCTCTCCACACACACCTCTCCAACATGATGGACACACGGTCTGAGCTCTACGTGTCTCCTGTTGAGGGGAAAGCTAAACGGAGTCGGCCTGGTTGTCTTGGATGGGAGACCCCTCCTCTAGTTTCCTGCATTGAGCAGGGGGTTGGACTCGATAGCCTTGTAGGCTCCTTCCAACTCTATGATCTATGAAATCTATGAAATCTCCAGGGCCGGATTAAGATAGGGGCTATTGGAGCTGCAGCTCCAGGCCCCTACCCCAAAATAGGCCCACAACAAATAGGGACGCCGCACGCGCGGCGCTGCGCCGGGGAAATGAGGGCGTCACCTCGCTCAGAGCATGCTGAGGAGCAGAGGTTGCCGCCCATTGCCACCACGCTGGGCTGTAGAGAGCGGAGCGGCCCAGACGCCGGAGAAGGGCCGACGCCGACCCGCACGAGGCGCAGGCAGGGCGAGGACTTCCACCGCTCGCCACTGCCAGCCTCGCCTCGAGCGCACCCACCAGCGAGGAGGACATCTCTGGAAGTGGAAGGAACTTCAAGGAAAGAGTTCGAGCGAGCAGGCAGTCTGCTTCCCCCCCCCCTGGCCCCGCCCGCCTCGGCCTGCCGGGCTCGCCTTCGCCGACAGCAAGCTCCCCGCCTCCGCCGACACAAGCTCCTCGCCTCGTCCGGCTCGGAGAGCCAGCCAGCGACTCCGGTAAGGGTTGCCCGCCTGCCCGCCCGCCCGCCCGCGCACACCTACCTCTGACCCGGTTCTCACAGTGGTGGCAGGACTGGCGCGCCGGCGGCGGGGAAGCAGCACGTGCGCGGCTCTCTGCTGGGCGCCGACGGCTCCCCCGGGTCAGCCTTCCCCAACTGGGTGCCCACCAGCGGTGTTGGACTACAACTCCATTGTGCTGGCTGGGGGTGATGATGGGGGCTACAGTCCAGTTTCACCTGGAGGGCGCCAGTTGGGGGAGGCTGGCCGGGGTGGGTGGGGACAAAATCCTCACACCAGGCCCATAATGGTCTTAATCCGGCCCTGGTGATCTCCAATGAAGCGGACTCTTAACACCAAAGACTCTAACCTGCCTATATGCATCCTGCTGAATAAACGGACTGTAAGTAAAACTAATAAATGTCTTTATTAGTTTTAAACCTCGTATGGCCAATCCATTCCTTTTAAGAGCCCTTTTAGCAGGGTTTAACAACCCATGTGGTGATAAGCAGTTTCAATAACCAGGGATGGGGACTCGGACTCGGGGACTCAACTCATGAGTCGGACTGAGTCCTCCCTCTGACTCGAGTCAGACTCGAGTCCCAATATTTTCTATGGGACTCGAGACTCGACTCGGGACTCGAGCCTACTCTGCAACTGCCGCCCGCTGCCGCTCACCTCAACTCACCTTGCCGCCGTTGCACGCCGCACGCCGTCGCCGCCTCGCCGCCGCCACCATCGCACGCCGCCTCATCACACTGCCTCATGCTGCCGCCACCATCGCACGCACGCACGTACGCCGGCGGCGGCGCCTTGCCTCACCTCGCCGCACACACGCACGCACGCCGCCGCCGCCGCCGCCGCCGCCCTGCTTTTGGCAGGGGGAACCATGGCAACAGAGCTTAAACAGCCCTGTTGCCGTGGTTCCCCATGCCAAAAACAGAGCGATGGTGCCGGTAGCGTGCGTGCGTGCGTGCGGCGAGGCGGCGAGCGACGGCGTGAGGTGGCATGCAATGGCGTGAGGCGGTGTGTGACGGTGGCGGCGGCGGTGAGGGCGACAGCATGCGGGCAGCGGTGAGGTGAGGCGGAGGTAGCGTGCGGCGGAGGTGAGGTGAGCGGCGGCGGCGTGTGGGTGGTGGAGGGAGTGGGAGGAGCTCTTCTTCCTCTTGCAGAGACCCTCCCACTCCCTCCATGGGCCGCCACTTTGGGAGTGACTCGGGACTCGAGTCACCATTTTGGGCCTTGGACTCGAGATTCGACTCGAGACTCGGGTCCAAAGACTCGTGACTCAACTCGGGACCAAGGACTCTTCAACATCCCTGTCAATAACCATGCTGCGCATAAGGGGGAAAACTCTGCTTGTCCTAACCAGTATAGGACCGACTCCTTCCATATTCCTCCAATATGCATCTGGTTACCGTCTTACGATGAACAGTGGGAAGAGGCTGCACACAATCCAAATGGGTGGTACCAGGTACAGAAATGGCTTCAGGTTGCACCCAGGACTCTCACACTTTCAATCTTGCCCGATAAAGAGCTGGAGAACTTGAAAGATGGGAAATTTTCTTTTGGAATCTTTCTTTTGATCAACACTGCTACGATCACTTTTTGTGTCGTCTTGTCAGATAAATAGTCACACAATAAAGCTAATAGTTTTATGTCAGATTTGGGAAGGGGTTACTTTAAAATAGTTAAACATTAATCTTACCTTTTCACCATTCTCCATCTCTGAATTTAAATTATTTCCCCCATTGCCTGTGGAAGGCACAGAACTATTATCTGTAACCTGAATATTGGGTGTCAGGAAGGTAAACTCATTTTTCCTAGACTCTGAAGACAGACAAAGCTGATAGGAATAAGGCAAAGTTCCATCTTGAAAATTTGGTGGAAACATGGCACCAGTATTTGAATGGGGAACAGGACCAAAACACTGTAGGAATTTGGGATTCTCCGATTGTCGAAGTTTCATCATAATGATGAAAGTCACTGTCAAGAGGAATAAGAATGAAATCAAAGCTAAGGCCAGAACCAAATTGAACTGTAGATCAGTTTGATTCTCTGAGCCACTGGATTGGTTGTTAATCTCTGGAAGAGCCTCTTGGAAGTTTTCAGCAAAGATCAGGTTGAGACTCACAGTAGCAGACAGTGGTGGCTGCCCATTATCCTTTACTAAGATTACTAGCTTCTGCTTCACAGCATCTCTTTCCAAAAATGTCCGTGATGTCCTGATCTCACCGTTGTGGGACCCGATTGTGAAGAGCCCTGGCTCAGTGGCCTGGAGCAGATAGTAGGAGAGCCAAGCGTTGTGTCCGGAGTCAGCATCCACCGCCACTACCTTCGTCACCAGATAACCCTCCTCTGCTGAATGCGGCACCATCTCAAACAAGGCTGACCCCTCTGCTCCTTGAGAAGGGTAAAGAATCTGAGGGCTTTTGTCATTCTGGTCCAGGATAAACACTGCCACTGTGGCATTGCTGCTGAGGGGCGGGGAGCCTCCATCTTGTGCCCTCACTACCACTTGAAACTGCCCTGCATTGTTCATAGTCAAAGGAGCGCTGAGCATAGATGGTCCCAGTTTCAGAGTTAATGGAGAGGAAAGACGAGAGAGGTAACTCCTCAATGTTGCTGTTGAGGATGGAGTAAGTGATTTGAGCATTGCGGCCCAGATCTGGGTCTGTGGCTTTGACACTGAAAATGGAGGAGCCCGAAGGATTGTTCTCTGGCACGTAGACAGTGTAAGAGGATTTCTCAAAGGCAGGGGAGTTATCATTAATATCTGAAATCTGTATTGAGATGGTTTTGTCTGTGGAAAGCAGCGGTGTGCCGTTGTCTGTGGCTGTGATAGTGATATTGTACTCTAGAGTGCTTTCTCTGTCCAGGGGACCGTCTGTAAGAAGCTTATAGAAGTTATTGGATGTCGATACTATTTTGAATGGCAAAGCAGCATCTTTTAAGTGGCAAGTAACTTTCCCATTATCCCCAGAATCTCTATCGTTTATGTTGATAAGGGCTACCAGAGTTCCTGTTGCAGAATCTTCAGGTATTGGGCTGGATAAAGAAGCAAGAAGAACATCTGGGGCATTGTCATTCTCATCCACCATCTTTATTTCAACACTGCAGTGAGCCACTAATCCACCTCCATCTCTTGCTTCTACTGTAATAGTGTACTTCTCTGTTTCCTCAAAATCCAACATTTCCATAACTGTAATTCTTCCATTCACTGGACTGACACTGAACCTCTGGTGAGCGCTTTCAGGGATGTTGATAAAATTATAGTTGATCTGTCCATTTGAACCTTCATCTCTATCTGTGGCTTTCACCTGTACCACTGAAGATCCCTTGGGGGCATTCTCTTTCAAGCTGACTTTGTACACTTCTTGAGTAAAGACAGGTGAGTTGTCATTGGCATCAATGACATTAATCCATATTGTTGCAGTCCCTGTTTTGGCGGGCTTCCCTCCATCCAGTGCCGTAAGAATTAAATGGAAACTGCTTTCACTTTCTCGATCCAACTGTTTATTCAGTACTATTTCTACATATTTATTTCCATCTTCTCTCTCTCTAGTTTCTTGTACGAAATACTGATTAGGCATAAGATGGTAATTCTGGAGAGAATTCATTCCAACATCTGGATCTTTCGCATATCCAAGAACAAATCGGGCTCCTGGCAAAGTTAATTCACTTGTCTCTAATTTGAGATCACCATTTATGAAATGTGGTGCATTATCATTAATGTCCTGGATCTCCACAGTTACATGGAAAATATTCATGGGGCTTTCAACCATCACTTCAAAATTAATGAGGCAGAATGCACTTTCCCCACATATTCCCTCTCTATCTATCCTGCTATTTACATACAGATTCCCATTTTCTGTGTTGATAATGAAATATTGATTTTTACCTAAAGATAGGATATGCAGATTGTAGTCTGTTATTTTTCCATTAAGTCAGTCCCAGATCTTTGGCAAGATTCCCTACAATACAACCCTTTTCCATTTCCTCAGGAATTGAGTAACGGATCTGCTCTGAGGCAGTCTGGCAGAAAAAAGTCAATAATAAGAGGAGATATACTTGCCTTCTTAGTGACTCCTTGTTTTTTGTGTGGCCACCTTCCATTCCACTTGCTGAGAGATTTACTCTTTTTTTCCTTTTTTCTTTTGGTGAGCTAAGGCACTTATATTCCCATCAGGGCAGAGAAATCCAAAGGAACTGGTTTCTGCAGGACTGGTATATGTTTTCTTTTCTCAACCAAACTGTTTGAATGTCCCTGTGTTCTTCTGTTTCCCAGATCTGCAGTCTGTGAATTAGCAATCTCACTGCAGGAAGCATCCTTCAGTGGATTCCCAGCAACTGTATGAGAACTATGTTGGTCAACAGCGGCACTCTGAGTCTGAGATGGAGCACTGCAAGAGCTATCTTCACTTTTAAACAAATGACATGGAAGGGATTTCTTGCTGTTTTCATGCTTATGTGGAGACAAGCATAAACTGTATTTCAGTGCAATATGTTGTGAAGCCTTTTCTGGTGTTGTAAAAATGAGATCCGTATGAATTTTGTGCATGCTTTTTCACCATTATAATCAAACATTTCAAGGACATTCAAAGCCATTACCGTTTAGTGGTAGTAATATTTAGTAGAAATATTTAGATTGAAATATTTGAAATTATGTTTTCATTTTGTAATAAAAAGGTAAATGTTTGAGGAAATTATCTGACTCTTCTTAGACCCTTTTAACAAAAAGGATGATCTTTCTCAGCCTGTGCGAGTGGACTCCCTAATGAGGCCTTGGGAGTTACTGTAGATCAACAAATGGCCCCCGCTGTTTTGGGGGCCAGTTTGTACACTTACTTTAGTTAGACCACAAGGATGACTGTCGATATTCTCTTCACTTTATCTGTCAACTTGTGCACTGAGGGATTCCCGCCTTACCTGATTGGAAATTCCTGGGATAGCTCTGGGAAATCACTTTGGACAGCTCCAACGGAAGTGCTTTTGTTGGAGCCCCTGCTTTAAGGACCTTGTTGCATTCTGATCCTTAATTTTAACAAAAGGAAGTATAAGAGGTTTTTTCCCCTTGACTTACGATGATAAAGATTGGTTTACAAACTGCCACAGATGCCATACTTCATTTTTAAAACCCCATGCAAGTAAGTACATAACTGATATAATACAAACTCATAAAATAAATGGCTCTCAATATTTAAATGACCAAATACTGAATATCACATGAGTGTAAATATTTTTTTCCTCATTCCAATTTAAGAAAGTTTCCCCATAAATCTTAGCAATAGAAGACCTGTATGCAAATAGAGGGGGAAATTGGAATAAATGGCTCAAAGTCAGAAATATCCTGGCAGAAGGGGATGTGCAGAAGGTGACTCTCCCACCCTCTCCTCCCCTGGCAGCCACTGAGCCCACAGTGTCAGGCCTGGTTATTGCTTGGGTGGGAGACCCCTCCTCTAGTTTCCTGCATTGAGCAGGGGGTTGGACTCGATGGCCTTGTAGGCCCCTTCCAACTCTATGATCTATGAGATCTATGAAATCCTGAACTTCACAGCTCAAAAGACTAGAAATTATAGAAGAATCCCAACTCACTACAAGAGAACAACCTGAAGCCCCTGACCTCAATACTTTATAACAAAGCCAAAGACATATACTTCATAAGAACACCATAGGTTACAAATATATCTGCTTCTTCCAGTTAAGACTTTCATAAAAAATGGAACATGGTAAACTAGAGTCATACTGTTGCAACGTCAGTATGAGTGTAATATGAGTAACTCATGAAAAAGCTTACCTTGTCACCATTCACAATTTCTGAAAGTAACTCATTTCCACTGTTGCCTGTGAAAGGCACACCAGATTTCTCCCCACTAAGAATATTCTCAGAAATCTGAATATTGGGAGTCAGGAAGGAAAATTCATTTTTCCTGGATTCTGAGGAGAGGCACAGCTGGTAGGAATATGGCAAAGTCCCATCTTCAAAATTAGGTGGAAATACGGCACCGGTCTTGGAATGGGGAACGGGACCAAAGCACTGTAAGAATTTGGGATTCCCTGACCGTCGGAGCTTCATCATGATGGCCAGAATCACTGTCAAGAGGAATAGGAATGACATCACGGCTAAGGCCAGCACCAAATAGAACTGTAGATCAGACTGGTACTCGGAGCTGCTCGGTTGGCTTTTCATCTCCGGAAGGGCCTCCTGGAAGTTCTCAGCAAACACCAGGTTCAGAGTAACGGTGGCCGAGAGAGGCGGCTGCCCATTATCCTTCACCACAACCACCAGTCTCTGCTTCACAGCATCCCTCTCCACAAAGGCCCTCGCTGTCCTGATCTCACCAGTATGAGGCCCAACAGCGAAGAGTGCTGGCTCAGTGGCCTGAATCAGGTGGTAGGAGAGCCAGGCGTTGTGCCCAGAATCAGCATCCACGGCCACCACCTTGGTTACGAGATAATCTGCCTCAGCCGAACGAGGCACCATCTCGAACAAGGCGGAGCCTCTGGCTTCTTGTGAAGGGGACAGGACACGGGGGCTGTTATCATTCCGATCCAGGATAAACACCCGCACTATGACATTGCTGCTGAGAGGGGGAGAACCACCATCTTGGGCCTTCACCTGCAGCTGGAACTCCCTGAATTGTTCATAGTCGAAGGATCGCTGGGCATAGATTGTGCCTGTCTCAGAATTAATGGAGACATATGAGGAGATGGGGAGCTCCTCAATGTTGCTGTTGAGGATGGAGTACGTGATCCGTGCGTTCTGGTCCACATCTGGATCAGAGGCTTTAATACTGAAAATGGAGGCACCGGAAGGATTGTTTTCGGGCACGTAGATGCTGTAGGAAGATCTCTCAAAAGTTGGGGCATTGTCATTGATATCAGAGATCTGCAGTGAGATGGTTTTGTGTGTGGAAAGCGGTGGGGTTCCATTGTCTGTGGCTGTGAGTGTAATATTATACTCAGGAGTTCTTTCTCTGTCCAGGAGACTGTCTGACAGGAGCTTGTAGTAATTGTTAGAAAAGGGAAGAACCTTGAAGGGCGAATCATCCTGTAAATAGCAAGTAACCCTTCCATTGTCACCATTATCTTTGTCATTTACATTGATCAGAGCAATTAAAATTCCAGATGGAGAATCTTCAGAGACTGGGCTAAACATGGAAACCAGGGTTACTTCAGGGTAATTGTCATTGTCATCAAGAACCGTTATTTCAATTTTGCAATGTGTCTCTAATCCACCTCCATCTTTTGCTGCTACTGTCATAGCATATTCTCTGGCTTCCTCAAAGTCTAATGGACCAATAAGAGTAATTGTGCCTGTGTTTGGATGCAGGCTGAATTTCTTGTTGGCATTCAGTGGGATGTTGCTGAAATAGTACTTTATCTCAGCATGGGAACCCTCATCATTGTCAGAAGCCACAATTTGAACTATAAAGGACCCAATTAGAACATTTTCCTTTATACTGCTCTTATAGATTTCTTGAGTGAAGATGGGTGGATTATCATTGGCATCAGTGACATTAATCCATATCTGAGCAGTACCAGTTTTTCTTGGTTCACCTCCATCTATGGCTGTAAGAATCAAGTGAAGTGTCTGTTCACTTTCTCGATCCAGCGTTTTCTGTAGCACTAAATCTGCAAATTTATTTCCATCCTGACTCTCTTTAACATCCAAGGCGAAATATGGATTGAGACTGAGCTGGTAATTCTGGAGAGAATTCATCCCAATGTCAGGATCTAGGGCTTTCCCAAGAGGAAATCGGGTGCTTGTTAAAGTGGATTCAATTATCTCCAACTTGATACTGGTTTTCAAGAAATGTGGGGTATTATCATTAATATCCTGAATTGCTACAGTTATATGGAAAACATTCAAAGGATTTTCAACCACCATCTCAAAATTAAGAAGGCAGAGAGGCATTGTGCCACATATTACCTCCCTATCTATTCTATTATTTACATAGAGGTTTCCGTTCTCTGCATTGATACTGAAATACCTCATTTTATCCACAGAGACAGCATGCAGATTGCGCTTTGCCAGCTCTCCGGCATTCAGTCCCAGATCCTTGGCGAGATTCCCCACAAGGGAGCCCTTTGCCATCTCCTCGGGGAGTGAATAGCGAATCTGCTCCGAGGCAGCCCAGCAGGGGAACGGCAGCAGTAAGAGAAGCAGTACTTGCCTTGTGAGTGCCCGGCCACTCTCGTCTTCCCTTCTGTCCATCTGGTTCTTTTATGAAATAGTTTCTCTTCAGTTTGTTTTGAGCAGATCACTCCACAGAATAAAGTAAGAAGGAATAAACTCTTTTTAAAAATTCATTCAAACTAGAACTGTTTTGGTCTTCTCGGCAAACTGCTCTGCCTTTGTCATTTGCTGTTTTGCTTAGCACTGAGGTTTCACTGTCTAGGTCTAGGAAGTATCTGTAGATCTTCAGCTAGGCTGTCCAACAGTGACACTATGAGGTTTAGTTAGAGAACTGCAAGATAAGCTCTTCCAATCCATTTGAAATAGAGACATACAGATATGTGCATTTTAGGTCTGGAATTATGGAAGAAGACCCAGGCGACTGCTCAGAGTGCCAGGCTTGGGATGCTTGTCAATCTCTCCAACTATCCACTCAATAACTGAAACAATAGTACAAACAGTTCATCTTCATTTGTAAAGTGGCAACACTGACCTCTGCATGGCAAATATTCTATTACCATTCTGGTGAGGGGGGGGGGTATAAATTCACAGGAAAAATTCAACTTCTGGTATATATACAAATTATTGTGAGTGACTGCAATCATATCCATGCATGCAATGTTATTGCCTCATATAACAATGATAAACCATGCATGGAAATTGTTCATCAAAGTCATGAAATGGGTGACGGGTATTGTGTCCAAAAACTGAGCAAATGAAGGAGGGGGGCAAAGACACTCCTTGACTAGACACCATTAGGTCTAGGGCAGGCCCTGGAGTTTTTGATGGTATGTCAAGAATAAACACGTACTGCAAGTGTGAATGTATTTTCCATGGCAAAATGTAGAGATGGCACAATTTCATTAAAAGTTGCAGTAGATCAAATGAAAGTGTAGAAACCGAGCAAGGGAAAGTAGGGTGAAATGGGGAAAGCGTGTGTTCCATGCTCATATGCACTTCTGTGCGTCTGCATTTCTTCATACTGCTGCCCATGCTAAAAACATCAGTGTGGTGCCTCCCAACCATGTTTCCCTGGTGCTAGAAATAACACTTTGATACATGTTGGCACTGCATATAAAACCAAATATTTAATCTTTAACCTTTTATATTGTATTTTCATATTTATATTCACCTTTTCTTGTAGAAAAAAATCTCTCCTTACACACACACACTATAGGAAATCACTTTCTCCTGGCATCTCTATAAGTATACAACAAATCTGATTTTATAACGAAGACCCTCTTGCCCCACAGCACTGGGCTCCCAAATATTCCTGCTTTGAGCTCTCTCATTGTATGGGCAGATAATAGTGTGTTAGTACATGTACTCAAATGTTTTGCATAGTGGAGAGGTAAAGAGACAAAACAACCACCTTGTGAAGAGTTTTAAGATTTCTAGTTGAACATACTAGAGCACTGTTACTATCCTTACTTTTAGGGCAAAGCGAGGCTTCATCCAAGCCTTGCCCTCTCACTCTTTGGCTCCTCTTTTTTCCAGCTGCCTACCTCCCCATCATCCTTCCTACAGCTGTTTCCTCAGCCTACATTGCCGCACCTTACTTTAGACCCCTTGCCTCCTTTGTCCGGTGCTTCACATGCATCATCTGCCTCTCCTGCCTCAAGACTCACCCCCTCGAAAGCTCCAGGGTCACTAATATTGTGGCCATGTGTCCTACTTCACAGAGGACAGTCCTCTATTTGAAGTGCTCTCAGAGAACAGTCCTCTGTTAGAATGGCTTCCACCAGTCCAAGTCCAGTTTAAGAATAAAGGACCATAAGAAGGGAGAGCAGAAGCCATAAAGTTGCCCATCAACAGTTAGCACCTGGACAGCAGAGTGAGTAGTACACCTGCTTACTGCCTTCTTCGCTGTGCAGAAATGTATTTCTACTTAAATTATAGTAATTATTTCTAAATTTGCATCTATACATATTAATCAGAATATGCAAATTGCATGCATATCCATATCATCTTTTTTGGTGATGCATTTCCCCTTTTTTGGTGATGCATGTGGCCATTAAAGTAGCACTTATCAATATTATCAGATATGCAGCTTGAAGCTAAGCAATTAAAAATGCCTATTCCATTCCTGCTCAACACCCTGTGTATCGTATTTATTCACTGATAATAAGTATTTGTAAACATGGACCATGGGTTGATATAACTGGTCATCCTCAATAAGAATTTCCAGTGGTGGAGGAGACTGTGAAGTACCGTTGTAACATCGAGCCTTGCCTGGGCAAAATGGGGCCAAAATCGGCCCCGCTCATGCCCAGCGAGGCCTTACCTTTGTCTTCGGGGCGGATCGCCTCTCCGCGGCGAGCCGCCCATGCGGCCCACTCTGGTCCGAAAATGACACGATGGGACCCTGTGCAGGCGCACCGGACCCCTGTGGCACGTTCTGCGCCTGCGCAGGATCCCGTCGCGTCATTTCCGGTCCCGGAAGTGACGCGACGGGACCAGAGAAGGTGGATCGAGTGGCGCGGAGAACTTCTCCGCGCCGCTCAGAAGATCGAGTCAGGGGCACCGCCCCCACGGAGAATCAAGTCAAGGGCACGGAGAGCCCCCGTCAAGGTTTGGATGCATCGCTACTGTGAAGCTGTAAAAGCTGTAGAGCCAAACCTAGATTCTAACAAATGTTGCAATTGCAAGTATTGACATTCAGCTGTAGCAGGCAAACCATATTTGGCACACAAAACTGAAAATGACAAAAACTCATCATCAACCTGCACTAATTGATCCGAACTAAAAATCAATTTATCCATCCAAGTCTGCCACAAAATATTTTTCTTACCAATTCTTAAGTCTGGATTTTGCCATAAAGTCAACTTAGCATGCAAAAATGGATCAAAATGTAATTGACGCATTATTATCCACCACACATTTCTAGCAGCCATAACTGTGTGAGGAACCCTATCCATTGTAATATGCTGAGAGCCTAATGCTATCCATTTGGAAAGAGGATACAGACAAGAAGATTCCAGAACTGACCAAGGTGGAAAATCTAATCTAAGTGGGAAAGAACAAAACTTAGTACATGTCAACAAATAGGTCTGATGATATGCAAGATCTGGAAAGCTGAACCACCTTCCTTGATAAAAAGTTGCATCCTTTTCAAGGGTATTCGTGGTGGAGAGGAACCACCCAAAATTTTACAAAGCAGAGAATTAATTTTTTGAAAATATTTGCCAGGTATAGATAGAGGAATTCTATGTATAACATAGACAATCCAAGGTATAATATTCATCTTAAGTGTATTAACCTTACCCCACAAACTCAGCTTTAGTGATGCCTATCTGTCTATATCCCATGAGACCTCAATAGTCAATTTGTTCAGGCTTAGCTTAATCGTTTGAGATATATCTCTAAAGATAAGTATTACCAAATAAGTAATGAAATCCAGGCACCATCAAATTTCCAATTAGCTAATATATCATCTCCAATCAGCATCAGTTCAGACTTTGACCAGTTAATTAAATAGCCAGACAAATCACCAAATGATTGATCAACTGCATCAAAGCTGGAATAGATGCCTGGAGTTGCAAAATACACAATAGAGATAATCCACATAAAGAATAATTTTAAATTCTAAAAGTCATGCATAGGTAGAAGGTGAGATCTGACTGACAATCTACAGGAGGTAAGATGCTGCCCAAATCTGAGAGGATTTCAGGGATGTTGTCAGCCAGCACCACAGTGACAGTGACTGAGTGGGAGAGAGGTGCCTGCCCATTGTCCTTCACCAAAACCACCAGGCTTTGCTTAAATATGTCTTTCTCCAGACAGAAACATCTCCCCAGTGTGGAGTCCCACAGTGAAGAGCTCTGGCTCATAGAATCATAGAATTATAGAACAGTAGAGTTGGAAGGTGCCTATAAGGTCATCGAGTCCAACCGCCTGCTCAGTGCAGGAACCCAAGTCAAAGCATTCCTGACAGATGGCTGTCCAGCTGCCTCAATACCTCCAGTGTGGGAGAGCCCAGTACTTCCCTAGGTAGTTGGTTCCATTGGCATATTGCTCTAACAGTCAGGAAATTTTTCCAGATGTCCAGGCGGAATCTGGGTTCCTGTACCTTGAGCCCATTATTTTGTGTCCTGCAATCTGGGATGATGGAGAAGAGATCCTGGCCCTCCTCTTTGTGACAACCCTTCAAGTACTGGAAGAGTGCGATCATATCTCCCCTCAGTCTCCTCTTCTGAAGGACTAAACATGCCCAGTTCTTTCAGTCTCTCCTCATAGGGCCTTGTTTCCAGTCCCTTTATCATCCTTGTTGCCCTCCTCTGAACCCTCTCCAGTTTGTCTACATCCTTCTTAAAGTGTGGTGCCCAGAACTGGACACAGTACTCAAGATGAGGCCTAACCAGTGCTGAGTAAAGGGGAATTATTACTTCACGTGAATCGATTTGGAAGCTATACTTCTATTAATGCAGCCCAAAATAGCATTTGCCTTCTTTGCAGCCACATCGCATTACTGGCTCATATTCAGTTTGTGATCTACAACAATTCCAAGATCCTTCTCACTTGTAGTATTGTTGAGCCAAGTGTCCCTCATTCTGTAACTCTGAATTTGGTTTCCTTTCCCTAGTGGTGAATTTTGTACCTTTGGGGGGGGGGCTGTATCGCCTCTCCTCTCCCGATCGTCCGATTCTCCATTGCACGGAGGGGGTCTTTCCGTGTGCTGTCTCCCCGGGGCACGGAATAAGATGTGACAGAGCAGCTGCCGAGGCTCATAACGCCCACCGACACATACCACTTTCTTCTCATCCACGTGGGTACAAATGATACTGCCAAGCAGAGTTACGAAGAAATCACGTCAGATGTTGAAGAGTTGGGAAGGGAACTCAAGAACTTTGGGGCCCAGATAGTTTTCTCATCCATCCTTCCAGTACTTGGAAGAGGAATAGAAACGGAAAGAAAAGAAAAATGCTCCGAGTGAATGACTGGCTACGAAGGTGGTGCCGACACGAGAGATTTGGATTCTGGGACCACGGGCTACACTTCCTGGAAGATGGACTGCTGGCAAAGGATGGGTTGTACCTCACAAGGACTGGGAAGTATGTGTTTGGCCACAACATGAGGAACTTCATCAGGAGGGCTTTAAACTGAATCCAACAGGGGAGGGAGACATAAACTCGGGGGTAACAATGGAAGAAGGCCTCTGTGCCACAACGGAGAGAACAGCTCCAGCGGTGCCCAATGATAGTCTACTACAAAATGTAGATAGAAAGTCAGACTATAAAGCACATAGTCTTCGATGTCTCTATACTAATGCCCAGAGAGTATGGGCAACAAACAGAATGAACTGGAACTCTTAATACATAAGGGCAAATACGACTTGATAGCTATAACTGAAACTTGGTGGGATGACTCCCATGGCTGGAATACAGCAATTGAAGGATATAACTTGTTCAAAAAGAACAGAAGCAACATAAAGGGAGGTGGACTTGCACTGTATGTTAAAAATGCATATCTCTGCACAGGCTACAAGGGAAGAGTCCAGGCAGGTAGCACAGAACTGCAGGAATAGTGTCAGGAAGGCTAAAGCTGAGAATGAGCTAAGGTTAGCGAGGAATGCTAAAAGCAACAAAAAAGCTTTCTTCAGATACATGCACAGTAAAAGACAGAAGAAAGAACTGGTGGTTCAACTACGCAATGAGGATGGCAAATTGATAACAGAAGACAAAGAAAA
Organism: Shinisaurus crocodilurus; assembly: GCA_021292165.1. Classification (NCBI taxonomy): domain Eukaryota; kingdom Metazoa; phylum Chordata; class Lepidosauria; order Squamata; family Shinisauridae; genus Shinisaurus; species Shinisaurus crocodilurus. Next base: position 259,324 of record JAHFWL010000602.1, on the reverse strand, counting down.
GGCAGAAGTGTTCAATTCCTACTTCGGCTCGGTCTTCTCCCAAAAGAGGGTCTATGACCCCCCTGGCAAACCTGAAGTGCAGACTGAAGGGGCAGGATTGCAGCTTGAGATTGATAGGCAAATGGTCAAGGAGCACCTGATTACTCTGAATGAGTTTAAATCTCCAGGGCCTGATGAGCTGCATCCTAGAGTAATAAAGGAACTGGCAGAAGAACTCTCAGAACCACTGTCTATTATCTTTGAGAAATCATGGAGGACAGGTGAAGTGCCAGATGACTGGAGGAGGGCAAATGTTGTTCCCATCTTCAAAAAGGGCAAGAAGGAGGAACCTGGGAACTATAGGCCAGTCAGTCTGACATAAATCCCCGGGAAGATTTTGGAGCAGATTATAAAGAAGTCAGTCTGCAAGCACCTTGAAAACAATGCAGTGATTACTAGAAGCCAGCATGGATTTGTCAAGAACAAATCCTGTCAGACTAATCTGATCTCATTTTTTGATCGGGTAACCTCCCTTGTGGACTGTGGGAATGCTGTGGACATTATATATCTGGACTTCAGCAAAGCTTTCGACAAAGTGCCTCATGATATCCTGATTAGTAAGCTAGCTAAGAGTGGGCTAGATGGAACAACTATCAGGTGGATCCACAATTGGCTACAGAATCGGACTCAAAGAGTGCTTATCAATGGTTCCTTCTCAAACTGGGGAGAGGTAACGAGCGGGGTACCACAGGGCTCGGTCCTGGGCCCGGTGCTCTTCAACATTTTTATTAATGACTTGGATCAGGAGGTACAGGGAATGCTTATCAAATTTGCAGATGACACAAAGTTGGGTGGAACAGCTAATACTCTGGAAGACAGAAACAAAATTCAAAGTGACCTCGATAGGCTGGAGCGCTGGGCCGAAAACAACAGAATGAAATTTAATAGGGATAAATGCCAAGTGCTGCACCTAGGGAGAGGAAACCAAATGCAGAGTTACAGAATGGGGGACACTTGGCTCAACAATACTACAAGTGAGAAGGATCTTGGAATTGTTGTAGATCACAAACTGAATATGAGCCAGCAATGCGATGTGGCTGCAAAGAAGGCAAATGCTTTTTTGGGCTGTATTAATAGAAGTATAACTTCCAAATCGCGGGAAGTGATAATTCCCCTTTACTTGGCACTGGTTAGGCCTCATCTTGAGTACTGCGTCCAGTTCTGGGCACCTCACTTTAAGAAGACGTAGACAAACTGGAGAGGGTTCAGAGGAGGGCAACAAGGATGATAAAGGGACTGGAAACAAGGCCCTATGACAGTGATGGCGAACCTTTTTGAGCCCGAGTGCCCAAACGGCAACACAAAATCAACTTATTTATTTCAAAGTGCCAACACTGCAATTAAACCTGAATACCGAGGTTTTAGTTTTAGAAAAACAACTCATACAGTTGTCCAAACTAATTAACATCTTTTGTCTTTAAAGAAAAACACAATAACTGAGCTTTCAATGATACAAATAGTTATTTGTTGAAAAAAAATCAACTCAAAAAATTATTATAGTACTACATTGTACACATAGCCTGAAGGGAATTTATACAAACTTTTAAAATAATTAGGCACATGTATTTTTGGATAAGGGATTCTCAACTTGTAATATGATTATATGCCAGACTGAAATTGTATGGGGCAAGCTTTACTCCGGGTCCTTTCCCTGCTTCTACAGGTGTCGGATTAGTAAAAGTAAAAGTCAACCTGTACTAGCATGAGCAAGATAAAGAAGAAAACTAAACGTGCTTAACACATTTTAAACACTTCATGTCTTGGACTGCAAACACTGCATTAGGTAAAAGTTTGCATTGGGCATGCTTTTGCACAATTAATGTGATTTTTGCTATTGCATGCATGCTGGTAATTTGTCAAACCTTGGCTCATGCTCCGTTAGTTTGAGAGCAACACATGCAGTGCTCAGGTCAACGGTTAGGGCTTTACATCCAAGCCATGCTCTGTGCATCATTCTTCAAAATCTTTCAAATGTGCTAACAATGTAGAGAAGAATTCTGTAACAGGAATTCTAGAATAAAATCATTCTGTTCCACACTGTGAGAAAGAACAAGATCATTAGTGTTTTGCAGAAGGGGACGGTCTTTTCGCGATCTGGTGACCAATGGCTCGAGTGCCCACAGAGAGGTCCCTGCGTGGCAGCTGTGGCACCCGTGCCATAGGTTTGCCATCACTGCCCTATGAGGAGAGACTAAAAGAACTGGGCATGTTTAGCCTTCAGAAGAGGAGACTGAGGGGAGATATGATCGCACTCTTCCAGTATTTGAAGGGATGTCATACAGAGGAGGGCAAGGATCTCTTCTCGATCATCCCAGTTTGCAGGACACGGAATAATGGGCTCAAGTTACAGGAACCTAGATTCCACCTAAACATCAGGAAAAATTTCCTGACTGTCAGAGCAATAAGACAATGGAATCAACTACCTAGGGAGGTTGTGGGCTCTCCCACTCTGGAGGCATTCAAGGTGCAGCTGGACAGACATCTGTCAGAGATGCTTTGACCTGGATTCCTGCATTGAGCAGGGGGTTGGACTCGATGGCCTTGTAGGCCCCTTCCAACTCTACTTTTCTATGATTCTATGACATTTGAGATATCTGATATCTTAATGATGGATGATCAATCATGTTTGCTTCAAGTATAATATTGTGGAGGCCACAACAGCAACAATCAAATAAACTACAGTATATAATCTCAATTTACTGTATAGTCAAGAAAAAAGAACTCACCATGTCTTCATTGACCTTTTCAGAATCTAAAATGATACCTCCACCGAACATCAAAGACATATCTGATTTGCCATTGCAAACAATATTCTCTGCTATATGGACATTAGGTTGCAGGAAAGTCAACTCGTTTCTCCTGGATTCAGAGGACAGACAGACTTGGTAGGAATAAGGCAAAGTTCCATCCTCATAATTTGGTGGGAATATGGCACCAGCCTTTGAACGAGGATCAGGAATAAAGCACTGAAGGAAAGTGGGATTGCTTGACCTTCGAAGTTTCATCATGATGGTCAATGTCACCGTCACTAGGAACAGAAAGGACACCAGAGCCAACGCCAATACCAAATAAAACTGGACATCGGACTGATACTCGGTGTCATTAGGTTGGGAGTTCATTTCTGGAAGAGCCTCCTGAAAGTTCTCGGCAAACACCAAGTTCAGAGTCACGGTGGCTGAGAGAGGAGGATGTCCATTATCCTTCACCATGATGACCAGCCTGTGCTTCACAGCATCTCTCTCAAGTAACTCGCGGGCCGTTTGGACCTCTCCTGTGTGGTGGCCGATGGTGAAGAGCGAGGGCTCTGTGGCCTGCAGGAGATGGAAAGAGAGCCAAGCATTGTGCCCAGAGTCAGCATCCACCGCCACCACCTTTGTCACTAGATAACCTGGCTCAGCTGACCGAGGCACCATCTCAAAGAAAGATGAACCCTCCATTGCTTGGGAAGGGTACAGGATCTGGGGAGTGTTATCATTCCTGTCCAACACACATACTCTCACTGTGGCACTACTATTGAGAGGTGGGGACCCTCCATCTTGGACCTTCACTTCAATCTGAAACTCCCTGAATTGTTCATAGTCAAAGGAGCGCTGAGCGTAGATGGTTCCAGTCTCAGAGTTAATGGAGATATAGGAAGACAGAGGCAGATCCTCAATGTTGCTATTGAGAATGGAGTAAGTGATTCGGGCATTGCGTTCCAGATCTGGGTCTGAGGCCTTGATGTGGAAAATGGAAGCGCCAGATGGATTGTTCTCTGGAATGTAGGCAGTATAGGAAGATGTTTCGAAGGCTGGGGGGTTATCATTGATATCTGAGATTGGTATTGAGATGGTTTTGTGTGTGGAGAGAGGAGGAGTGCCTTTGTCTGTGGCAGTGATTGTAATATTATACTCTGGGGTCCTTTCTCTGTCCAGGGGACCATCTACCAGCAGCTTGAAGTAGTTATCTGAAGATGAGACTATCTGGAATGGTACAAGTTCTCTCAGATGACAAGTCACTTCCCCATTTTCTCCAGAATCTCTATCAAGAACTTTGATGAGAGCAATCACACCTCCACGTGCTGCATCTTCAGGGACTGGGCTGGACACGGAGGTAAGGATCACATCTGGGGCATTGTCATTCTCATCAAGAACCTCAATCTCTGCATTGCAATGTGCCACCAGTCCACCTCCATCGCTTGCCTGTATTATCATCACATAGATTCTTCTTTCCTCATAATCAATACTTTCCATAAGTGTAATTGTTCCATCTCTGGGATCCAGATTGAATTTCCACTTGGCAGTTTCTGGGATGTTACTGAAAGTATAAGTTACTTCAGCATTTGACCCTTCATCACTGTCAGAAGCTTTAACCTGAAGCACAGAAGTTCCTCTGGGGGTATTCTCTTTTAGGCTTACCTTGTACGTTGCCTTGGAGAAGATAGGTGGATTGTCATTTATATCAGTAATGATAATTTGTATGTTGACAGTCCCGGTTTTCACTGGTTCTCCCCCATCCATAGCTGTAAGGACCATATGGTGTGTGTGTTCTTTTTCCCGATCCAGTTGATTTTGCAATATTAATTCTGCATATTTGCTACCATCTTTGCTCTCTTGAATTTCTAGCTTGAAATATGGAGTTGGGCTCAAAATATAATTCTGTAGGGAGTTGATTCCAATGTCCTCATCTTCAGCACTTCCAATAAAAAATCGAGCTCCTGGCAGATTAGACTCACATATTTTAAGATCAATATTTTCTCTCCTGAAATGTGGGGCATTATCATTAATGTCCTGGATAGAAATAATGATGTGAAAAACATTTAAAGGATTTTGTGCTACAACTTCTAATTTTAGGACACACGTGGATGATCTTCCACAAATCTCTTCCCGGTCTATCCTGTCCTTCACATACAGGTCGCCATTTTGTTCATTCAGAGCAAAGTACTGCTTTTCTGAAGAGATACCAAGCTTGCGTTTTGACTGTTCTCTTACATCTAGTCCTAAATCTTTAGCAAGGTTCCCCACAAAGAAGTCATTTTCTGTTTCCTCTGGAACCGAATAGTGAATCTGCTCAGACACCACCCAGCAGAGCAAAGACCAAAATATGAACAGAAATAGTACTTGCCTCCTGATGGTTTCTCTTGTTCTCCCTGTGTGCCTTTCTTCCATCACTGACATTGCCTTCCCTCTATTCTTTTTCCTTCTTCCAATTATATGTTGAAGTCTCCCAGTACTTTACCATAAGATGGTAGAAATACAGACCTTATTAGCTGATTCTTTAGAAATTTAGAGCTTTCCTTTCTGGAGCAGCTTTTAAAATAAACTTAATAAACCCTTCTGTTTCTTGTCCTTTCTGATCAGCTGAAATGTAATAGAGGGAGATTGCTTCAGGAGCCTCAAGTGCTAATCTATGGCTGCTCCCTTGTTGTCCAACAGCGACACTCTGAGTCCATAAGCAGAATTGCTGATAATTTTTCTTCTAAGTCTATACTGTATTTTATTTCTATGAGTAAAGATATATTCAAAAATTTAACTTTCTTCCATGATTATTCAGCTGTGTTTCAGTGCTTATTGTTGAGTAGATGCTATATACTTACTTTATTCACATTATTAAAATGTCTTTCTTTTCAATATGCAGACCAGTGGAGCCTGAGTTTCAATTTTTTCCTACTATATGAAATTTTCATTACATTTAAGAAAAACATGAAAAATTATTACCAGGGGAGAAATGTTATTAATACATTTTTTAATACACAGCTTCAGCTTTTGCTACCTGTAAGCTGACCGACGCAGTGATAAGTGCTTTCAACCAATGCATTTAAACTAAATGTATGAGTGGATAGGGATATTGGGTGCTGCTTGATATCAGTGGTGACTGCCAATCTAGTCCAGCATTGCCCTCTTTGACTAGCAGCAGCAGCAGCTCTCCAACAGAGGCTTTCCCCATGACTTGCTCCCTATCCTTTTAACTGGAGGTGACAGGGATTGAACCTGGGACCTCCATGCAAAGCATGTACTCTGCCCAGTGACCTACAGCTTTCAGTCTAGCCACCTAAGGAATGATGTTTCTGCCTCTTCTTTTAGAATGATGGGGGAGGCACCATGAATGGATCCTTATAAATTTTTGGAATGTTAGAGACTGTGTGAGAGCTGTCTGCCTCCTCCACTGTAGGGATATCTATATCTCTCTATGCACGGAAATATCCTGATTTTTATTCCATGTTCATAACATTCATATTCTCATGATTATTGAGAGAGATACTCAAACACACTTCTCAGTATCAAATTTAAAAAACAGAGTTATACGTCACCAGTACATACTTTGTTAAATCACCCATTAATTTGAAAAATTAATATTGCATATATTTTGAAAGATATTTTTCTTAATATGGTGGCTCAATAATGATCTGTTAAGGGAGAATATATTTTTGCTAAAGTTTGAGGGCAGAGGATGCACCTGAAGAATATTTATTCTCTATATCTTCAAATGTGTAAAGGAGGACGATGTGGGAGGTGGTTTACTTTGAAAATGCAAAAGATTTCTACAACAAGACTAGTGATGGGTAAACTCTGTTTGGCTCACTCTAAAATTTATTCCTCCTCCTCCTCCTCCTCCTCCTCCTCCTCCTCCTCCTCCTCCTCCTCCTCCTCCTCCTCCTCCTCCTCCAAGCTTTCCTGAAAAATACCCTGCTCCAAAAACTCAATGATTTTTTGAGAACATTAAAAAAACACAATTGGATGAAGTGTGTCCCCCCTCCCAAGATAGTCCCCCACCATCATGCAGTGACACCCTGACTTGAGTCTGGTGGAGTTCTGTTCGTACTGGAGGGAAAAGGTGGGGTGGCAATTTTCACCAATTTCTCCTTCCCCCAGCAGCCCCTGAAAGGCTGTGCTGGAGTGTAGGAGGGGGGGGCTCTGGAGCAGCATCAGAGGTGACATTGGGGTTGCAGGTGAATGGAGAATCTGCAGACGCTGCAGGAAGCTTCCACTGGATCTCTGTTTGTGGAGGGACAAGCCTCGATCCAACGCAAATGTTTTTTTCTTTCTTTTTGAGGACATAAAGAAATGAGAAGGGTGAGAGGGTAACAGGTAGTGAGGTGGGCTTAATAGAGATAGGAGAGTCCTTTCAGCCTCAACTCGACTAGAAATTATGCTCTAGAGCAGGGGTCCCCAAATTTTTGAGCTGGTGGGCTGGTAGGAATTTGAGAGACAGTTGTGGGTGTTCTCATAAAATGCCTGCCATGGTGGGCATGGCCAGTAAGAACAACACCTATTTCCCAGAAGGTAGATTGGTGAGGCTAAAAGAAAAGCAACTTGATCAAGAATCAGGTCAGAGGTGAGGTATGCGCCCGAAAATACAAAACCACTCTTTTGAATCCACAGTTCTCTGCTCCAATGCCCATTTCTCAGAAGGCAAACTGATAAGCCTCAGAGACAAGTAACTTGGCCAAGAAAATGAGTACAAGGCAGAGATGGGATGTGAGCCACAAATGCTAATTCATATATTTGTCCCCAGAAAGCACAACAAAATGCCCATTTCACAGAAGGGAAACTAGCGATGCTCAGAGAAACACACAGAGAGAGAGAGAGAGAGAGAGAGAGAGAGAGAGCTCAGCACAGACAAACCAGTCCCTTGCCCCTGCTGTCTCCTATAGCCCCCACCCACCCCCAGGCTCCAGCTGCTACCTGTCACCCTCTCTAGCCCACCAGGTTTCTCCCCCAATCCCTGGCCATCCAGGATGCTCCCCAGGTCCACCAGCTTTCCTTTTTCTTTTTTCTGGGTATCTGGGCACCATTCAAAATGAAGTGCTGGGCTGCAGCCACCCACCATTTTTACTTTCTAAGAATGCCTCTGGGAACTATTATTTACTTTTTAAAAAGACATAAAAAGACATTTGGCAATGAGAATCAGACTACCAGTTTACAACTGGACGAAGTAGATAATTGTTGGGGATGGGGGAGAGCTGACCATCTGGGAAGTCCCTTTGGTGTAACATAAACATGCAAATAAGCCCACTCAAGTTACAACCCTACGTTCCTGCCCCCCCTAATTAGAATCATAGAATCATAGAAAAGAAGAGTTGGAAGGGGCCTACAAGGCCATCGAGTCGAACCCCCTGCTCAGTGCAGGAATCAATCCAGGGATGCTAAAAACAACAAAAAAGCTTTCTTCAGATACGAGCATAGTAAAAGACAGAGGAAAGAAATGGTGGTTCACCTATGCAATGAGGATGGCAAATTGATAACAGAAGACAAAGAAAAGGCAGAAGTGTTCAATTCCTACTTCGGCTCGGTTTTCTCCCAAAAGAGAGTTTATGTCCCCCCAGGCAAACCTGAAGTGCAGACTGAAGGGGCAGGATTGCAGCTTGAGATTGATAGGCAAACGGTCAAGGAACACCTGCTTACCTTGAACGAGTCTAAATCTCCAGGGCCTGACGAACTGCATGCTAGAGTAATAAAGGAACTGGCAGAACTCTCAGAACCACTGTCTATTATCTTTGAGAAATCATGGAGGACAGGTGAAGTGCCAGATGACTGGAGGAGGGCAAATGTTGTTCCCATCTTCATAAAGGGCAAGAAGGGGGAACCTGGGAACTATAGACCACCAGTCAGTCTGACATCAATCCCTGGGAAATTTTTGGAGCAGATTATAAAGAAGTCAGTCTGCAAGCACCTTGAAAACAATGCAGTGATTACTAGTAGCCAGCATGGATTTGTCAAGAACAGAGCGAGTGCACAGGGAGAGCAAACAGGAGTTTGGCAGCGGAGTTCGGCAGGGGAGGTCAAGGGGGAGGTCCCTAAAAACACACACACACACACACACACACACACACACACACACACACACATATATATATATTCTAGGAAGACAGAAACAGAGCACTATGGAAGGAAAGGACTCAGCAGTGGTGGTGACCTGCAAGGGGTGTGCAATGTTTGTTTTCCTGCCGGAGATCAACATGGCCTACACATGCAACAAGTGCAAGCTGGTCACGCTGTTGGAAGAAAAGGTCAGAGGACTGGAGCAGCAAGTGTCAACCCTCAGGAGCATAAGAGAAAGCGAGGAGTTCTTAGACAGAACGGTGGATCTACAGCACCAAAGCACAGTACAGGAGCCAGAAGGGCAACTGCAGGATGAGGCGGAGTCAGAGACTGCAGAGGCAAGGGAAAATAACACAGGGGGAACTCCCTGGAAAAGGGTGACTGTTAGGAGCAGAAGAACTACAAGACACTCTGCGCCTGTGGAAGCAGTGGAGCTATGGAACCGCTTCCATGTACTTGAGGACGAGAGCAGAGGACAGCCTGCAGAGGACGGATTACCGGGCACCCAACGTGACAGCGAGCAAGAGGCTGAGGGTCAGTCAAGTGGAGGAAATCAAACCAAGGCCTACAGCAAGAGGAAGAGAAGAGTACTCGTAGTGGGAGACTCCCTCCTGCGGGGGATCGAAGCCAAAGTATGTCGCGAAGACCCATGGACTCGCCAGGTGTGCTGTCTCCCTGGGGCACGGATTAAGGATGTGACAGAACAGCTGCCGAGGCTCATGCAGCCCACCGACACATACCCCTTTCTTCTCTTCCACGTGGGTACAAATGATACTGCCAAGCGGAGTTACAAAGAAATCACGGCAGACTTTGAAGAGCTGGGAAGGGAACTCAAGAACTTCGGGGCCCAGATAGTTTTCTCATCCATCCTTCCAGTACTTGGAAGAGGCATAGAAAGGGAAAGAAAAATACTCCGAGTGAATGACTGGCTACGAAGGTGGAGCCGACGTGAGGGATTTGGATTCTGGGACCACGGGCTACACTTCCTGGAAGATGGACTGCTGGCAAAGGATGGGTTGCACCTCACAAGGACTGGGAAGAATGTGTTTGGACACAGCATGAGGAACTTAATCAGGAGGGCTTTAAACTGAATCCAACAGGGGAGGGAGACATAAACTCGGGGGTACCAATGGAAGAAGGCCTCTATGCCACAATGGAGAGAACAGCTCCAGCGGTGCCCATTGATAGTCTACCACAAAATGTAGGGGGAAAGTCGGACTATAAAGCACATAGTCTTCAATGTCTCTATACTAATGCCCAGAGTATGGGCAATAAACAAGACGAACTTGAACTCTTGATACATGAGGGCAAGTACGACTTGATAGGGATAACTGAAACCTGGTGGGATGACTCCCATGACTGGAATACAGCAATTGAAGGGTATAACTTGTTCAAAAGGAACAGAAGCAACAGAAAGGGAGGTGGAGTTGCACTGTATGTTAAAAATACGTATCTCTGCACAGAGATACAGGAAGAGGAGCTTGGCAGCCCCATTGAGAGCATCTGGGTTAAAATAAAGGGGGCAAAGAATAAAACGAACATGGCGGTTGGAGTCTACTACCGACCACCCAATCAAGGAGAAGATGAGGATGGAACTTTTGAAAAGCAAATTGCCATTGTTTCAAGGAGGCACGATGTGGTAGTAATGGGAGACTTCAATTTCCCTGATATCTGTTGGGAGACTTATTCAGCCAAACATGGCCCCTCCAAGAAATTCCTGACCTGTGTTGCTGATAACTTCCTCCTACAGAAAGTGGAGGAAGGAACTAGAGGATCGGCTATCCTTGACCTGATTCTAACCAACAGAGACGAGTTAGTGGATAAAGTGGCAGTTTCGGGAACTCTGGGGGAAAGTGACCATGTTATACTAGAGTTCTTGATTCTAACAGAAGCAAAAGCTGAGTGTAGCCAAACACGTACCCTGGATTTTAGGAAAGCCAATTTTAACAAACTCAGAACAATGATTAGTAAAATCCCATGGCAAGTGACTCTCACGAGAAAGGGAGCCCAGGAGGGGTGGGAGTTTTTAAAGAAGGAAATTTTAAAGGCACAATTGCAAACAATTCCCACAAGGAAAAAAGGCAGAGGGCAACAGAAAAAGCCAATGTGGCTTCACAATAAACTCAAAGATGACCTGAAAACAAAAAAGGACACGTATAGGAAGTGGAAGGAAGGACAGGCTACAGGGGAAGAGTACAGGCAGGTAGCACAGAACTGCAGGAATAGTGTCAGGAAGGCTAAAGCTGAGAATGAGCTAAGGTTAGCGAGGAATGCTAAAAGCAACAAAAAAGCTTTCTTCAGATACATGCACAGTAAAAGACAGAAGAAAGAACTGGTGGTTCAACTACGCAATGAGGATGGCAAATTGATAACAGAAGACAAAGAAAAGGCAGAAGTGTTCAATTCCTACTTCGGCTCGGTCTTCTCCCAAAAGAGGGTCTATGACCCCCCTGGCAAACCTGAAGTGCAGACTGAAGGGGCAGAATTGCAGCTTGAGATTGATAGGCAAACGGTCAAGGAGCACCTGATTACTCTGAACGAGTTTAAATCTCCAGGGCCTGATGAGCTGCATCCTAGAGTAATAAAGGAACTGGCAGAAGAACTCTCAGAACCACTGTCTATTATCTTTGAGAAATCATGGAGGACAGGTGAAGTGCCAGACGACTGGAGGAGGGCAAATGTTGTTCCCATCTTCAAAAAGGGCAAGAAGGAGGAACCTGGGAACTATAGGCCAGTCAGTCTGACATCAATCCCTGGGAAGATTTTGAGCAGATTATAAAGAAGTCAGTCTGCAAGCACCTTGAAAACAATGCAGTGATTACTAGAAGCCAGCATGGATTTGTCAAGAACAAATCCTGTCAGACTAATCTGATCTCATTTTTTGATCGGGTAACCTCCCTTGTGGACTGTGGGAATGCTGTGGACATTATATATCTGGACTTCAGCAAAGCTTTCGACAAAGTGCCTCATGATATCCTGATTAGTAAGCTAGCTAAGAGTGGGCTAGATGGAACAACTATCAGGTGGATCCACAATTGGCTAAAGAATCGGACTCAAAGAGTGCTTATCAATGGTTCCTTCTCAAACTGGGGAGAGGTAACGAGCGGGGTACCACAGGGCTCGGTCCTGGGCCCGGTGCTCTTCAACATTTTTATTAATGACTTGGATGAGGAGGTACAGGGAATGCTTATCAAATTTGCAGATGACACAAAGTTGGGTGGAACAGCTAATACTCTGGAAGACAGAAACAAAATTCAAAGTGACCTCGATAGGCTGGAGCGCTGGGCCGAAAACAACAGAATGAAATTTAATAGGGATAAATGCCAAGTGCTGCACCTAGGGAGAGGAAACCAAATGCAGAGTTACAGAATGGGGGATACTTGGCTCAACAATACTACAAGTGAAAGGATCTTGGAATTGTGGTAGATCACAAACTGAATATGAGCCAGCAATGCGATGTGGCTGCAAAGAAGGCAAATGCTATTTTGGGCTGTATTAATAGAAGTATAGCTTCCAAATCGCGGGAAGTGATAATTCCCCTTTACTCGGCACTGGTTAGGCCTCATCTTGAGTACTGCGTCCAGTTCTGGGCACCTCACTTTAAGAAGGACATAGACAAACTGGAGAGGGTTCAGAGGAGGGCAACAAGGATGATAAAGGGACTGGAAACAAGGCCCTATGAGGAGAGACTGAAAGAACTGGGCATGTTTAGCCTTCAGAAGAGGAGACTGAGGGGAGATATGATCGCACTCTTCCAGTATTTGAAGGGATGTCACACAGAGGAGGGCAAAGATCTCTTCTCGTTCATCCCAGTTTGCAGGACACGGAATAATGGCCTCAAGTTACAGGAACCTAGATTCCACCTAAACATCAGGAAAAATTTCCTGACTGTCAGAGCAATAAGACAATGGAATCAACTACCTAGGGAGGTGGTGGGCTCTCCCAGTCTGGAGGCATTCAAGGTGCAGCTGGACAGACATCTGTCAGAGATGCTTTGACCTGGATTCCTGCATTGAGCAGGGGGTTGGACTCGATGGCCTTGTAGGCCCCTTCCAACTCTACTTTTCTATGATTCTATGATTCTATGAAATCCTGCCAGACTAATCTGATCTCATTTTTTGATCGGGTAACCTCCCTTGTGGACTGTGGGAATGCTGTGGACATAATATATCTGGACTTCAGCAAAGCTTTCGACAAAGTGCCTCATAATATCCTGATTAGCAAGCTAGCTAAAAGTGGGCTGGATGGAACAACTATCAGGTGGATCCACAGTTGCCTACAGAATCGGACTCAAAGAGTGCTCATCAATGGTACCTTCTCAAACTGGGGAGAGGTAACGAGCGGGGTACCACAGGGCTTGGTCCTGGGCCCAGTACTCCTCAACATTTTTATAAATGACTTGGATTAGGAGGTGCAGGGAATGCTTATCAAATTTGCAGATGACACAAAGTTGGGTGGAACAGCTAATACTCTGGAAGACAGAAACAAAATTCAAAGCGATCTCGATAGGCTGGAGCACTGGGCCGAAAACAACAGATTGAAATTTAATAGGGATAAATGCCAAGTGCTGCACCTAGGGAGAGGAAACCAAATGCAGAGTTACAGAATTGGGGACACTTGGCTCAACAATACTACAAGTGAGAAGGATCTTGGAATTGTTGTAGATCACAAACTGAATATGAGTCAGCAATGTGATGTGGCTGCAAAGAAAACAAATGCTATTTTGGGCTGCATTAATAGAAGTATAGCTTCCAAATCGATTCGCGTGAAGTGATAATTCCCCTTTATTCAGCACTGGTTAGGCCTCATCTACAGTACTGCGTCCAGTTCTGGGCACCACACTTTAGGAAGGATGTATTGTAGACAAACTGGAGAAGGTTCAGAGGAGGCCAACAAAGATGATAAAGGGACAAAGCCCTATGAGGAGAGACTGAAAGAACTGGGCATGTTTAGCCTTCAGAAGAGGAGACTGAGGGGAGATATGCACTCTTCCAGTACTTGAAGGGTTGTCACACAGAGGAGGGCCAGGATCTCTTCTCGGTCATCCCAGTTTGCAGGACACAGAATAATGGGCTCAAGTTACAGGAACCAAGATTGCACCTGAACATCAGGAAAATTTCCTGACTGTTAGAGCAATAAGACAATGGAACCAACTACCTAGGGAGGTGGTGAACTCTCCCACTCTGGAGGCATTCAAGGTGAAGCTGGACAGCCATCTGTCAGGGATGCTTTGACCTGGATTCCTGCATTGAGCAGGGGGTTGGACTCGATGGACTTGAAGGCCCCTTCCAACTCTACGTTTCTATGATTCTATGATTCTATGAATCCAGGTCAAAGCATCCCTGACAGATGGCTGTCCAGCTGCACCTTGAATGCCTCCAGAGTGGGAGAGCCCACCACCTCCCTAATTATGTGCCCACACCCATCATATATGGATGACTACTACATGTGAGTCCGCACCTGCAGTCCCAAGTAGTACAGCCGGAATGTAACAAGGTATTAGAAGAACAACCACTCCCTTCACTGAGGAATCCCCACAGACAGGTCAAAGAAGATGGAACACAAAGAGAAACATATGGAAAATTAAATACTTCAATTTAATTTGTCCCAGAGGGACAGATAGATGGAATATATTCTGAGATGAAAAGATGCACATATTGTCTAAAATTGTTTGCCCAGCCGATTTACACTTGGGTAACCATTATTCACATTTAAACCTCAACAGATAGGATAGGGTCCTTTGCCTCACACATCTGTTGATTGCTCATAGTACTTGAATAATTTGCTTTGGAGGAATTAAACTGGCTTTTCCTAGAGTCTGTGGTCAGAGAAACTTGGTCCACTCAAGTTACAAGCCTACACTTTCCCCCCACTAATTATGTGCCCACACAAATCATATTGGAACAAGAAAGGTGGGGAAGGAGCCAGTTCCAATCTCTTCCAGTTGAAAAAAAGCAACTCTGCCTAACTAATTGGAGTAGATTCTTACTTGCCATGGGCAACTCGGCTCTAATTTTCACTGGGACAGCAAATCTGTGCCTAGACAGTGCCTCTGGAGGTGGGGCCCTGTATGATGAAATGTTTTCTATACAGGGATATCTATAACAAGATCTCTTTCTCTCTCTCTCTCTCTCTCTCTCTCTCTCTCTCTCTTTCTCTCCAGGGATATCTATAACTATAACTATAACTATAACTATAACTATATATATATATATATATATATATATATATCCCCTTGCACAAAAACCGTAGATGTTAGGGAGAAGTCTAGATAAGAATCCTTCTCCCCATTGTGATAGTTTTCTATGTGAAGGGAAATAGTTTTTTTATATCGAGCATCCTTCTATTATGTGAGCCTTCATCAGCAGTCTGAAGTGGTAAAGCCCAGAAAAAGGATTACCACCTGAGGCGACAAGATTGAAAGAACCCCCTTCACTGATGAATACTGAGTGGCAAGTTACAGATGGAACCAAAGGAATCAATGGAACAATGACAGAGTCTGAAATCACCAGAGAGCACAAGCCGATGGGAAATGCCTTCTGCTATTAATTTCACGCAATGGTACTATCAACGGACACCCTTTGATGTAAACTGTTTGCGACCCTGGGACTATGATTAGATCCCCATGTTCACTTTAAATCTCAAGCTAAGGTTAAAAAACCCCTACATGGTGTTTTTTTTTAAGTATCAGAGTACAGGGTAAAAAGTAAAGTTTTTTACATGAAAACGTTCAGTAGCTCATTAATGTTCGTACGAAGTATAAGCAAAATAGTGATGATCCTCACTACCAAAGTAGGAAATACTTTGGGGGGGAATTCCCGCTTCTTCCCTCCCCATTACTTTTTCCTTGTGTGTCGTGTCTTTTTAGATTGTAAGCCTGCGGGCAGGGGCTGTCTTGTTAATTGCTGTAAACCGCCCAGAGAGCTTCGGCTATTGGGCGGTATAAAAATGAAATAAATAAAAATAAATAAATGGAAAACCATTTTAATTAAAAAATGTTTGCTCACCTGGACTATGATTAGATCCCCATTGTTCAAGTTTAAATCCTCATCAGATAGGATAGGATCCTTTGCCTCACACGTTTGTTGATTGCTCAGATTATCTGAATAATTTGCTTTGGAGGTATTAAACTTGCTTTTGCTAGAGCCTGCGGTCAGAGAAACCTCATGGCAATA
The DNA here is from genome assembly GCA_021292165.1 of Shinisaurus crocodilurus. Taxonomy (NCBI): domain Eukaryota; kingdom Metazoa; phylum Chordata; class Lepidosauria; order Squamata; family Shinisauridae; genus Shinisaurus; species Shinisaurus crocodilurus. Next base: position 243,309 of record JAHFWL010000602.1, on the reverse strand, counting down.
AGAGTGAAGAAATGCTCGGACTCCATCAATACCCACAAACTGTGAAACAGGAACACCACTGAAATTCACATTTCCATTGTCACACAGTTGTGCATTTCTCCACCTGTATAACCTGATGGCCAGTAATGCAAGGAGGAAGGTGAAGAACAAGCAGGAGACAAAAGCCACAGCAATCACCAGGTAGAAGGTGAGGTCAGACTGCGGATCTACAGGAGCTGAGATGCTGCTCAGATCTGAGAGGATTTCGGGGATATTGTCAGCCAGCACCACAGTGACAGTGACTGAGGCGGAGAGAGGTGGCTGCCCATTGTCCTTCACCAAAACCACCAGGCTTTGCTTAAGGGTGTCTTTCTCCAGAAAGAATCGGGCTGTCCTGATCTCTCCGGTGTGGAGTCCCACGGTGAAGAGCCCTGGCTCCGTGGCCTTGGTCAGCTGGTAGGAGAGCCAGGCATTCTGGCCAGAATCCGCATCCACAGCCACCACCTTAGTGACCAGGTAACCCGGCTCAGAGGAGCGAGGGGCCAGCTCTATCCCAGTGGAGCCATCGGTGGGAGGGGAGGGGTACAAGATTTCTGGAGCATTGTCATTCTGGTCCAGGATGAAGAGAGTCACTGAGACATTGGAGCTGAGTGGTGGGGAGCCTCCATCTTGGGCCCTGACCTGGAAGTTAATATCCCGAAAGTCCTCATAATCAAAGGAGCTCAAGGCATAGACAACCCCAGTCTCGGAGTTAATGGAGAGGTAGGAGGAGAGGAAGGAGTTATGCATCTGGTCTTCGATGATGGAATATGTTATTCTGGCATTCTCTTCCCAGTCTGCATCATTGGCTTTCAGGGAAAAGACGGAGGCTCCTCTTGGGTTATTTTCTAAGAGATAAGAGGTGACAGCTGATTCCACGAAGAGTGGAGGGTTGTCATTTGTGTCTAACACCTCGAGTGAAACAATCTGAGATGTAGATAGTGTTGGAGTGCCATCATCAGTTGCTGCAACAGGGATACTGTAGGCTGCCACCTGTTCTCTGTCAAGGGCTCTGTCTGTCACCAAAGTGTAAAAATTGTCAATTGTTTTCTTCAGCTGAAAAGGGAGGTTTGGGGGGATTGTGCATGTGACCTCCCCATTGACTCCTGAATCTCTGTCTTGTACGTTTAAAATGGCAATGACAGTTCCAGTTGGCGAGTTCTCAGGGATAGAGTTGATTACAAAGGTCATTGCTAATTCAGGTGCGTTGTCATTCAAGTCTATAACAGAGATCACAACTTTTGATCTGTCACTTAGCCCTCCCCCATCCATGGCTTGCACCTCAAACTCATATAATGATGACACTTCAAAGTCAAGGTTCCCCAAAAGGATAATTTCTCCTGTTGTGGAATTTAACAGAAACGTTTGGGAATCTTTCTTTGTGATTTTGTGAATATGATATTTTACTTCTCCATTGATTCCTTCATCCAGATCAGTGGCTCTTACTGTACAGACTGTGGCGCCTTCAGGGACATTCTCCTTGATGCTTGCCTCATAGATTGCTTGGCCGAAAACTGGTGCGTTGTCATTAGTGTCAAGAACAATGACTTGGATTTGCACTGTGCCAGATCTGATGGGATCACCCCCATCAGTAGCTGTGAGGACTAGATCATAAAATGATTGCTCCTCCCTGTCCAGAGGTCTTTCCAACATCATATCTGCATACCTGATTTTGTTTTTACCCATTTGCACATTCAGAGAAAAATGACTACTTCCTGTGAGTTGGTAGCTCTGTACGGAATTTATTCCCAGATCTGGATCCTGAGCTTCTGGCAGAGGAAATTGGTCTCCAACTGTAGAGGTCTCACTGATTTTCATTTTCCATTCCTTTGGTAGAAATCGGGGAGCATTATCATTTATGTCTGTGATTTCCACTTCAATTCCATAAAGTCTTAATTTACTTTCAATAAGAACTTGGAACTTTATCATGCACTTCTCTCCCTCTCCACAGATTTCCTCTCTGTCAATTCTCTCAGAGATTAGTAAATGGCCATTGTTGACATTCAAAGCAAAATACTGAATCATACCTGCATTGGGAACAATGCGAAGTCCGTGGTCTGAAATCTGCTTCCCATCCATTCCCAGGTCCTTCGCAATATTCCCCACAAAAGAACCTTTGTACATCTCTTCAGGAATGGAATAGTGGATCTGCCCAGAAACTGCCTTCCAAGCAAACGCCATGATAAGGCACTGGAGGATTCCCCGTTTCCAACTCCGTGGCCTCTGAGTTTCTTCCATGCTCTTGCTTGCAGCAGCACGATAAAGGGAACTGGTTCTGCCTCAAACGTTTTTATGTGAGTAATTACTGTCCCCCCACCCTTTTAAAGCAAAAATTTCTGGTGTTCTCCTAGTATTGCTCTTGGCTCCAGTTCAAAAGATATTCAGGCTAATTTGTTTCTAAGCAAAATGTACCTCTGTTTTGTTCCCTATGCTGCCAGCTAACTAGTCTCAGTTTTTGTATGCTTGTTGTGAGTAGCTGAACTGGCTGGATATTTCCTTTTTATTCCTTACTGGTGAACAGTGACACCCAGAGGCTCAACCAAAAAACACAGAAATAAATTTTGCCATGAAACTTTATTTTTCTTTATGGAATTTTCAGGCAACATTAACTGATGGATAAACATTTAGATTAGAATTTCTCCAAGATAGAAATAGAAGATATGGTCCATACAAGTAATATCAATGTTTCTGGTTTTGCTTTTGTCTTCAGAAGTCACTCATTAAAGGTACAATAGGCTTAGTACTTTTTCTTGGGTATTTCCACATTTATCTCCATTCTTAGTTGAATGGAATGAAGAAGGCTGATTTTCAAGCCTCAAATATTTAATATTAACTAAAGACCTCTAACTATGGATTTGGCTGAGTATTATAAAATTATATGTACAATTCATCCATGCTCATCTGTGTGTGCTGGTCACAATGTGTACTTCTCTTCTCCACTCATTCTCTCCACCCATCTCCTTCTTCTCTAGGTTAACCATCCCACATTTTCCACCCCATATGCTTTGATTGGTCCCAATCTGCAGTTGCCTACATTTATTTTCTTTTCACAAATTATTTTCCCTCCATTGTGCCGATCACATGCAGCCACAACTGTGCACTTTTCCATAATGTGATCCTGAAGTGACTGAGGGCTACCTGGGAATGAATCAAACATTTGTGCAGATGGCATGGGCAGACCCTGTCCATGCACTTGCAGCTTGTCTGAGTGTGGAAAGCTAAGCAGGGTCAGGCCTGGTTATTACTTGGATGGGAGAGCCCTCCTCTAGTTTCCTGCATTGAGCAGGGGGTTGGACTCGATAGCCTTGTAGGCTCCTTCCAACTCTATGATCTATGAAATCTATGAAATCTATGAATTCTCAAGCAGCCCCCAGATGCATCTGATTGCATCATCACAGGTAAGTAACTTCCATGAAGCTGCATTTGAATAGCACTGGTCTGCCCTGTGACTTGCCTCTGGCCTTTGCCTAGCTACTGAATGCCTCCCTCTTGACCTGATCTTGTTATCACTTCAGATGCTGACCCGAAACAAACCTTGAGAGCTGGTTATGGTCATCAGTACCTCTCTCTGCTGTGGCAAGTCAAGTTTGAGCTTGCTGTCTATCTTTCTTGGTGGTTAGATCACTAAATCAATTTATGAACAATTACAAGAAATAAAGAGGCAAACTGGAACTGGTTTTCTCAGAATGCTTCTCCTGTGAGGGAAGAAGGTCAATACAAAGAGTTAGATCTGTGGAGAGCCCAGTGAGGAAAACTACAAAAAATATTTAAAAATCAGTCCAGTCCAGTCAGTCCAAACTAAGAGGCTTACTAAATTTGATGAAGTCCCGGGAAGTAAAGCGAATACAGCTAAGAAATCTGAAATGACAAGCCAATTCATTTTCTTTCTTTCTTTTTTAATGATTTCATATTTTTAAATTTTATTGAAAATAAAAGAAAACACAGACACTACAAACACACACACACACACACACACCATACACCATACAACAAAACTAAACTAAGATGGACTCCTGATTTTCTCCACAGCAAGTGTAAGTAACAATAGTTTCTCTTACTCTATAATTAAAAAGAAATTTCCCTTTTTTCCATTGTACCAAAATTTTCTTCTTATTCATCAAACCCACAAAAACACAAATCATTTTTTAATTTCTACAAAAAGACTATTAGAAGTTTCCATTCAACCCTAAACATAGATATTAACTATTCTCTAAATATTGATGAAAGTTTATCCAATATCTTTACTAACCGTTCTTCTATTGTAGACAATATATATTAATAAAATCCCATAACTTCTTTCCAATTAATTATCCATTAATCCCAGAAGAAAAAGATTCTGATTTCAATTATTTTTTTTTTATCATACATCATCCAGCATTCACCAGCCCTTCTTCTTATCCATCCTTCCTGGCTTTGTTACACATCCCAACATAAAATAAAATGTTCACATATCCATCATATATCATCTAAGGAACATTCTCTTTAAAAGTAAAACATAATATAAATTCCAGCCCTTTTAGCCATGTAATTTCCCACTATTTCATTACTACATCATATCCCAATTTATTAGGTCTCTTCTATCTACATTCCTTCACATATTCTTCCTCAATCTCAAATAATCCACTACACAATAAACCTAACTATATTTTCTTTAATTCATGACATAAGTTTAGCCATCTTTGCAAGGTCCAGCATTCACCAACAATTCTTGCTTCCTGTTAAAAACCCTTCATTTGCTCTTCCTCTGTCAAAAACAATCTTTTTCTGTTTCAGCTTTGAAATAAAAGAGGCACAATCTCTCCTTTTGCCAATCAAAACAACCATAACCTTGCCCTCCAACTCCATTCCAGTAGAAAAACCTTGCTGAAAAACTTGATCTGTGTCTGCTTTCTCCAGATCTGTTGCAGTAAAGAAGTATTGCTGGCAAACTTGATCCACTGTATTCTTTCTGACAGAGTAAGCCAATAAATCTCCCAAATCCTCCAAATCTAAGATAACTCCAAATCTCAAATAATCTTCTTTTCCCCTCAAATCCAACAAAATCAAAGTGTCTTTCCCCTCATCAGCTATTTGTTTTGTGTGGCTATCCAATTTTTTAACTTCTTGTAAGGCATCCATCCTGTTTCCAAGATCATCTATCTTAATCTGTTTCTCCAATTTACCTTCTCAGGTCATTTTCACTCTTATTCCAAGCCTCTCATGCAAGCTTTTTTAAAGAGCAGCCATCCTGTCTCCAATTTTTTTCTCCATTTGTTCAAATAAGTTGTAGTTTTAATCACTTTGAACCCTTTCTGGTTATAATTGATGTTGAAGTAATACCAAATAAATATACTGTATTTGTATATATTTATATTTTATTTATGTATTATGGTCTGTTGACCAAAATAAACCCATTGAAATGAACATGTAACTATGAGGTGATCTACATCAAGGGTTCTTTCTACTACTGTATCACCTGAATTACTGCTGCAGCACACGATGCTGTCTGTATCCTGTTTCTATAGCATTTTCTTTGGTGTTATAGTCTGGAATTTCCTCGACTATTTTTATAATGATTTTTCTCCTTCTTGTGATTCACTTGTGGAGTATGCACTAATGTGTGTGCTCACCTTGCACTGTCATTGCCTGTCCTGAGCTGTGGCCAAAAGTTTCATAAGCTGAGATAGCCAATTAATTTGGAGAGAAGGGTATATCTGTTCAGTGTTCAGGTGTAGCTCTGCAAGGTGGTGAAGAGATCTCTCTCTGCCATTTTCACCTGTGTTGTTTGGCAGCAGTTGACAGTGGTTTTTTGGAAATTTTCCTCTCTTTTTTTGGTTTTGTTTTGTTATTAGTACTTTTCTCTGCACCTCCACAGATGCGAACAGAAGAAATAGTCACCATAATTCCCAGGGATGGGGACTCGGACTCGAGGACTCGACTCAGTGAGTCGGACTGAGTCCCCCCTCTGACTCGACTCGGACTCGAGTCCCAATATTTTTAATGGGACTCGAGACTCGACTCGGGACTCGAGACCAAGGACTTGTCAACATCCCTGGGCTGTTGACAAGTCTTCTGGCTGTGCCAGGAGCATGATCACCGGTGAAGAGTGCATGGAAGCGAGGAGCGCCGCTGCTCGGCCACTATGGACAGCTACCAGGAGCGCAGCCCCAACGATGTGTTGAGATTTATTTTGATGTGTTGTTGTGGGGGGTTAGGGTTAGGGTCAGACATTTTGGGTTTGGCTGCCTCTGCCTGCCTGTTTGGGGTTTCCTGCCTCCTCTGCCTGCCTGGTCTCTTCTTAACCAGTTCCACAGTTTGAATTGTCCAAGACAAAGGCCCCTGCCTGCCTGCTTTGGGGTTCCCTGCCTCCTCTGCCTGCCTGGTTATTTTGGGTTTGTCTGCCTAGTCTGTTCTTGCCAAAATCAGTTGCAGAGTTTTGAAATAAAAAGGCACACTTGTGCCTAGAATTTATTTAAGCCACACATCTGAAGTAGCCTTATTTTGTTGGGGGGAAACCCCATTGATTTTAATAGGGACTCGTGGAGTCAGTTTTGGGAGTGACTCAGGACTCGTGACTCGTGAGTCACCATTTTGGACCAAGGACTCGGACTTGGACTCGAGACTCGGGTCCAAAGACTCGTGACTCGACTCGAGACTCGAGACCAAGGACTCTTCAACATCCCTGATAATTCCTGAGCAGAAATAAATAGCTAACTGCTACAGAAATGGCATGGATGTAAGGCAACGTATCCTAAGAGAAGCCAGGGGCTTCCATTGTTTTGGAAAACACAAACCACAACAAAGAAATCCCTGCTCACTGTGTTCCTTCACTGCTGCACAGGTGTGCATGTGCAAGGCACTTTAGAAAAAAAAGATACCATGACTGAAGTGAATCGTGCGTATGTGTGACAAGCAAACCATAATATTCTACTAGGCAATCACAAACATCATCAAGTTATCAACACCCATTATTAGTGCTGGGATGTTATGTGTGATACGGGCAAATGGAATGAAAGCATTATGTTTCCTGCAAAAGGTCTTACTGTGTGCACTATGAGTAGGGAATGCGGAATGTGGATAAAGCTGTAGAGTGATGACACCATGATGTTATGAAGTTGAGTGTAGATCTCCCCTTTGTTAATCAAGGAGACTCAAAGGCACTTTTTAGTAACACATTTGAAGGCAAAGTAGTGGCAAGATTAGTGGCAAATAGACTGAACTACAAATCAGGGCCTCCATGCTTCAAATCTTACTTCAGACATGAACCATAGGTGGCCTTACCCTCAGCTCCCCACCTACAATATAGGAAAATAATAATATTTACTTACCTTGGAAGGATATAAAGATTACAAGATTTAAGGGCAAGTTGCACTGATATCAGGTTGTCCTGGTGGGCTTCACCATCCCAGTATGAACCTAGAGCACAATGTGTGTAGACAATCTATGCATGTACAGTTTGTTGTTCACCCATATCTTATGTGCACAGGTAGACAGGGAAAGCAGAATCTGTGGGTACCATTCCATTCCTTTAAAGTGTGTACAGTCACAATGTATGCAGGGTGACCGGCCAGATGGGCGATTAATAAATATAAGAAATAAATAAAGTTATTGAATTTGTTGTTGTTGTTTGTACCACTGTACCATTATTGGAAATACTCAGGTGTGCAAAAAGTAAACCAACTGAAGTCAAGCAATTTTAAGTCCTATTGATTTCAACTGGATAAATATAAGCTCAAATTTCTTGCATTTAAATGAAGGGGTCTTAAGATTGTGTGACTTTGACCAGATTGTTCTCCAATGTTGCATATACTTTAGAGGATATTTTCTGATGAGGTTTAATATGGTCCTGTTGAAGGATGGAATACTTTTGCTTAATTTTAAGGCAGTAGAAAAATAATTATTTCCCCCTATGATTGGGGAAGGAGAACAGGGGGCACAACTGAAATGGGGCACAAACAGACACAAGAGGCTGAACCAGGTGAAAAAGCATTTCCTGGGGGAAGCTCCGTGGTTGAGATTTTATTTTAATTGTGACAAATTACATTCTGACACATTCAGTGATGGGAATATTCCAGATTTGTTCCAGGGATTGTTTTGCCTGCAGCCGAGCCATACCAGGCAGTGTCCGGCATTTCAAAACCAGGCAAGCAGTTCTTTCTCTGCCTTGCCTTAAAGGTGTGAGAAACATTTATTTCTCTTTGATTTTATCTTTGGGGATGCGGGAGTCAGGAAGTGTTGGAGACACTCATGTTCAGTATTGTATAATTATTTATTTAAAGCAATTTTAGCCCACTCTTCAGCCAAAAAAGGCTCCTTTTACAATCTAAAAGACACCGCACAAAAGAAAAAGTGATTGGGAGGGAGGAGGGAAAAAAGCAAACTCAGGCACTAGCTCTTAGTTATAAAGTTCTTATACGTGTTCCTTCCAGTCGGGGAGCTGTTTTATAGCTCTTTTATCGTATTCTGTTATATGTCATTGTATTTGTATTGTTGCTATTAGCTGCCTTGAGCACCATTTGGTGGAAAGGTGGGATACACATTTAACATACACAGAGAATACATAATTGTTTAATCCTTGCATACAGCTGTGTTATCTGCAAGTACTATAAATATACACCTTTGTTTTCCCTTCTTCCCCCTTACCTCCTTTGGAATGCAAATTTAACCAAAACAAAATCTATATATATAAAAGAAGTCCTGACTGACTGACTTACTCATGAACGCCCAGCTCAAACCGTTTAATCTAGGAACGTGAAATTTTGAAGGAACATAGTTTTTATGACGTAGACAACCACTAAGGAAGGATTGTTGGAAATTCTGTCCCTAAGGGGGTGAAAAAAGGGGGTAAAATTCCCCCACTCTCATATCTGCTATGGGCAAAACAACAGGGGAGCAGTTATGCAAATCGGCCTCACCTCATAATTGCTGCAGGAGCCAATAGGAGCAGTTATGCAAATAGCCCATACGACACTTAGAATGTTCGTATGAATTTCTGCAGGGGCCAATAGGGGTGGGTATGCAAATCTCCCCTAGGCTATTTAGAATGTTCTCTGAGGGGGCGGAAAGGGAGGGAAACTTTTAAAATGACAATGACTGTTGTGTGTGGGGCGTCGTTGCATAGGCTCCATCACGTTTTGACGGATCTACCCCAAACTTGGCACGGTCACTCTTCATCACCTGTAGACTCTCAGAACAACTAAGACCCTTTTTGGTTAAAACTGAGCACCAAAAGACAGAACCATATACAAAATCCTGGTTTGATGCGGAGTGTAGAAAAAGTAAACAGTCTCTGGTAAAAGTAGCCAGATTTTTAAGAAAACACAAAGATGATGGCCAAATCAGGAAGTTTTTAATACAGCGAAGCACTCATAAGAAACTTCTAAGAGCCAAAAAGAAGAGTTATGCAAATAAATTTTGGAAGGACCTTGGGCAAGCCATAATCAGCAAGAACGAAAAATATTTTTGGGACCTTGTAGCAGGTGGACTTAAGCAAACAAGACCAGCAGTAGAGGGACAAATCCCAACGACTAAATGGGTCTTGTACTTTGAGAATATGTATAAAAGCAGCTCTAAAGAGAGCCACTTTGCACGGTATGGAACAAAGGATGGGGTAATTTTGGAGGCGCAACCTATATGGCCCCCTGTCACCGAAGCAGAAATTAAAAGTTTAATTGGGAGACTATCATTGGGTAAAGCCCCAGGCTGGGACATGCTGCCCCCTGAAATCTTCCACATAGACCCAGAGTGGTGGGCTGGGCACCAATTCTGGCAACACTATTCACAACAATTAATGCGACTGGAATTCTGCCAAATGGCTGGACATCTAGCATTATTGTCCTAATCTATAAGAAAGGTGATCAAGGGGACCCAAAAAATTACCGTCCAATAAGTCTACTTGATGTTCCCACTAAATATATGCATGGCATCTCCTAGACAAATTGGACCAATGGGTTGAAGAACATCAGGTTTTGTCCCCGATGCAGGCAGGCTTTCGCAAGGGACATAGCACAATAGATCAATGCTTTGTCCTGAACTACCTTATCCAAAAGTACGTAAATAGTCCATCAAAAAAGCTATATATTACATTTGTAGATCTCTCATCTGCATTTGATACAATAGATAGACAACGTCTATGGGAGAAACTAGATGCCATCTCAGTTGATAAACATCTGCTGTTCCTCGTGCAACAACTTTATACTAAAACTGATATTAAAATTCGAGTTGGCATGGCAGGTTCCCTTACTGATCCAATCCCAACAGTAAGGGGAGTCAAACAAGGCTGCATTCTGGCACCAATATTATTCAACCTTTATATAAATGACATCACTCAGGAGCTTTCCTCCCCTGCCTATTTCCCTCCTGCAGTTGGGGAACAGAAGGTCCCAGTCCTGCTCTATGCGGATGACATGGCACTTATCTCATTAACGCAAATTGGCATGAGAAGATTACTTACTAAATTTGGAAATTACTGTAAACAGGAAGGTCTATCCATTAATCACAGCAAAAGTGGTCGTGTTCGCATGAGCAGCATAAATGGACCCTAGATGGACACAGTATGGACCCTAGATGGACACACAGTATTGAACAATGTCGTTCATTCAAGTATTTAGGATTGAATTTTTCTGAAAATACCCTATGGCATACCCACTTCGAGGCAATTACGTCCTCAGCTGCCCGTTTACTAGGACCTGTAAAGAGACTGCACTATACTGAGGGCCATTGCTTAGTAGAACCAACTTTAAAGATCTTTGCAGCCAAGATTGTGTCCCATCTCTTATATGGTACACCAATCTGGGGCAGTTACTGTAGAGATGAACTTGAGATAATATAAAACAAGTTCCTGTGCATGCTCTTGCCACACAGTACACCTGGTGCCACACAGTACACCTGGTGCACTATTAAGGACTGAACTAGGTCTCCCTTCCCTGAATGCACGTATACACAAATCCATAATATTATACTGGAAAAAATTAACATCATTGCCAGAAAACCATTTAGCAAAACTATGCTTTTTGGAGTTGCAGAATAGAGAAGGCTGGGCAAACTCTTGCAGATGCTTGATGCTGAGTTACTCGATTCCCTTAGCAACGACAATGCAGGATGTGTCCGATTATAAGATCCGAGATATTGTGTTTGGCGAAGATGCCAAAAGAGATCTTGAATATACAAAAAACTGCAAATCTGCCACTTGGTACGCCAAGATTAAAACAGATCACAAAAGGGCAAGCTATCTGCAAGAGCTAACCTTCTTCCCTGTTAGGCATGCTTTTACCCAGCTCAGATTTGAAACAATGCCCACTGAGTATTTGGCTGGAAGATTTTCTAACAGACCTGCACAAGAGCATTTTTGCATATGTGAAACAGGGCACATTGAAGATCTGGCACATTATATTCTATATTGTCCACTATATAATTCACCCAGGGCCAGATTTATTCTTCCTTTTCAGACTACTTTAGAAGGTCAATCAGATGATTTTAAAATTAGATGGTTGTTGGCTGATGTGGACAAATTTATTAGCTACAGGATAGCTTTATTTGCATTAGCTGCAAGGAAAATAAGGGCAGCGTTTATAAACCAAACTACTGCCAAACCATAAGGGGGCCATACAGAAAGAATGTTTCTAAAACTTGATTATTTTATAGCAATTTGTTTCATTATATTTAATGTTCAACCTGTTTTTATTTTATTTTATACTTCATGTATATATATATTGTGATGGCCATTGGCTATAAACAATAAAGTTCTGAGTGAGTGAGGGTTGGTGACATCACCTTTAGGAATTTCGAACAAATAGTGCCTATAGGAAAATGACGACCCTGTTCAATGCCGGGTAAAAAAAGCTAGTCCTGAATAAATAATCCTTTAGTCCTTGTATATAGAAGGGTTTTTGCCAGTACTATAAATATACACCTTGGTTTTCCCTTCTGCCCTCTTACCTACTGCCAACAGAGAAAGTGTGACCCCACAGCTCATTTACTAAGGCATCTGAAATTAACATTTAATATACATATCTGCACACACAGAGACACAGTAGGAAGCAGCATGTTAGTCTAGATGAAACTTTGATCTGACCCACCAGTGCTTTTCTTATTTCTTAGATCTGTCAGACCTTCCATAGGACCTGGCCTAAAACGAATTGCTATAAATTACTAAATAAACTATATCAAACCAAATTCAATGAGCAAGTTCGAAGGACCTTAATGTATGTAATGTTCATTTTTTCTTTCATTCAGTATATGCAGGGGTAGAATCATAGAATCATAGAGTTGGAAGGGGTCATTTAGGCCATCAAGTTCAACCCCTTGCTCAGCGCAGGAATCCAGTTTAAAACATCCCTGACAGATGGCTGTCCAATCTTTGCCTGAATACCTCCAGTGACAGAGAGCCAACCACCTCCCTAGGCAGTTGGTTCCATTGTCGGACTGCTCTGACCACTAGGACAATTTTCTTGGTTCAACTGAAATCTACCTTCCTGTATCTTAAGCCTATTATTTCATGCCCTCTGGTCTTGGATGATAGAGAACAAGTTGCGGCCCTCTTCTGTGTGACAACTCTTTATTATTATTGCATTTATTATTTCTTTACAGTATTCGTATACCGCTTCATATCTAAGCAGATTTCAGAGTGGTGAACAATTAAATGATAAAAACAGATAAAGAAAAACGACAATGCGTAGAAAACAAGGTATCATTAAAACTGTGGCTGGTCAGTAAGGAAAGCTTCCCAGAACAAGGATGTCTTCAGCAGGCGCCAAAAGCAAGAAGAGCCTGACTGAAGGCTCTTCTCCAATCGGGCCATAGGACCATATAGAACCACCAGGAGAATGTCCTCCGATGACCTCAGTGACTGGGCAGGTTGGTAAGGGAGAAGACACTCTCTAAAGTATCCTGGTCCCAAGTTGTTTCAGGCTTTGTACACAAGTACCAGAACCTTAAACCTGGGCTGGTAGCAAACAGGTAGCCAGTGCAGTTCCTTCAGCAAAGGAGTTGCATGCTGAAAAGTATCCCATTGTAGATTTGCTACAAGAAATTAAAGAGGACTGTACCCTTGATCTGATAGTTTGGCCCCGAGAGCAACATCCTACTGTAAAGGAACACATATTTACATTATTGAAAAGGTATCATACCAGGGAGGACCAATATAGCTGCGCACACAATTGATACAGGTGATCACCCACCCATAAGGCAATTGCAAACTGGGAGCCTCCACAAACTAAGAAACAAGTCTGAGTATTCTTAGGAATGGCGGGCTATTACAGAAGGTTTATTCCAGGGTTTGGAGAGGTTGCCATTCCCTTGCATGCACTAACAAGAAAATGCCAGCCAAATCTTGCAGTGTGGTCTGCAGAATGTCAGAATGCTTTTGAGAAATTAAAAGAGAGGTGACTTCCAGGTGAGATTTTTCAGCAGGCGGACGCTCCCTGAAGAAGCGCTCCCTGAAGAAGGGGAGACTGATAGCGGTGGAAAAACAGCTGGAAGCAATTTCAGCTGACATAAATCACCCCAGTTTAAAGGGGAGAATGAAGAGATTAACCACAGACACCCCGGGCGATTGGTATCTGTGCATTCACTGTTTAAGCGAAGGCTTGTTCAGCGGAGACACTACACCGGTCAGGGGGGTTGGAAACTACATCTTGCTCAAACCGCTAATCAGAGCTTTAAAAGACACTTAGCCTGGGGGAGGAGCCTTCGCCGGCTATGGAGCAGTAGCTTTTCTGCCGAGCTTCCGGAATGATTTGAAAACATCTGCAAAATACACAGGAGAGACAAAGCGTGAGTTTAAATTCCTTTGCTGTTTGCTTTCTGGAAGGTATGCAGATGTAGAGCTAATAAAGAAATAAAAAGAATAGCTTTTCTTCGATGTGCTTTGCCCTGGATTGTTTATGAGCTCCAGACGGGTGAAAAAGTCCCTACCCCCTCTTTGGAAACGCGATCGGGCGCATCCCTCGGATAACAGTTTGAAAAGGCTAATTAGGATCCCTGACACGAAAGATACTGAATTGTTTTATCAATTTGAGCAACTGGGTCCTGATAAGAAGCTACGAGGTAGTGAAAGTTCCGAGACAGCGAGGGGGAAGGGCGGAAAAATGGCGGATTCAGCTGGCAAATTCCCTGCTGGTGCCAAGCCAAAAACAACATCTCCAGCTAAGCTTAAAGGGGCAGAACCAGATTGGGAGAAAATTTTATTACAGTTTCAAAGCTCTATGGAAGCAGGCCAGCAGAAACATACAGAAGCAATTGAGAAATTTCAAAAACTGCATCAAGATGATATGAAGCACATGAGAGAGACCATAGATCATTTAGGGGTTCAAGTTAAAGAGCTGCAAGTTAGAGTGGATAAGGTGGAAAAACTCCAGGTGAAGGATGAAAAAAGTTTTGAAAAGTATGAAATGAAATTTAATGAGATGGAAATACAGATGATCAACATGCAAGACAGGCAACGTCGTTCCAACATTCGGATCAGAGGCTTCCCTATGGAGATGGGGGAGACTGGATATAAGTTAAGAGGCAGTATTTTGGAATGGATGAATGAAGTTGTCTCTGGAGAAACAATTCTTTGGGATGATATGGACATTGAGATTGTGCATAGAGTGGGAGCATTAAGGCGTGGTATGACATCCAGAGATGTTGTACTGAAATTTGCAAATTTATATAAGAAGGATGTCTTCATGAAAGCGATCAGAAAGAAAGGTCAAGTAGCTTTTAAGGGGGCTACTTTGCAAATCTACAATGATCTTTGTCAGGAAACAATTAAGTGGAGGCGAAGTGTTAAACCGTGTACAGCAGTCTTGATCAGAAAGGGATTACAATACAATTGGGGTTATCCAGTTTTTCTTACTTTTGTGTGGAACAGTAAGAGATACAAGATCTCATCATGTGATCAAGGCATGGGCCTGCTGGGAGAGTTGGGGCTTCATGATGATGCGGAGGGTCCAGAATTGATGGGTCAACTGGAAGAAGAAGGAGCCAGCGGAGGAATTGTATAAGAGGTCGTTTCAACACGAGAAGAAAAAAAGAAATAGAAAATGTTTTATAAAGAAGTTATCCGGGAGGGAATGAGGGGCTGCTGTTCGGGTTGGTGATGGGTCCTTCCCCCCCCCCTGGGATAGGTGGGTAGGTTTAGGGTGGGGCAAGTTGCCCTGGCTTAGCAGGGGGGATAGTTTAGATGAATGTGGGGGTGGGTTAAGGGGTATGTTATTGTGTATTATTTTCACTTTTGGGGACCAAAAAAGAAAAAATGATGTTAATAGATGGATTATAAGTTAAGAATTTCAACTTTAAATGTTAAGGGGCTAGGTTCAGTTACTAAGAGGAGGCGAATAGAAGCACTTCTTAAGAAGGATAAGGCTGATATTATATTCTTGCAAGAAACGCACCAGGCAAGGAAAGGAGTCAATGAATTGAAATTGAGGTGGTCTAGAATATATGAGATAGCATGTGGATCATCTAAATCACGAGGAGTAGCAATTATAATTTCAAAGAATTGTGGTTTTAATGTTTTAAAGGTGAAAAAGGATGATACAGGTAGATATATTATAATGTATGGGACCTTGGGAGGGGAAGAATATGTTATTGTTAATGTTTATGCTCCCAATCAAAATCAAGGAGAATTTTATCAACATGTGTTTAAAGAAATGGGTAATTTTCAAAATCAAAGGGTTATTATGGCTGGGGACTTTAACATGGTATTGGATAGAAGAAAAGACAAATCCAATCCGACGAGAGAAGATCAGAGAAATAATCTAACGATCTTGAATAAGTTAATTAGTAAGGAAGGGTTGCTAGATGTTTGGAGAGGGGTCAAGGGGAATGAGGAAAGATATACATTTTACTCATCAGCAAATAAGAATTATTCGAGGATAGATTTTATTTTTGTGTCCAGGACACTGTTTTCAAGGGTCCTGGGCACAGAGATAGGAGTGATAAAAGTTACAGATCATGCTTTGGTTAACATGGATTTGAAGATATATAAGGATTATAGAGAAGCGAAAAGATGGAGATTGAATTGTAATATTTTTCGTTTTAAACATTTAACAGAAAAAATAGAAAAGGAATTGAGGGAAATTTGGGAATTTAATCAAACAGAAGAATGTACTGAAGCGATAATATGGGATACAATGAAGAGTGTAATGAGAGGAATAGGATTGAGAGAGGCAATAAATTTGAGGAAACAACAAGAAGTTTTTTATCAAAAGCTAGAGGGGGAGATTAGGGATTTGGAAAAGAAGTATTTAGAGAAGAGGGATAAAAGATTTTTGCAGAATTACAGGGTAAAAGGAAAGAATTGGAGAATAAAGAACTGGATAGGGTACAAAGGAATTTGATTTATACAAAAAGGGAGTATTTTGAGAATAGTAATAAAAATTCTAAAATGTTGGCTAGATTAGCACAAAAAAAAAGAAAAAAGCTTAGTGGGGGTGATTAAAGATAAGAGGGGTAAAGAATATAATCTAGTAAAGGATAAATTAAAAAATTTTCATGAATATTATACGGAGTTATATAAGGCAGGAAAATGGTCGGAAGCTGAGAGTAGAAAATATATCGAGAAAAATTTAAAAATAAAAATCCAGGATGAAGATAGAGAGAAAATGGAGCAACCATTCACAGAAATTGAAATAGAAAGTGCTATAAATAAATTAAAACAGGGGAAAACGCCAGGACTGGATGGTCTGGGGGCGGAATATTATAAAGTCTTTAAAAAAATGTTAGTTCCAAAGTTAAAACGGTTGTTTAATGATATTTTACAGGGGGGAGAGATCCCCCCGTCATGGAAACAGTCCTTGACTATTTTAATCCCGAAACCAAGGAAGGATTTAGCAGAACCAGGTTCTTATAGACCAATATCATTAATTAATCAAGATGCTAAACTATTGACAGCAATTTTAGCTAGAAGAATGAATAGTTTTCTAAATAAGTATATAGGGATAGATCAATGTGGTTTTATTCAAGGAAGACAAATGGCAGATTTAACAAGAAGGGTTCTGAATATAATTTATTTAATAAAGAAAAATAATTTGAAAGCAGGGGTTCTTGCATTGGATATTTTTAAAGCCTTTGATTGTGTGGAATGGCCTGCATTAAAGATGTTAATAAAAACTATGGGGTTTGGAGAAAAATTTATAGGTATTACTAACCAATTATATAGTCATAATGTCACGTCGGTAATTGTAAATGATGGAATAACAGAAACTATTAGCCTAGGCCGGGGAACTAGACAGGGTTGTCCCCTTTCCCCAGTATTATTTGTGTTAGTTATGGAATTGTTAGCGAATTCGATAAGACAGGAGAAGAAATTACTGGTGATAGGAATAGAGACCAAATGTAAGATAAACCTTTTTGCAGATGATATCTTGTTAACATTAGAAAGGCCTATAGAAAATTGGGATTGGATAGAGAAACATTTAGATGAATTTAGAGAAGTAACAGGGTTAAAAATTAATTGGGATAAATCGGAGATAATGACATTTAATTATAGTAAAGTGGAGGAAAGGGGATTTAAACAAAGGAAAGTGGATATAAAGATAAAAAACATAATTAAATATTTAGGTATTGATATATTAAAAGATATGGATAAAATAGGGGAATGTAATTTTAAAAAACTAAAAGATGAAGTTAAAAATCAAATAGAGGATTATAAAAAATTGGGATTATCGTGGTTTGGTAGGATAGCTTTGATTAAAATGAAGATTTTACCGAAGTTTAATTTTTTATTTAGAATGATACCATATAAGATATCAGAGAAAGAAATTAAAGAGTGGCAAGTAATGTTAAATAGCTATTGTAATGGGGGAAAAAAATCAAGGATTACTAAGAATAGATGGTATAAAGCTCAAAAAATAGGGGGACTTGGTCTCCCTAATTTAAAATGGTATTATATAGCTAATCAACTTAGATATATTATGGATATTATTGTTAGAAAAGATTTTATGTGGTGGGAAATAGAAGCATTTGAATTGGGTAATAGGGTGGATAAATTCTTATTTACAAAAC
This sequence comes from Shinisaurus crocodilurus, assembly GCA_021292165.1. Taxonomy (NCBI): domain Eukaryota; kingdom Metazoa; phylum Chordata; class Lepidosauria; order Squamata; family Shinisauridae; genus Shinisaurus; species Shinisaurus crocodilurus. Next base: position 225,321 of record JAHFWL010000602.1, on the reverse strand, counting down.
AAGGACATATTATGACAAAAAGATTAGAAAATCCCTTTTTAAAAAATATGTTAGAAATTTGGGGTAGAAATAAGGAAATATTTTTACCAGGTATATCCCCGCTTACTCCAGTGGTGGTTATGGAAGATTTTCCCGAGAATGTTAGACATTTAGAACGAATTTTTAGAGAGAAAAAGGTGATAACTTTAATGGATTGGCTGGAAAAAATGGAGACAAGACAGCAAATAATTGATAGGGTTGGGGCAGGAAGAATCTCTTGGTTAAATTTAATTCAATTAGTACAATGGGGTAAGAAATGGAAGAGGAGACATGAGCATGAAAGGGATTTCACTGCATTTGAGCAGGTGGTTATGTCTAGAGAACTCGTAGAAGGAAATGCATCAGCTAGGGGTCTTACAAAGATGTTATATAAAATGTTGCAGAAATCAGTAGAGCAAGCAGAAAATCTTAAAATAGTTTGGGATACAGAGTTTGAAGAGGAAATATCAAAGGATGAGTGGAATAAGATTTGGGATAGGCGAATATTGAAAAATATGTCTATAAGAATTAAAGATAATTTTTATAAGCTAATTTGGAGATGGTATTTGACTCCAGTGAGATTAAATAGAATAGACAATAAATGTTCTCCAATGTGTTGGCGAGGATGTCAGGAATTGGGTACATATGCTCATATGTGGTGGAGTTGTAAAAATGTAATGGATTTTTGGAAAATGATTTTTGAGGAAATATCAGAAATTGTTGGAGCTGATTTAGAGGTATGCCCTAAACTAGCTTTGCTAACAATAACGGAAAAGGTGATCGGTTCTCAAAATGTTAAAGAATTAATCATAAATTTGTTAACGGCAGGTAGACTAATGATAGCAAGGAAATGGAAAATCCAGCAAGTTTTCACTATTACTGAATGGTATAACGAAGTATGGGATATGGCTTTGAATGATATGTTGACTTGTAATATTAAATGCAAAAGGGGTCAATTAAAGAAAAATAATTTTAAGGATATTTGGGGTTTATTTTTGGAATATGTGTTTAAAAGGGGGAAAGGGAGTTTACCCTGTCAAGATATGTTGTATTTTTGGAATAATGAACAATTATAGAGTTATTGGATTGTTTGGTCCCATGGTGATGGGAGCACAATATTAGTTATGTGTGTGTGTTATTTTCTTTGTATTGTTTTAAAATTTAATTAAAAAATTAAAAAAAAAAAAAAAAGACACTTAGCCTGGAAAAAAATCTTCATTTCCCAATGATTTATGGATTACAAACTATCTATGACGAAGGGAGTTTCCTACTACAGCAATTAAGGACTATATTATGGTGAGATAATTCCTTTTTTCTGGGACTAAAAAGAAGGGGGGTTGTGAAGAACACAAGACTTTGGAGACTTTAATGGCTAAAAAATTCGGGCAAAAAGTTAACTAATGAAAAGAAGAAGAAGAAAGGAGGTATGCTATCATGCCTATCTTTTTTTACTATTTGCATTTTTAATAATTTTATTATTGACGAAAGTTTGACTGAAAAAGTAGCTAGAAAAGGACTGGCTGCTGTGGGATTACTGATGGATGTTTGGGTTATGAGTTCCATAACAAGCAGATAAGAAGTCTAAGCCTGGTGTTGCTATAGAGACGTGACTCAAGAGGTCTTGAAATCTGAGCTCTTACCAGAGGAGGTTTCCCCCCCCCTTCCCTTCCTCTCCTTTTTTTTTTTTTAGCCTGGCTCTTTGATTGTATTATACAATGGCTGCAAAAAAGGTTCAGGAAGTAGGAAAGCTTCCTTGGATTTAGGCACAGATAAGATGGTCACGCCAGAGCTACTTCAGAATTTATTTGAAGAGCTGGGAAATAAACTGGACAGTAGGATGGATAAGATGGAAAACAGGATTAATGCCTTTGAGCAAAGTATGGATGAAAAGATCTTGAAAATGAAAATGGATATGACTGATGCAGTTAAAAAATTGGATGGTTCAGTAAAGCAATTCTCGGGCGAGGTTAAACAGATTGCTGATAAAGTTGAAATATTAGAGAATAAAACTGAAGTGATAACTAGAGAAGTTGAAGGGGAGCTAGATCACCTGTCTTTACTGGAACTGCGAGCAAATGAACATTGTTTGAGATTTAGGGGTATCCCAGAGATGGAAGAAGAGGATACTAGAGAAAGAATGACTAAAATCTTGGCAGATTTTTTGGCCTTGGATGAAAGAGATATGGAAATAGAGCTTGACAAGATTTACAGAGTTAACTCTGCCTATGCTAGAAATAAAAGAGTACCAAGAGACATCATGGTTCATTTTGTTAGGAAGAAGACAAGGGACCAGGTTCTTCAAAAACATTTTGTTACAGGATTGAAGGAGGAGGATAACTCTATAATTGTTCTGAAAGAAGTACCTATTAGATTTTTACATAAACAGAAAGATTATACCTTTTTGATTGTAACGCTGAAACAGAAAAAGATTGCTTTTTGTTGGGAGATCACGGAAGGTGTGGTTTTTACCTTCAAAGATCAAAGTTTTTACCTTTGAATTCAGTTCAAAAAGCCAGAGATTTCCTAGAAAGTCTCTGTTTATTATTGAGTGGAAACCTCTAATTGACTTTTTGCAGAGACTGGAAAATAATGATTTGTTTGTTTGTGGATTTATGGAATAATAAGTGAATTTGGGACAATGGGAAGAAAGAGATTTCTCATTCTGATTATCGAGTAAGAAAAAATATTGTTACCTATATTTGCTGTAGAAGAAAATCGGAGGTCTATTTTGTTTTGTTAATTGTTATATGTTTGATATTATGTGTTTGTTTTATATAGAAATAAAAAATTAAACCCTTAGAGAAATTAAAAGAGAGGTTAATGGAACATCTGGTATTACATGCACCTGATTATGAAAAATCATTCTTTATATCAATGGATGCCTTAAATTTGGGTCTGGAAGCAGTCCTTTTGCAAGAAGATAAAGAATTCAAGCATCCTATAGCATACTTGAGTAGAAAGCTTAGCAATTCAGAAAAGTATTATCCCACTGTTCAGAAAGAATGCCTAGCGGTTATTTGGGCTCTAAGCAAGCTATGATGCTATGTGTAGGGTTGGGAATTCACCCTACCAACTGACCACCATACCTTAAAGTGAATGCACACTATGAAAAACAGTAACTCACAGTTGCAAAGATGGTCCTGGTGCTGGCAAGAATATCAAATTGACATTGTGGAAATTAAAGGAAGAGACAATGTTATTGCTGACACTCTGACTGTCCAGAGAAAGCAGACTTAAGGGCAACATCCACTTCAGCCAGACACTCCAGCCAACTGGAAGAAGAAAAGCTACAAGAACCATCAGAAGAAGATAAAGATAAAGACCTTCAGCTGCATGAGCTGACCAGCAAGACAATTGTATAATAGTGGTATACCCCTTTTGAGAAAAAGCTACACACTGTCCTGTGTTAAGCACATTATTTTACTTTTTATCAAAAAAGGGAGAATAATGTGACAATGAATTTTGGTTCTATTTAAAGGGGAAATACCTACTGAGGTTTGTAGTGTGCCTGGGGTGTATGATTAACAGCTGGAGTGAATGGAATGTTCAGATGGGGCTTGCTTGTGATTGGCCGGGGAAGGAGTGACTGGATTTTAAAAAACAGGGAGGGAGGGCAGATAGAGGGGGGTTGGACTTGGGAGGTGGGAGGTAAGGAGATAGGAAGGTATTAGAGAGGAGTCTATTAGAAGAGTGAAAAAGTGCTATATCCAGGAAAATATTTACTTGCCTGTTATCGCCTGAAACCTGTATTTGATCCCTGATTCCCTTATGTTCTCTGACCCTGATATCCTACCTGTGTTCCCAAAATAAATCTGTTTTTTGTGTATGTGCAAACAGCCTGTTTTCTATTTATAGTGATAGATAAGGCTTTAGTTAACCCCCATGTGCTTTGCAAGGGTGACACATGCTACTTAGGGGTTTGGTGGCAGCACAGGACCCTGTGGGAAAGATTATGTTTTGAGTCCATGATATAGCCATGGACTATATGGGTGGGTTAGAGTATGATTGCATCTGTGGACCCCAGTTTTACCCTGTGTTCTACCTTTCCAGGATATGTATTTCTTTGGATGTGGGGAATATTGCAGTTTGGAAAGGGTGAGGCATAATGGTAAGAATTTAGGATGCCTAATGAATTATTCATGGCATAAAACTCCTGGGGAGAGACAGGTTCCTCACTCCACTCATTTGTTAGCCATCGAGTCTGAATTGGGGTCATATAGTAATCATATAGTGTCTTACTGTACTACTAGTGCATTTTCAGTTTAGTTCTTGTTTGGTGTTCTTCACTGGGTGATAGTGTAATATGATCAAAATAATGGCGGCCATTGGCAGCAACCGGAATTAGATATTTGGATACTGTTCTTCTCATTAATTATCTGGCTGCTGCTTCACGATTGTGTGTTCCGGGGGAAGGATGCATGGAGCAGCAAGAGCAGGACGGATCAGCTGTACATGAGCCTACTTGGCTCTGCATCCAGCCTGCAGTCACAGGACCTGAGAAGCACTTTTATAGCTGATGTGCCTTCCTGCTCCCTAAGCAGGAAATGTGGCTGCCCTCATTTCAGGGTGCTCCACGTTCCAACACAGCACCACCTAACCACAATTTGAGCTCCTTCCATCAGCCCAGAGCCCAATCTCCATGTGTCACAGCAACTCACTAGCCAAATGCTGGAAGATTCCCTACATACAAAAGAACTAAGTCAGGATATTCTAAAAACATTAGTCACCAGTTTGTCCTTTACTTTCTTTAGAGAATTCAACACATAAAAAAACATCTCAAGCTCCCCTAAAATTAGTTGAATTAAAGAAGAAAGAAATCTTGGTGAGTTAGCAATCAATGTACCAACCAGTACTTTCACACCTATTGAACACTATTTGTTATTTATTCTTTGTAATACCCTTAAAAGACAAAACATTAAAATAGCTACATATTCAGTTACACTGATAATTTACAAAAAGAAAAATGAGCTCCCAGCCCTCCCCAAACTGCATAGCCTGGTGATTTCAGCTCCCCATTTCAGCATAGCACCATGCATCTACATGACTCAGATCCAGGCTCCCTCTGCCTACAATTCTGCCTCTTGAGAAGAACCTCTAGTAAGAATCTCCCCTTCACTTGCTACAGAGTGATAGTGGTTCAGTACTACCTCCTACCCCAACTCAATGGCCACGTGGCCTGAGTTAAAGGCAAAAGATGATCTGGATGGACACTCACTATTTTTCCTGAAATGATCAAATGAATGAGTGACTGTATTAAAATTACTCCATATAGAGAAGGAAATCAAACTCACCATGCCTTCAGTCACCTTTTCAGAGTATAAATGCCCACCTTCATTGATCATCAAAGACATGTCCGATTTGCCATTGCAGAGGATATTCTCTGCTATTTGGACACTGGGTTGCAGGAAAGTCAACTCGTTTCTCCTGGATTCAGAGGACAGACAGACTTGGTAGGAATAAGGCAAAGTTCCATCCTCATAATTTGGTGGGAATATGGCACCAGCCTTTGAACGAGGATCAGGAATAAAGCACTGAAGGAAAGTGGGATTGCTTGACCTTCGAAGTTTCATCATGATGGTCAATGTCACCGTCACTAGGAACAGAAAGGACACCAGAGCCAACGCCAATACCAAATAAAACTGGACATCGGACTGATACTCGGTGTCATTAGGTTGGGAGTTCATTTCTGGAAGAGCCTCCTGAAAGTTCTCGGCAAACACCAAGTTCAGAGTCACGGTGGCTGAGAGAGGAGGATGTCCATTATCCTTCACCATGATGACCAGCCTGTGCTTCACAGCATCCCTCTCAAGTAACTCGCGGGCCGTTTGGACCTCTCCTGTGTGGTGGCCGATGGTGAAGAGCGAGGGCTCTGTGGCCTGCAGGAGATGGAAAGAGAGCCAAGCATTGTGCCCAGAGTCAGCATCCACCGCCACCACCTTTGTCACTAGATAACCTGGCTCAGCTGACCGAGGCACCATCTCAAAGAAAGATGAACCCTCCACTGCTTGGGAAGGGTACAGGATCTGGGGAGTGTTATCATTCCTGTCCAAAACACATACTCTCACTGTGGCACTGCTATTGAGAGGTGGGGACCCTCCATCTTGGGCCTTCACTTCAATCTGAAACTCCCTGAATTGTTCATAGTCAAAGGAGCGCTGAGCGTAGATGGTTCCAGTCTCAGAGTTAATGGAGATATAGGAAGACAGAGGCAGATCCTCAATGTTGCTATTGAGAATGGAGTAAGTGATTCGGGCATTGCGTTCCAGATCTGGGTCTGAGGCCTTGATGTGGAAAATGGAAGCGCCAGATGGATTGTTCTCTGGAATGTAGGCAGTATTGGAAGATGTTTCAAAGGCTGGGGGGTTATCATTGATATCTGAGATTGGTATTGAGATGGTTTTGTGTGTGGAGAGAGGAGGAGTGCCTTTGTCTGTGGCTGTGATTATAATATTATACTCTGGGGTCCTTTCTCTGTCCAAGGGACCCTCTACCAGCAGCTTGAAGTAGTTATCTAAAGATGAGACTATCTGGAATGGTACAAGTTCTCTCAGATGACAAGTCACTTCCCCATTTTCTCCAGAATCTCTATCAAGAACTTTGATGAGAGCAATCACACCTCCAGGTGCTGCATCTTCAGGGACTGGGCTGGACACGGAGGTAAGGATCACATCTGGGGCATTGTCATTCTCATCAAGAACCTCAATCTCCGCATTGCAATGTGCCACCAGTCCACCTCCATCGCTTGCCTGTATTATCATCACATAGATTCTTCTTTCCTCATAATCAATACTTTCCATAAGTGTAATTGTTCCATCTCTGGGATCCAGATTGAATTTCCACTTGGCAGTTTCTGGGATGTTACTGAAAGTATAAGTTACTTCAGCATTTGACCCTTCATCACTGTCAGAAGCTTTAACCTGAAGCACAGAAGTTCCTCTGGGGGTATTCTCTTTTAGGCTTACCTTGTACGTTGCCTGGGAGAAGATAGGTGGATTGTCATTTATATCAGTAATGATAATTTGTATGTTGACAGTCCCGGTTTTCACTGGTTCTCCCCCATCCATAGCTGTAAGGACCATATGGTGTGTGTGTTCTTTTTCCCGATCCAGTTGATTTTGCAATATTAATTCTGCATATTTTCTACCATCTTTGCTCTCTTGAATTTCTAGCTTGAAATATGGAGTTGGGCTCAAATGATAATTCTGGATGGAATTGATTCCAATGTCCTCATCTTCAGCACTTCCAATAGAAAATCGAGCTCCTGGCAAACTAGACTCACTCAGTCTAAGCTCAATATTTTCTCTCTCGAAATGTGGGGCATTATCATTAATATCATGGATAAAAACAATTATCTGGAAGATATTCAAAGGATCATGTGCTACAACTTCTAATTTTAGGACACACGTGGATGATCTTCCACAAATCTCTTCCCGGTCTATCCTGTCCTTCACATACAGGTCGCCATTTTGTTCATTCAGAGCAAAGTACTGCTTTTCTGAAGAGATACCAAGTTTGCGTTTTGACTGTTCTCTTACATCCAGTCCTAAATCTTTAGCAAGGTTCCCCACAAAGGAGTCCTTTTCTGTTTCCTCTGGAACCGAATAGTGAACCTGCTCAGACACCACCCAGCAGAGCAAAGACCAAAATATGAACAGAAACAGTACTTGCCTCCTGATGTTTTCTCTTGTTCTCCCTGTGTGCCTTTCTTCCATCACTGACATTGCCTTCCCTCTATTCTTTTTCCTTCTTCCAATTATATGTTGAAGTCTCCCAGTACTTTACCATAAGATGGTAGAAATACAGACCTTATTAGCTGATTCTTTAGAAATTTAGAGCTTTCCTTTCTGGAGCAGCTTTTAAAATAAAGCCTTCTGTTTCATGTCCTTTCTGATCAGCTGAAACCTAATAGAGGGAGATTGCTTCAGGAGCCTCAAGTGCTAATCTATGGCTGCTCCCTTGTTGTCCAACAGCGACACTCTGAGTCCATATGCAGAATTGCTGATAATTTTTCTTCTAATTCTATACTGTATTTTATTTCTATGAGTAAAGATATATTCAAAAAATTAACTTTCTTCCATGATTATTCAGCTGTGTTTCAGTGCTTATTGCTGAGTAGATGCTATATACTTTATTCACATTATTAAAAAGTCTTTCTTTTCAATATGCAGACCAGTGGAGCCTGAGTTTCAATTTTTTCTACTGTATATCATTTTCATTTCATTTAAAAACAACAACAGCATGAGAAATCATTAGAAGAGAAGAGAGGTTTCTAATATATATGCCTGCCAGAGGTTCAATTTGTGATAATCGTAAGTTGACCAACACAGTGATGGGTGTTTTCAACCAATACATTTAAATAACAAATACTAATTGGCAGCGATCTTCCTTATAGCAGCAGTGACTGTTTGGCCATATAGCCCAGTATTGTACACACTGGTTGGTAGCAGCTCTCTCCCATGACTTACCTGATTCTTTACAGTATCAGTGATTCTTTTAAGATCAGTTTTTTAAATTATTATTTTCCTGGACAAAACTCAGTAGCTGAATTTTACTGGAGGTGTTAGCAGGAACTCATCACCAGATTTGGTGGAAATAATATTCTAAGTTATTTTCTCAAGGTGAGACTTGAGGTTCTCCATCCAGGCAGACTTGTTGCAATCCCAAACCATGCAAAGAGATCTTTCTTTGGAACTGGTTCTTTGGAACTGGATCTTTCTTTCCTGTCTAGTTTTAAATGTGTGCATTTTGGTGGGCATTCATCCTGTGGTTAATGGAGTGCCTTTTCAATTCTTGCATATTCTCTCTTTTTCTTTGTGCCAATTCTACAGCCTCTATTCTACAGCACATCCACCAGTTCTGCTCATTCATGTAATCAGCTATCCAGTTCATGTAGTGGAGGAGAGGATGCTGGCATTTCCCCTACTTCATACATGCAAATGAATGTGTGACATGGGCATTTCATGTGGAGCCCTGTGCATATTATAATGCTCCATTTAATATATATTTTATACCCATTTTTTGGGAAGGCAACAACTGGGCCATGGCGTATACAGACCTCACTTTGAAACACTTCCTTCACACATTTATTTGGTTTTGTGGTGGAAGGCACGGGATAATATCTAATATTTCTCCATGCCACGTGCACCAACAGACTGCTAAGTGGATGAACTGCCCCTAAGCCATCTAAAGTTAGTGTTAGCTACATTCATTGGGTTGGATCTAGATTAACTTAAGTCCCATTGATTCAAATGGGATTAAAGTATGTAACCAAGATTGGATCCAACCCACTGCTTTTTACAATGTCTTGCTTTCTGCTGCTGACACAGGGATGCTTTGACTTGGATTCCTGCATTGAGCAGGGGGTTGGACTCGATGGCCTTATAGGCCCCTTCCAAATCTACTTTTCTATGATTCAGGATTTATTAATGTATGCCTTACTTGTCCTGTTTGGAAAGAGCCATCAAATCTTCCTATAGGACTTTGGGTCAATCTGCACTTGCATTTTACCTTGGTAGTATACTAACATCTGGCTCACTCATGTGGCATACAATGCTCTCCCCAACCCATTATCCTGAGACTATTTCTCCCTCAATATTCCATTTTTTCCAGACTACATATATGACTTTCCCCCAGTGATTGCTGTTTCCATGCCCTACCAAGTTATGTGTGTTCCAAGCTAAAGCTATTATAATTCTTAACAGTGGGAGTAGGGGTGTGTGAGGATTTCATTTGGGGGGTGGAAATCCAGCGAACTGGCCAGGCTCAACCCCCCAAGCTCCGTCCCACTTCCCTGCTTCCCTGGCTCGACTTGTGTTTTCCTGAGCTGAGCCGGGGAATTGACTGGTGGGCCACTGTTTACATAGAAAATGCCGCAAGATACTCTAAAAGCGGCCACAATTTGTGTAACTTGCACAAATTGCAGCCGCTTTTCATGTATCTTATTCTTACGGCATTTCCTACATAAACAGCAGCCTGCTGGGAACCCAGAACGAGCAGTGCGGCGCGCATCCACTTTTGGCCCGGCTTGGGGGGTGCAGCAGTGGTGTCCACTGAGCTGGAGGCGGGTCAGGTCACGGAAGATCGCCCACGCCTAAGTGGGAGTGGCTTCAAAGCTTTGCAACCTGTTTTGCAGCACTTTCCCCACCTTCTCCTCTGACCTCAGGCAGGGATAATGGATTTGCAGGCAGGAAATGTTTGGGTTCTCTTCCATTTCCTCTCCTTTTATGAATGGGGTGGTTGACTAGCCATTATAATTGGGCAGGGGAAGCTATTTTTCAGTACACAGCTGCACAGCTGTGAATAACTGAAAGAGCTTTGGCTTTTGGGTGGTATAGAAATAATAAATAAATAAATAAATAACTGCAAAATTTTAAAGCCTGATTTTCTAAAGCTGTGCAGGTGTGCATGCATTTTCTGGACTTTAAAAAAAGAAGAAGATGCAACTTGAAATGTCAGCACATTCTCCCACTTTTCCTGCAGCTGCAGCACTATACTATGGCTTGTGGCATGTGCTCACACTATAAACACAAATGATAAACGATACATGACCTTTCAAACTCCGCCTACTTCTCATACAATTACAACACTATGACTGGGTTTGCACAACTATTGTGTAACTAACCATGGTAGGTTGTCATGTTGTCTGAAGCTGGACCTTTTCCTGCAGAGTGGGTTGTTTGGGGGCAACAAGTCACCCTGACAGCCATGGCTTATTATAGGGGTTGTTGAACCCACAATGCATTGTCATGTCATCTAAACCCAGGAGACCGATCCCATCATGAGTTGTGGGAAGTGGCAAGCAAGCTGCTCAGCAAGAGTGGCAAAAACCCCTTGCTGCTCTTGAACAGAGATTCAAGTAGGATTGCTTGGCAGTCTGGTACCTTGAGATCTCTGGGGGTCTTGGGTCCTTTGGGGTAGGAAAGGGTGGGGTCTGGCGGGTCAGCCAGCCCCCCCTTCCTCCACATGGTGGCAAATGCTGGGATTCGAAACTGGACCACAGAGTGGGTGCACGTGGGCAAATAGGGAAGCTTGGAGAGATTTTGGTACATTGGTAGAGGTTTGTTAATTTGTAGAGATTGAAGTGTGAGATTGAGCCTCAGGGAAAACATTCAGATTGCTGGAAGGGGCTACCCCAGTCTGTGGAAGCCTAGCTGCCAGCGGGGAGTGCTGAAGGCAAGAAATCTCAACTGTGGAGTGAGTAAGAAGAGAAAGCAAACTCCAAAAAGTTCCAGAACAGCCTGTGTGCCCAGCAAGTGAGCAGAGGGCAGCAAGTGTGTGATCCAAGAGAAACAGAGTGGGAGAAGCCCTGGCTAGAAGCAAGAGATAGGCTGCGTGTGCGTGTCCCAGAGGCTGGGAGCAGCAGTTGCCAGTGAGTAAGCGGAGGAGGATCCTACCCATCGAGTGCAAGAAGCGGGTGAGCAGATGGCGGCTGCGTGATCCCAAAGAACCGGAGCAAAGAGAAGAAATAGTGTGTGTGCGCGCGCGTGTGTTCCAGGAGGAGGAGAGAAGACCAGAAAACCTCTCTTAAGAGACTAGGTGAGCAAAACGTTGAATTTTGGGGCAGCGTTTGATGAGTGATTTGGTTGTGCTATGTGCCCCAGAGAAATTGTCAAGACTTTGGGGGGGAGCATGGTGAATGGCCAGGCTAAGCAGCAGCAAGCAGAGGGGGGGCAGACATCAGAAAACACCCCCCCAGAAAAAGAGACTTTGTCCCTGTGCTGCCGAAATGGAGAACTGAAAGGAGCAGAAGGAAAAGGGGATTTCCCTCCTAGCTGGCGGAGAAGCACGGACAGAAGAATTTCCCTCCAGGTGTCTCCAGCGAGAAGAAAAGAGGACTGAGATTGGGGGTTGATTAAAGCCAATGAAAACTGTTAAATTGTTGCTGGAGGGGAGGGGAGGGGTGATCCAAGTGTATTTGTTTTGTCGATAAATTGTTGCTGGAGGGGAGGGGATGGGTGATCCAAGTGTAAGCAATTGAACTATTGTTGTCTTGTGTCATGTGCAAAAGTCAATTTGAAATGATGATGATGATAAAAATAATGTAATGCATGTAAGCCAGAAACCTGTAAGCTTTCAAAGTGCTTCAGGGCAGGGAAGAGTTGCCAGAGAAAAATCAGTCAGAGGCGAGAGAACAAAGCAGAAGGTTAAAAGGAATTTAGAGGCGGGAAGCCCTCTAACGGCTGAAAGATTGCCAGGCTGGTGTTCTAGCCGCCTGAGTGGAGCCTCCATGGCTAAGCATTTAATTCTGAGGGGGACAGTCATCCCGTGCAAGTTTGGGTGGTGGGCTAAAGGAGCCAAGCCCAAGAGACTAGAAGATTGCCAGGCTGTGTGTTCTAGCCGCCTGAGTAGAGCCTCCATGGCTCAGCATTTAAATTCTGAGGGAAACAGTCATCCCATTCATGTCACTGGGTAGAAGGTGCCACACGCAAGCATTCATGTCATTAGGCAGAGGGTGGCAGAAGCAAGCCTTTAGAAGCAAAATTAAAGGCGAATGGAAGAGTCACATTTCAGTCAGCAATCTGCCCCCTACAGGCTTGTGTGAGAAGCAGCAACCCTAGAAAGTTTTTAGACAGAGTGCCAGTCAGGCAACAGAAGGGTTGGGGTTCCCATTTGAATTGTATATGATGTTTCTTGTGTATGCAAAACTGATGTAATGCAAACCTGTAAACTTCTGATTGATGGTTATTGATTGTTGTTTTGCTGTTTTGATGTTTAAGGAGCTGTGTTAAGATTGTGGTTAATGTGTTTTGATGTTTTTAGTTTTGTTTTGTTTTTGTGTGTGTGTGAATGAGAAGAGGTGTGCTAGTGGTAGAAGGCTAGCAAAGGCTTTTTCTTTTAAGTTACCGGTAGTTTAAAATGAAATGAGAGGGTTGACCTCCCAGGTTTCATTTTTTTAAAAGGGAGCGTGTGGAGAAAAAGAGCCTCTGAGGGTTCCTACACACACACTCACACGCCTGCACACACACACACGCACACGCCTCCTCATGTGTAAACCAAGTAAGGCTGGGAGGAGGCAAAATGTGCATAAAGTATCGGATGGGACATGGCGCCTGAAAGTCCGGTCTACGCCGGCTTTTCAGATGCAAATGTCATGAGTCATGAGTTCCCCTCCCTGCCTGGCCAGGTGGTTCATCCTGATTGGCTGGAGGCAGCGCCAGCGGAGCTACAGGAAGGAGGGGGGAGGGGGAAAAGGTATATTCCCAAAGTGTAGCCTTTGTGTCTTTGTCTTTGGTCATCGTGTGGTTGCTGCCGGCTGTTGGAGCAATGGCGGCAAGCCAAGCAGAGGCCCAAGCCTTCGGGTGGCCTCAGGATCCGACCCCAGGTAGCTCCTGGTGAAATTAGCTGAATGAGGGCTTTGGCAAGGCAAGCCTTGTGGAGGGCTACCCATCTCGGACCTTCGGGTAGGTGTGTAGTCTTCCCGGGCAGCAAGGCTGTGCTGGATCCAACCCTGGAAGAGAACTGACCCCCAGGTAACAGAGTGTGTGCCTGGGAGATATAAGGAATCAGGTTTTGTTATTTTTGTAGCTCTATTACTTTGTACCAAAGTGTCTCTCTATTTTGTGCTTCTCTTATTTCCCTATTTTTGTTGTAAAATGCTACCTGAAATAAACCTTCTTGGTTTTTTACCCCACATGGTGTTTGTGGATTGCTCTGTGGTTCCAGCAACTAAATCCAGGTTACAGTCATAAAGGCAAGTCCCTGAACAGAGATTCAAGTAGGATTGCTTGGCAGTCTGGTACCTTGAGATCTCTGGGGGTCTTGGGTCCTTTGGGGTAGGAAAGGGTGGGGTGTGGCGGGTCAGCCAGCCCCACCTTCCTCCACAAGAAATAATACAGAAAAGCAAAGCAAATTGAGGCATGTTCCATTATGTCTTGATTTGTATTTACAATCATGAAAACCCGTTTTCCCCAGCACCTTTTTGTCTGGTGTTCCAATAATCTCTTGATTTCCAGCTTTTAATTATAAACTGCTGTGTATGTGCTGTAAATTAACAGAAAGAACTGAAAGCTGCGATGAACTGCACATGTGCCAATTCCAAAATTAATTTTAGAAATACTCAGTGCTGAACTGGGAAAAAGGAAAAGCAGAATGTGGGGGGAAACAAACCAATCGAACAGGAGGAAACATCCACTCAGCAACTCATCCCCTAATTTTAATTTCCAGTTCTGATGCTCAGACAGCTTTTGCTGCTGGGTTTTTTTTTTTTTTTTTTTAAAAATATCATTATTAGATTACCCTAGAAGCTGCAATTATATGAAGGAAGAAGATTTCATTTTCTTTCCTAACTCCTCTTTTTATAGATATGCTCTTCATATTCACATGTAATATGTACACTTATTTAGATTATAGGAGTTATTTTATCATTCTGCAAAAAAGCTCTGGATTACTGCAGGACCACCAACAGTTTTTAATCTGCTATTAACATCTATCAGGATTAATTATGTAAATCAAAAGCCATTTGTATGGAGCAAAATGCCTAAGATTTTCTATCAGTTTTCTATCAGTTTACATTCTCTGAAATATTTCCATATGTTCTCCTCTAAATTTATCCCCAGGATTTTTCCTCATGCAAGGCTTTTTCTTTTCTTATTCTAAAAGGTAAGAAAATCCAAAATATTCAAGCCTGTAAAAAAATTAAGTGAATACATCATTACTATTTAAGATATACATAATTACTTTATTAAATGACATAAAAAGGCACTTGGCAATGAGAATCAGAGAATCAGACTACCAGTTTACAACTAGATGAAGTACCATAGATAATGGTTGGGGATGGGGGGAGAGGTTACCATCTGGGAAGTCCCTTTGGTGTAACATAGACATGCAAATAAGTCCACTCAAGTTACAAGCCTACACTCCCCCCCCCCACTAATTATGTGTCCATCATATATGGATGACTACTACATGTGAGTCCGCACCTGCAGTCCCAAGTAGTACAGCCCAGATCAAGGAATGTAACAAGGTATTAGAAGAACAACCACTCCCTTCACTGAGGAATCCCCACAGACAGGTCAAAGAAGATGGAACACAAAGAGAAACATATGGAAAATTAAATACTTCAATTTAATTTGTCCCAGAGGGACAGATAGATGGAATATATTCTGAGATGAAAAGATGCACATATTGTCTAAAATTGTTTGCCCAGCCGATTTACACTTGGGTAACCATTATTCACATTTAAACCTCAACAGATAGGATAGGGTCCTTTGCCTCACACATCTGTTGATTGCTCATAGTACTTGAATAATTTGCTTTGGAGGAATTAAACTGGCTTTTCCTAGAGTCTGTGGTCAGAGAAACTTGGTCCACTCAAGTTACAAGCCTACACTTTCCCCCCACTAATTATGTGCCCACACAAATCATATTGGAACAAGAAAGGTGGGGAAAGAGCCAGTTCCAATCTCTTCCAGTTGAAAAAAAGCAACTCTGCCTAACTAATTGGAGTAGATTCTTACTTGCCATGGGCAACTCGGCTCTAATTTTCACTGAGACAGCAAATCTGTCCCTAGACAGTGCCTCTGGAGGTGGGGCCCTGTATGATGAAATGTTTTCTATACAGGGATATCTATAACAAGATCTCTCTCTCTCTCTCTCTCTCTCTCTCTCTCTCTCTCTTTCTCTCCAGGGATATCTATAACTATAAATATAACTATAACTATAACTATATATATATATATATACCGTATATATATATATATATATATATCCCCTTGCACAAAAACCGTAGATGTTAAGGAGAAGTCTAGATAAGAATAATTCTCCCCGATGTGATAGTTTTCTATGTGAAGGGAAATAGTTTTTTTATATTGAGCATCCTTCTATTATGTGAGCCTTCATCAGCAGTCTGAAGTGGTAAAGCCCAGAAAAAGGATTACCATCTGAGGCGACAAGATTGAAAGAACCCCCTTCACTGATGAATACTGAGTGGCAAGTTAAAGATGGAACCCAAAGGAATAAATGGAACAATGACAGAGTTCTGAAAATCACCAGAGAGCACAAGTAGATGGGAAATGCATTCTGATATTAATTCAAGCATGTACTATCAACGGAAAACCATTTTGATGTAAAAATGTTTGCTCACCTGGACTATGATTAGATCCCCATTGTTCACTTTTAAATCCTCAAGATGAAGGTTAAAAAACCCTTACAAATGGTTGTTTTTTTTTAAAAGTACTCAGAGTACAGGGTAGAAAGTAATCAGTTTTTTAATCCGTCCGAAGAACGGATCCTTCAGCTACCTCAAGCATAACTATCAATGGAAACCCTTTTTAATTAAAAAATGTTTGCTCACCTGGACTATGATTAGATCCCCATTGTTCAAGTTTAAATCCTCATCAGATAGGATAGGATCCTTTGCCTCACACGTTTGTTGATTGCTCAGATTATCTGAATAATTTGCTTTCGAGGTATTAAACTTGCTTTTGCTAGAGCCTGCGGTCAGAGAAACCTCGTGGCAATAAGAGTGAAGAAATGCTCGGACTCCATCAATACCCACAAACTGTGAAACAGGAACACCACTGAAATTCACACTTCCATTGTCACACAGTTGTGAATTTCTCCACCTGTATAACCTGATGGCCAGTAATGCAAGGAGGAAGGTGAAGAACAAGCAGGAGACAAAAGCCACAGCAATCACCAGGTAGAAGGTGAGGTCAGACTGCGGATCTACAGGAGCTGAGATGCTGCTCAGATCTGAGAGGATTTCGGGGATATTGTCAGCCAGCACCACAGTGACAGTGACTGAGGCGGAGAGAGGTGGCTGCCCATTGTCCTTCACCAAAACCACCAGGCTTTGCTTAAGGGTGTCTTTCTCCAGAAAGAATCGGGCTGTCCTGATCTCTCCGGTGTGGAGTCCCACGGTGAAGAGCCCTGGCTCCGTGGCCTTGGTCAGCTGGTAGGACAGCCAGGCATTCTGGCCAGAATCCGCATCCACAGCCACCACCTTAGTTACTAGGTAACCCGGCTCAGAGGAGCGAGGGGCCAGCTCTATCCCCGTGGAGCCATCGGTGGGAGGGGAGGGGTACAAGATTTCTGGAGCATTGTCATTCTGGTCCAGGATGAAGAGAGTCACTGAGACATTGGAGCTGAGTGGTGGGGAGCCTCCATCTTGGGCCCTGACCTGGAAGTTAATATCCCGAAAGTCCTCATAATCAAAGGAGCTCAAGGCATAGACAACCCCAGTCTCGGAGTTAATGGAGAGGTAGGAGGAGAGGAAGGAGTTATGCATCTGGTCTTCGATGATGGAATATGTTATTCTGGCATTCTCTTCCCAGTCTGCATCATTGGCTTTCAGGGAAAAGACGGAGGCTCCTCTTGGGTTATTTTCTAAGAGATAAGAGGTGACAGCTGATTCCACGAAGAGTGGAGGGTTGTCATTTGTGTCTAACACCTCGAGTGAAACAATCTGAGATGTAGATAGTGTTGGAGTGCCATCATCAGTTGCTGCAACAGGGATACTGTAGGCTGCCACCTGTTCTCTGTCAAGGGCTCTGTCTGTCACCAAAGTGTAAAAATTGTCAATTGTTTTCTTCAGCTGAAAAGGGAGGTTTGGGGGGATTGTGCATGTGACCTCCCCATTGACTCCTGAATCTCTGTCTTGTACGTTTAAAATGGCAATGACAGTTCCAGTTGGCGAGTTCTCAGGGATAGAGTTGATTACAAAGGTCATTGCTAATTCAGGTGCGTTGTCATTCAAGTCTATAACAGAGATCACAACTTTTGATCTGTCACTTAGCCCTCCCCCATCCATGGCTTGCACCTCAAACTCATATAATGATGACACTTCAAAGTCAAGGTTCCCCAAAAGGATAATTTCTCCTGTTGTGGAATTTAACAGAAACGTTTGGGAATTCTTCTTTGTGATTTCTTCAAAAGAGTATTTTACTTCTCCATTGATTCCTTCATCCAGATCAGTGGCTCTTACTGTACAGACTGTGGAGCCTTCAGGGACATTCTCCTTGATGCTTGCCTCATAGATTGCTTGGCTGAAAACTGGTGCGTTGTCATTAGTGTCAAGAACAATGACTTGGATTTGCACTGTGCCAGATCTGATGGGATCACCCCCATCAGTAGCTGTGAGGACTAGATCATAAAATGATTGCTCCTCCCTGTCCAGAGGTCTTTCCAACACCAGCTCAGCATGTCTGACACCATTTTCTCCTATTTTCCCCTCCAGAGAAAAATGGTTATTGCCTGTGAGTTGGTAGCTCTGTACGGAATGTATCCCCAGATCTGGATCCTGAGCCTTGGGTAGAAGAAAACGCTCCCCAACTGTAGAGGTCTCACTGATTTTCATTTTCCATTCCTTTGGTGGAAATCGGGGAGCATTATCATTTATGTCTGTGATTTCCACTTCAATTCCATAAAGCCTTAATTTACTTTCAATAAGAACTTGGAACTTTATCATGCACTTCTCTCCCTCTCCACAGATTTCCTCTCTGTCAATTCTCTCAGAGGTTTGCAAATGGCCATTGTTGACATTCAAAGCAAAATACTGAATCATACCTGCATTGGGAACAATGCGAAGTCCGTGGTCTGAAATCTGCTTCCCATCCATTCCCAGGTCCTTTGCAATATTCCCCACAAAAGAGCCTTTGTGCATCTCTTCGGGAATGGAATAGTGGATCTGCCCAGAAACTGCCTTCCAAGCAAACGCCATGAGAAGGCACTGGAGGATTCCCCGTTTCCAACTCCGTGGCCTCTGAGTTTCTTCCATGCTCTTACAGTCAGATAAATGACACTGGCTTTGGTTCAAAACTTTTTATGGCAGTAATTACTGGTTGCCAATGTTTCACTGGTATTGTTCCTAGTTCCAGTTCAAAATATATCAGAACCCATTTCTTTCTAAGCAAAATGTACGTATCTCTGCTTCAGTCCCTATGCTGTCAGCCAGCCTGGTTTCAGTATTTGTGTGCTTGAGAGCACTAGTGGATCTTTTATTTTTATTCCTTACTGGTGAACAGCGACACCCAGAGGCTCAATCCAAAACTGCAGAAGGCTCATTTTGAATGTACTTGCTGCCAAGAAACTTTTCTTTTTTTGTCATTTCATATAATGAACATAAGAATATAAGAAGAACCATGCTGGATCAGACCAAGGATCCATCTAGTCCAGCATTCTGTTCACACAGTGGCCAACCAGCTGCCCATGGGAGCCCACAAGCAGGATATGAGAGCAGCAACACCCTACCGCCCATATTCCCCAGCAACTGGTGTATATAGGCATAATGTCAATGGACTGATAAAGATTCACTCAGATTAACATTTTGTCCAAGATAGAAATATGATCCATATATGTCATTATCAGTGTCTTTTTTGTTTGTTTGTTTTCAGAAATCACTTATTAAATCTGCAATAGGTTAACTACTTGGGGAGGGGGGTTGTTTCCATGTTTTTCACCATCTTACTTGTACTTGAAATGCCTTCCAACTCCAAGCAGTCTTGGATGACACTGATTTTCTAGACCCATTTCAAACTGGCTTCAGAGCAGGATATGGAGTTGAGACTGCTATGGTCGCCTTAACAGATGATCTATGCCTGAGTACTGACATGGTGCGTGTGTCCCTGTTGGTGCTTCTGGACCTCTCAGCGGCTTTCGATACCATCGGCCATGATATCCTTCTGGAACACCTGAGCGGACTGGGAATCGGGGGCACTGTGCTTCAGTGGTTCCAGTCCTACCTCTCAGGCAAGTTCCAGATGGTGATGCTTGGGGATAGCTGCTCTGCAAAGAAGGAGCTGCTATGTGGCATACCACAAGGTGCCATTCTTTCCCCAATGCTATTTAATATTTACATGAAACCGCTGGGAGAGATCATCCGGAAGCATGGGGCAGGGGTGCCATCAGTATGCTGATGACACCCAAATATATTTCTCTATGCCTTTGGCAACAGCATCAGCTAAGGATAGTGTGTGTGTGTCTCCTCTGAATGAATGCCTGGAGGCAGTAATGTGCTGGATGAGGAAAAATAAACTGAAACTGAATCCAGACAAGACGGAGGTGCTTGCTGTCAAAGGTCACAACCTGGGTTTGGAGGTGTGTCAATCAGTTCTGGATGGGGGTTACACTCCCCCTGAAAGACTGTGTTCACAGCTTGGAGGTGCTCGCTCCTGGATCTGTCGTTCCAAATGACAGCCCAGATAGATGTGTTGGCTAGGAGTGCCTATTATCAGCTTCGGCTAATACGTCAGCTGCACACCTTCCTAGAGTCAGAAGACCTAAAGACGGTAGTGCATGCACTGGTAACTTTGAGGCTCTACTTCTGCAATGTGCTGTACATATGGCTACCTTTGTACCTAGTCTGGAAACTTCAACTAGTGCAAAATATGGCAGCCAGACAGGTCACCGGTACACGAGGGGTGCCCATATTACACCAGTTTTAAAAGCACTTCACTGGCAGCCAATTAGTTTCTGGGCAAAGTATAGAGTGTTGGTTATTACCTTTAAAGTCCTACATGGTTTGGGTCCAGTCTACCTACGGGATCGCCTTCTTCCATACAGTCCGCCCCACACACTCAGGTCCTCTGGGAAGAATCTACTTCAGTCAGCCCAAACTAGGCTGACAGGTATTACCCAGAGGACCTTCTCTTCTGCTGCCCCCAGATTGTGGAATGGCCTGCCAAAGGAGGAGATTCGTCAACTTACCAGTCTTTTGGAATTCAAGAAAGCCATAAAGATTGATATCTTCTGGCAGGTCTATCGGTGGAATTTTAGGATGCTTTTAAGATGTTTTTAAGATGTTTTAATAATGTATACTATGTTTTTAATTATAGTTTATACATTTTATGTTTATTGTTGTTCCCCTCCTTGATAGAAATGGAGAGGCGGGTAAGAAATACATTTATTATTATTATTATTATTATTATTATTATTATTATTGAATGAGGATGTCAGAACTTCAAGATTTTAATATTTAATATTAATTAGAGACTTGTAACAAAGAATTTGACTGGTTATTACAATACAATATGTGAAAAAGCCCTTAGGCTTACCAGCTTTGATCTGAAATGTTTTTATTAAATCCAGTAAGGGGAATTGACATTGTCTTCTTAGGTGAGATGTGACAGCCAATGCAAGGACCAGATGAAAGCAAGAAAGCATTCCAAAGCGCTAGGAGTTATATCCAGCCCATCGGGGAGGATAGTTAAGATATCAGTGCTGACAGCAATATACCTTGGTGTTACTATTTTGAAATAACAGCTGTACAGAAATGCTTTTATTCATTATATCTTTCAAAATTGTGGGGTTTAGTTTTTGTTTTGTGGGGGAAATGGGTACTATGTGGGTTATTTGGTTTTTTAAAAAAAAATCTATTATTTCAATTTTTTTTAAATATTTTATTTTATTTTATTTTTAAAAAATTATTGAATTTTCCAAAACAACAACAAACATATTTGGCTTCCGCCTCATTGTCTGACAAACATTACCAATCCTTATCCAATCTAAGTTTCCTCTATTTTCACAGAAAACATTCTATCACCATACCAATATTCAGAAATCAAAACCCAAAGTTATTAAGTCACTTTCCCTCCTCCCCAAGAAGTCCACCAGAGGTTTCCAGTCTTTCTTGAATGAAGATAGATTTTTTTCTCTAATTAAACAAGTCAATTTCGCCATCTCTGCTAAGTCCAACATTTTCAACAGCCAGTCTTCTATAGTTGGTATTGTTGCTTCTTTCCATTTTTGAGCAAAGATTATTCTTGCTGCTGTGTCATCATATATTGTAGTAATGTTCCATAGTCTTTCTCAAGTTGTAAATCCATTATATTTTTTATTTTTTATTTTTAATTTACAACAAAAAATATTCTATTTTAAAGGCTATGTGAGGTACAGAAAAATAGATGTTTCCCTGGACCACTTGGATTTTTTTTTTGTATTGAAATGTATTATATTAATGATCTGTGGGGTATATTATACAGAAGTAGTTAATATTGGTAAAATTAGCAAGATTTGTATTTTAGGAGGGGCAGCTAATCTATTTTTCACTGTTTTATGTTTAACATGACTTCATGGAATGTCAAGAGCAGTGTTCTCCAACCTTGGGTCCCCAGATGTTTTTGGCCTACAACTCCCAGAATGCCCCAGCCAGCGCTGGCTGGGGCATGCTGGGAGTTGTAGGCCAAAAACATCTGGGGATCCAAGGTTGGAGAACACTGGTCAAGAGGCTGCGGAATCCAAAAAAGCAGTACACAGTGCTTTCTAGGTTAAAAAAGCATAATGCTGATGCAGCTATTCTACAAGAAACTAGACATATGATGGCTGTAGATGCCCATTTATTGGGAAAAAATGGGTTGGAGTGGTATATGTAACTGATACTTCTACTAGGTTTAAAGGGGTAGCAATTTTAATTCATAAGCGATTTTGTTTTTCAGTCCAATGGGTTATAAGTGATCCTGAAGGTTGTTGTTGTTGTTTTTGGTGGGAAGTTGTAATGACAAAGTAATTGCTATGATTAATGTATATGGGCCTAATAATGATTCTCCGGTTATGTTTCATGAGTGTTTCAGTAAATTGGTTGATGTTGTATATGATTATTTGATTGTGGGTGGGGATTTTAATGAAGTTTTAAACCCTCTGTTGGAAAGAAATACACCTGTCCCTAAGAAGCAAATGATGGTGAGATTTACAGCCATATATGGCTGAATTTGGTTTGATTGATGTGTGGAGAGCTTTTCTTCCTCATGAAAGGGACTACACATTTATTTCATCTGTTAATCATAATTGTTTTCGATTAGATTATTTTTTTGTTTCTACATCGTTGTTACGTAATATAAATGTTGGTAAGATTGAAACGTGCGTAGTGGTGAGACTGTTGGGCTGGAACTCAGGAGATCCGGGTTCTAGTCCCCGCTCGGCCATGAAAATCACTGGGTGACTTTGGGCCAGTCACTGACTCTCAGCCTAACCTACCTCACAGGGTTGTTGTGAGGATAAAATGGAGAGGAGGAAGAGGATTATGTAAGCCACCTTGGGTTCCTTGCAGGAAAAAAGACGGGGTATAAATATAATAAATAAATAAATAAATGCCCCATTTTGTCTGGAGTTCCTATTTTCAGATTCACTTAGGCCCCCTGCTCTTTGGAGTTTAAATGTCTCCCTGCTTCATGATGAGACGTTAAAAAAGCAGATTTTGGCAGAATTAACTGAATACTTTGAAATTAATGAGGGTACAGTTAATTCTGTATTTTTGAATCTGGCTCTCTTTCAGCATCATTAAATGATGCTTATATCACCATGATTCCTAAGCCTGGAAAAGACCATACATATTGTGCCAACTATTGACCTACATTAATTAATATTAATTAATAATAATAAAATATTAACAGTGGCTCACGCTGGCTCAGCTTGTCTGAGAAAGGAAAACTAAGCAGGGTCAGGCCTGGTTATTACTTAGATGGGAGACCCCTCCTCCAGTTTCCTGCATTGAGCAGGGGGTTGGACTCGATAGCCTTGTAGGCTTCTTCCAACTCTATGATCTATGAAATCTATGAAAGTCATTACAACACTTGGTCTATCTGATCAGGTGAGATTCATTAGAAATCAACAGGGCGCTGATAATCTTAGATTAGTTGTGGATCTGATTGTTTTAAATACTAATAGTACAGACTTGGCTGCTATAATTTCTTTGGATGCTGAAAAGGCCTTTGACGAAATTCATTGGAAATTTATTTTTGCTATGTTGAGAAATTTTGGCTTTCCCGTGGAATTTTAAAATTGGGTCAAAATTTTATATTCAACCCGAAGAGCGAGAGTTAAGACCAAGAGGGTTTTCTCAGACTATTTCATACTTGGGAGAGGTACTAGACAGGGATGTCCACTTTCTCCATTGATATTTGACTTATGTTTGGAACCCCTGGTGTGTGCTATTAGACAGAATAGTAGTATTCACGGATATTTACATGATTGTTTAGAATTCAGAATTATTCTCTATGCTGATGATCTTTTATTGCTTATTTCAAAACTCTACTCATCGGTTCCTGCTTTGATGAAGATGATTAATAACTCTGGCGATTTGTCTGTCTATTTAATTAATTGGTCAAAGTCTGAATTGATGCCGATTGGAGATAATATATATCAGAGTGTATTAACTCAGTGGCAATTTTGATGGTGCCCAGATTGTATTACTTGGGAATACTTATCCCTAGAGACATATCCCAAATGATCAAACTTAATTTGAGTAAGTTGATTAATGAGATCTCACGGGATATAGACAGATGGGCATCTCTTAAATTGAGTCTGTGGGGTAAGGTTAATGCACTTAAGATGAATATAATACCTAGGACTGTCTGGGAACCTGTGCCTTCTCCACTGAGGAAAGATGCATGCGTTCCTGTGGGTCAAATTAATCTCTCTGTGATGTGTGTGCACATGCCCGCCCCTGCTTTGCATGGTACACAGGAAACATGAAAGAAAGAATGAACGGAGGGTGTGTCACCTAGTGTGTCACTCTTTCCATTTATTTGTAACACCTGGTACTTCCCTGAATCCACCCCAGAACTTTTAAAAAAGAATTTTATTACTGAGGCACAGCAAACATATTTTGTCCTTTCCCCAAATGTGTAAAGCTGAACTTTGCAGAGTTATTTTGGATGAAGAGCAGGCATGTAAAGCTGGATTCTACACACTATAACGAATTTGCCTCAAACTTCGCAGATAAAATAATATTCACTTCAACAATTGTACTACAGAGTCAGGCTTGGAGATCAGGGATGTGGCTAGTCATGGGCCCATGGGCCCCCAACCCCAAATCTATTTCTCAGGGCCCTAGATCTATTCCACAGAGCCCTTATTGTCCATTAGTGCTAATGGAAGGTTTTTTTTTCTCAGCTTAATTGCCATGCAGGGGGCAATTTTAAATGGGGATTGAAGCTGGGAAGGGAAGGGTTAACCCTCCTCTCCCCACATGCTGCAACCCCCCATGGCAATTAAGCTGAGGGTAAAACCCCTTTCCATTGTTACCAATAGGGCTTTTTCCTAAGCTTAATTGGCTTCAGGGGGGACTTCCAGGGGGATCACAATTGGGGATGGACGGGTTAACCCTCCCCCACAAATCACCCTCTGCATCTCAGTTAAGCATAAAAAACCTTTTAATTAGGGCCAAATGGAAGCTTTCTTCCCTAAGCTTAATTGCATGGGTCAGGGGCAATTTCCCTCCTGGAGGGAAACAGCAAGAGGGGGAGGGAGGGACAGAGAGAGATGAGTGGGGAAGAGAGAGAGAGAAATGTGGGCTTCCCCTCCATAAATGTTTAAGCAATCTGGGCAGGAGTTCCTTCTCCAGGTACCCCAAGTGTGTGTTAGATCCTGGATGTGTGTGTATTATGACTCCTCCTGATCTTTTAGGGTCTCCCTGCCCTGGATTGTGGGGCCTAGAGAGGTGGTACATAGTGTGGGGCTTCCTAGTCTACTCTGCTTGTGACTTCCTCCTCTGGTGTGTCCATGTTTATGTGCTAGGGTTGGGGGCAGTGGAGGCTCGTCATACAGGGCAAAGGGGGCAGAGCCCCACCTAACCTGTCCTGCCTAACCTGCCTCTCATTGCTTGTGTCCCAGACTTTGTTTCCCTCCATAGGATGGAATTTAAAGTGGCCGGCAGCAGCAGCACTGCAACACTGTTTGTTCTTCTTTACTTGCTGCTTTGTCTAGGAGGAACACTGGGCATGTGCGATAAGTCACACATGCTCAGAACATTCCCCAAGGAACTACTGTTTCTCTCTCTCTATGCAATGCCTGTAGGGGAACAGAAGGCTTTTCAGGGGGAGGCCAGGGCTGCCTATTTCTTCACTGGCCAAAAGCCTGGATTACTTAAGAGTAATTTAAATAAATTTAATTTAATTTAATTTAATTGTTTTAAAAATTGTATATAGAGATATAAATTAGTTAGCGATGCATCCAATCCGGGTCAGTGCCTCCGAGTCGATTTTCGGGCTCGGCACCGACCCAACTCCATTTTCTGAGCGGCGCAGTACACCACTCGATCGGGCTGCTCCGGCCCGTCCGTCACTTCCGAGAGGCGACGGGACCCTGCGCAGGCGCAGACCGCGCCACAGGGGTCCAGTGTGCCTGCGCAGGGTTCCGTCGCGTCATTTCCGGTCCCGGAAGTGACGCGACGGGACGGATCAGGCCGCGCGGGCGGCTCACAGCAGAGTGGGCGAGCCGGAGCCGCCCCGAAGAAAAGGTAAGGCCTCGCCGGGCGTGAGCGGGGCCAATTTTGGCCTCGTTCTGCCCCGGCGAGGCTCGATTGTACAGCTCTAATTAGAACAGGCCTGTGGCTTACGCTGAGCCAACTCTATGATCTATGAAATCTATGAATATTCAAGTTGTGTGCAGATTTCTGTCCGATGGGCCTTTGAAGCACCTTGCAATGCCGCTGTTGGAGATACTTTGTAGAAATGTTAATTTCTGGAAATATTTTATTCCAATAATTTTGATTTAAAAAATAATATGCCCAAGGCAGCTAACACTTCACAATCAATTAAAATTTAAAAACTATAAAGGAACAAACAATTTAATAATAAACAGGTTAAAAAATTAAATATTCATACAGGGGACTAAGGGATAATCAAACTCCAGACAGGGCTAATGTCTACTAAGATAAAAAATGTATTCAGCTGAGGAGGCAATGAAATGCCATCAGGAAGAAGGCCAGACAGATTTTTCAGGGCAACGAGTTCCGTTACCTGGGTGCCACCATGCAGAAGGCCCTTTCACAAACACCTACCAAATATATCTCATATAGAGTCAGGACATATAAAAGGGCCTCCCTGGTTCATCTTAAAGAATGGACAGGATCATATGCAAGAAGGGATATTCTCTGTTGGTCCAAGAGGCCCAGGGTCTTGAACCCAGGGCACAAATGACTAGGACCCAGTTTGTTACCTTCTGCATTACTGTGGCAATATGTCCACCCGAAGAAGGCTGAACTGTGCTGCTTAGAAACTCCACCTGATCAGAGTACTTCAAATCCACTAGCAGGCTCAGGTGGTCACGTGATTCAGTGAACCAGTGCAGCTCCACATGGTCCTATACAGTTTCCATCCCATGGCTTGCTGCTCAGTCTCAGCAGTTTATCTCCGAGCAAGAGAGGGCTTTGCCAGGCTGACATGCTAGCTTCTGCCCCTGCAGCAGCCTCAGTAACCTGACTGACTGCTTGGGGAGCACATTACTTACCTCTCTGACTCATTTGTGTGCAAGCTTCTGTTTCAGGAACCTGGCCTTTGACTGTCTTAGACCCACTACGTGCCTCCGGCCTTCACCTGGCTACTGACGTTCTGTTGTCCTGTCCGCCCTCCTCAGTCAGTCAGTCAGGCGATCACTCGTGACCGAGTAAGATTGTCTTCCAGGATAATAATAATAATTATTATTATTATTTACAAAAAGGAGATTTTAAAAGGAGGAAAATTCTAAAGAAAATTGTGTAGACTCTAGCGATGGGTCCGTAAGTGACTGTGGAGGCCAATTCTAGATCCACACAGCTTCCCACAGTGAGGACACAGGTTACCAGATGGAAGATGGTCCTGTAAAGGATTCATTTGACGTGCTTTTTCGCTTAGCACATTTCTCCCTTTCACCTTGCACTCGGGCTTCTTCAAAGTCCATAGAACCTTTATGAAAGGCCAATCTCCAGTTAGATCGTTCATGGGCCAGAGCTTCCCAGTTTTTGATGTTTATATTGCATTTTTTTAGATTAGCCTTAAGAACATCTTTAAACCTCTTATATTGACCACCGATATTCCGCTTTCCATCCTTGAGTTGGGAATAAAGTAACTGCTTTGGGAGACGGCAGTCAGGCATTCGAACAACATGACCGGTCCACTGAAGTTGGCTTTGAAGGATCATTTTTTCAATGCTAGTAGTCTTTGCTTCTTCCAGTACACTGACATTTGTTCACCTATCTTCCCAAGTAATTTGCAGGATTTTCCGGAGGCAATGTTGATGAAATCTTTCAAGGAGTTGGAGGTGACGTTTATAGATAGTCCATGTTTCGCAGGCATACAATAAAGTTGGTAATACAATGGCTTCATAAACCAGTGTTTTGGTCTTCTTACAAATATCCCAATCCTCCCTCCTGACCTGATCCTGTTATTACTTCGGACACTGACCGCAAGCAGACCTTAGCAGCGGGTTATGATTACCAGTACCTCCCTCTGCCAGGGCAAACTGATCTTTTAGGCACAATGGAAAGTTGTTTATTTATTCAAAATTGCCCTGCCAACCCAGGCTTTTGTGGTGGCTTACAGTAAAACCATATAGATTAAAATAACAGTATTGCAATAAAATCTTATATGATTAAAGATATACCATTGACTTATAAAGTTACACTGAACTTTTGCTCTGCATATCTAACAGACTGAAGTTGTCCATAGTTTCCTTTGTAACCTCTACAGGTATATGCAGATTTTTCTTCTAATGCACGGTGGTACAAGTAGTAACTCTTCTAGGGGAAACGGTTTGCACCTCTACTGCAAGGAATTCAAACTACAATTTTATGTTGGTCAAATGTAATTCTCTTCCTCACTTGCACTTCCATTACAGATTATGAGTGTGAGGCTATCACAAGCAGATGATATGTGTGGGATGATAGGTGACTCACCACCACTATCCCTGCCTCTGCTGTGCTCTTTAAAAGGAAAAAGTAGTCATCATGAAAAAGCCTACCCATTCCCCCATAGCCATCCCCCAAGAGTTCAAAAATTATTTTTATATTTAAAAATTTGCACATTTCTTCTTCTTCTTCTTCTTCTTCTTCTTCTTCTTCTTCTTCTTCTTCTTCTTCTTCTTCTTCAGAAGGTGTGGAGCAACAATACTTTACTTCAAAGAAAGGCCCTCCAGCTCTCTTAAGTTTATGACCTTTCTCCCAGTCTCTCTCTCTCTCAATATGCACTATGCAGAACAGAAAAACCAGCCACTTTTGGATTTTTTTGTGAGGAGTGGATTTTTTTAAAATTAAAAATAAAACATGGGACCTTATCACAAAAGATGAGAGGTTTAAATAAATATAGAATCATAGAATCATAGAAAAGTAGAGTTGGAAGGGG
Organism: Shinisaurus crocodilurus; assembly: GCA_021292165.1. NCBI lineage: Eukaryota > Metazoa > Chordata > Lepidosauria > Squamata > Shinisauridae > Shinisaurus > Shinisaurus crocodilurus. Next base: position 196,273 of record JAHFWL010000602.1, on the reverse strand, counting down.
CCTACAAGGCCATCGAGTCCAACCCCCTGCTCAATGCAGGAATCCAGGTCAAAGCATCCCTGACAGATGATTGTCCAGCTGCACCTTGAATGCCTCCAGAGTGGGAGAGCCCACCACCTCCCTAGGTAGTTGATTCCATTGTCTTATTGCTCTGACAGTCAGGAAATTTTTCCTGATGTTTAGGTGGAATCTAGGTTCCTGTAACTTGAGCCCATTATTCCGTGTCCTGCAAACTGGGATGATCGAGAAGAGATCCTGGCCCTCCTCTGTGTGACAACCCTTCAAGTACTGGAAGAGTGCGATCATATCTCCCCTCAGTCTCCTCTTCTGAAGGCTAAACATGCCCAGTTCTTTCAGTCTTTCCTCATAGGGCCTTGTTTCCAGTCCCTTTATCATCCTTGTTGCCCTCCTCTGAACCCTCTCCAGTTTTTCTACATCCTTCTTAAAGTGTGGTGCCCAGAACTGGACGCAGTACTCAAGATGAGGCCTAACCAGTGCTGAGTAAAGGGGAATTATCACTTCACGCGATTTGGAAGCTATACTTCTATTAATGCAGCCCAAAATAGCATTTGCCTTCTTTGCAGCCGCATCGCATTTCTGGCTCATATTCAGTATGTGATCTACCACAATTCCAAGATCCTTCTCACTTGTAGTATTGTTGAACCAAGTGTCCCCCATTCTGTAACTCTGCATTTGGTTTCCTCTCCCTAGGTGCAGCACTTGGCATTTATCCCTATTAAATTTCATACTGTTGTTTTCGGCCCAGCACTCCAGCCTATCGAGGTCACTTTGAATTTTGTTTCTGTCTTCCAGAGTATTAGCTGTTCCACCCAACTTTGTGTCATCTGCAAATTTGATAAGCATTCCCTGTACCTCCTGATCCAAGTCATTAATAAAAATGTTGAAGAGCACTGGACCCAGGACCGAGCCCTGTGGTACCCCGCTCGTTACCTCTCCCCAGTTTGAGAAGGAACCATTGATAAGCACTCTTTGAGTCCGATTCTGTAGCCAATTGTGTAGCTTTGCTGAAGTCCAGATATATTATGTCCACAGCATTCCCACAGTCCACAAGGGAGGTTACCCGATCAAAAAATGAGATCAGATTAGTCTGGCAGGATTTGTTCTTGAGAAATCCATGCTGGCTTCTAGTAATCACTGCATTGTTTTCAAGGTGCTTGCAGACTGACTGACTTCTTTATAATCTGCTCCAAAATTTTCCTAGGGATTGATGTCAGACTGACTGGTCAGTTCCCAGGTTCCTCCCTCTTGCCCTTTTTGAAGATGAGAACAACATTTGCCCTCCTCCAGTCATCTGGCACTTCACCTGTCCTCCATGATTTCTCAAAGATAATAGACAGTGGTTCTGAGAGTTCTTCTGCCAGTTCCTTTATTACTCTAGGATGTAGCTCATCAGGCCCTGGAGATTTAAACTCGTTCAGAGTAATCAGATGCTCCTTGACCATTTGCCTATCAATCTCAAGCTGCAATCCTGCCCCTCCAGTCTGCACTTCAGGTTTGCCAGGGGGGTCATAGATAGACACTCTTTTGGGAGAAGACCGAACCGAAGTAGGAATTGAACACTTCTGCCTTTTCTTTGTCTTCTGTTATCAATTTGCCATCCTCATCGCGTAGTTGAACCACCATTTCTTTCTTCTGTCTTTTACTGTGCATGTATCTGAAGAAAGCTTTCTTGTTGTGTTGAGCATCCCTCGCTAACCTTAGCGCATTCTCAGCTTTAGCCTTCCTGACACTATTCCTGCAGTTCTGTGCTACCTGCCTGTACTCTTCCCTTGTAGCCTGTCCTTCCTTCCACTTCCTATACGTGTCCTTTTTTGTTTTCAGGTCATCTTTGAGTTTATTGTTATAAACTGTTATAACAATTTATATTGTTATGTATGTTATTGTTATAACATACATAAGCCCACCAGGTATCAAACATGAGAATTAGAATCAATTACATAACATGATGAATTTTTTTTTAACTGATACATTTCAACACAATTTATCAAAGCATATCATTTTCCTGTAACTAAGTAATGTTTTTTGTGTACAGTAATACCTTGGATTGCAAGTAACTTGGTTTGAGAGCGTTTTGTAAGACAAGCAAATTTTTAAATATTTATTTATTTATTTTTTACTTGATATACAAGTGACATCTTGCAATACAAGTACTGTAGTACGGCTTAAATTAAAAATCTCTGTACAAATTTTTTTGGGGGGATTTTGTTTTGATATAAGAGTGTTTTGGATTACAAGCACGTTTCCAGAATGAATTATGCTCTCAATCCAAGGCATGACTGTACTTTTAAAATGATGGGGGAGGTCTCAAGAAGGGAGTTTGTTTAGATTTTTGGAACAGAAAGGATTGAAGGTGGCCCAATAGTTTGACATATATATATATGTGTGTGTGTGTGTGTGTGTGTGTGTGTATACTATCCTGCTTTTTAATAACATTAGCATGTGACTATGGATAGAGGGAGACAGTGGGCCAGTTCACACAACACGGGAACTGCGGGGGAGCAGAAGCCCCCCGCGGTTCCCGTGTTACGGTGTTATGCGAACGCCGGCCGGGGGTGCCCCCGCAGGACAGACGTGCGTGAAGCACACAAAGTGACCATGGGCAGTAGAGGGGTAAGCCCCTACCGCGCGTGGCCACCCTGCCGTGCGAACAGCAGGCAGCTGTCCTGCGGGGGCTGCACAGAGGCGGCAGCCCAGAGCGCCCGGAGCCGCGGCCGCTCCGGCCTGTAGAGCCAAAAGAAACGGCCCCTCTGGGCAGCCTGAGCCACCACCCCCTAGCGCTGGGAGGCCCGCACTGCAGTGCGGGGACTGCTGGTTCTACCGGGGTTCACCCACATGCGCAGGGCACAGGTCGTCTGCGGCACCCCGCCGGACCCCACTGGACGGCCCCGTGGTGCCTCCCCCGCTTGCCGCCTGGTCATACGAACCGGCCTATTGTCAAAAGCACCTTGTGTGTGTGGATTACTGGCAAAGAGACTGAGCTACAAATCAGGGTATCTCTGCTTCAAATCTTGCTTAAAATGAGCCGTAGGTGGCCTTAGCACCCCATCTACAATATAGGAAAACTAGCTTTTTTACCCGATGTTGCACGAGTCGTCATTTTCCTATAGGCACTCTTTGTTCAAAATTCCTTAAAGTAGCTGACCGCTGTTTTGAATAGCTCCATAGGAAAGGTCCCCAGGGACGACATAATGGAATCCCAGGCTCCCCTGGGACTACCAGCTCCCCCGGGATTACACAATGAAATCCCAGCTCCCCCCCCCCCCGGGACTACACAACAATGAAATCCCAGCTTCTCCCCCCTCTGGACTACACAACAATGAAATCCCAGCTCCCCGCCCCGGGACTACACAACAATTTCCCTGCTCTTCCCCCTCCCCACCCCGGGACTACACAATTAAATCCCAGCTTCTCCCCCCTCTGGACTACACAGCAATGAAATCCCAGTCCCTCCCCCAGGACTACCCCAACAATGAAATCCCAGCTCCCCGCCCCGGGACTACACAATGATTTCCCTGCTCTCCCCCACCCCGGGACTACACAGCAATGAAATCCCACCCACCCACCCCGTGTAGGCCCCAGCTGCAGTTCATATGAACATTCTGTTTTGACGTAGGAGTGATTTGCATAACCGCTCCTGAATGGCCCCTGCGAACATTCCAAGTGACCATTGGCTCTCATCTATTTTGGGCTGTACAGGCGCGGCGAGGGTTTTTCGGAGATTTAAACCTGTCAGTCTTTGTCCTTGGGTGATGGAGAGTATGCATGCCAAGTTTGGGGCGGATCCGTCCAACCGTGTAGGAGGCTATGCGACGCACGCAAACTGTACACAGGCCACAGGACAAACTTTCACGTATATATGGTAGATGTAGTAGAAGGATGTAAGGATTACAAGATTTTAGGACTATACACAAGTTGCACTGATATCAGATTCTGCCTGTAGGTTCCATCATCTCTCTATGCACCTAGAGCTGGGCTAGGCAACCTTCCCCAGCCAGCATGGCCAAATTGTCAGGGATTATGGGAGTTGTAATCCAAAGCATCCGGAGGGCACCGAGTTGCCTACTCTGACCTAGAGCATATTGTATGTAGAAAATCTATGTACAGACAGTTTGTACACCCACTGGCGCTGTGGATAAGTTAGAATGCATGCATGTAGATGGGGGTCACAATCACACTCCTTTATAGGCTTGTTGTCTTTCCACCAATGCAACATGTGGAGAGACCTAATGTATGTGGAGTATTTTGAACATTAACTGTTGTTCTTGTTATTTGAGCCAACATAGCAATATTGGAAATACTCGGTTTTGCAAAAAGTAAACTAACCCAAATCAGGCAATTTTAGGTCCCATTGATTTCAGTTTAGAGAAATATAAACACAGATATCTTTCATTCATTCATTTTATTTATTTATTATATTTATACCCCATATTTTTTCCTACAAGGAACCCAAGGCGGCTTACATAATAATCCTCCTCTCCATTTTATCCTCACAACAACCCTGTGAGGTAGGTTAGGCTGAGAATCAGTGACTGACCCAAAGTCACCCAGTGAGTTTCATGGCCAAGCGGGGACTAGAACCCGGATCTCCCGAGTCCCAGTCCAACACTCTCACCACTACGCCATGCTGGCTCTCTAAATTAAATTTAAATTAATGGGGCTCAAGATTATGTGCTGGGCTGTGTTCCAACATTGCATATACTTTGGAGGATATTTTTAGATGAGGTTTAATGGGCCTGTTGAGGGATGGGAGACTTTTCTTAATTTTCTTAATTTTGAAGGCAGTTGAAAAAGAATTATTTTCCCCTAAGAATGCGAGCAGAGAATAGGGAGCATTTTAAAACACCAAATTCAGACATAACAGACCGGTAGACATGACAGACTGAATTTGGTGATGATGACACAATATTATTTTAAAGTATGCCTCCAAATACCTATTACTGGGGGTGGGACAACTGGGAAGGAGTGTTGCCCTCAAGTTCTGCTTGTGGGCCTCCTAGAGGCATCCCGATAGCTTGGCCACTGTCGAAACATCATGCTGGACTAGATGGAACTTTGATCTAACCCAGCAGTGGTTCTCTTATTTCTTAAGTACGTGGCCTTAAATTCAGGTCCTGTCAGACCTTCCATAGGACCCAACATAAAACAATAACAATTTGCAATGCACTAAAGAAACTATATTAAACCAAATCCAACTGACAAGGTATTTAGCATTATGCAAGCCTTACTTATTTTCATGCAGTATATGTTGGGGTATCAGTTATCTAAGTATACAACTCCTGAGCTGTGACCACTCTTTCAATGCATAACATTAAATTCTCTATGCATCTGTATAGTCCTAAATTAAACCAACATGCAGCCAAAGATAAGCACTTTTAAATCTCATTGATTTCAATGGGAGACACTTAAGCATCTGCTTAACTCTACCATTAAAATAAATGGGACCAAAATGATGGATTGTGTCCATAATATTGCAGTTATACAGTATCACAGTATTACTTTTTCAAATGACATAGAAAGACTTGGCACTGAGGTCACTTTACAACTAGGCAATTTAACAGTACAGATAAGTAGTGCAATTGAAGCAAATAGCTTATTATTTGGGAAGTCCCTGTGATGTAACGTGAGACCCACAGCAGAATAATATACATGTCTACTTAAAAGTAAGTCCAAATGAGTTCAATGGGGCTTACCCCACAAGAGACCAAGTGGGTATAGGATTGCAGCCACTGAAAAAAACAACCATACCATTACTGATTACTAGTCCTACATCAAACAACATGTCAAAAAGGGGGGGGGGGAGAAAATGGAGAATGTGCTTTGTTAAATAATAGCAAAGTCAGGATAGTTTTGTAAACAACCACAGATATGTGAAATTTCTGACAAGATGAATAATTGCATATAAGATCAAATGAAAACATGATTCATCTAAAACCATTAGCTCACCTGGATTATGATCGGGTCACCATTATTCGAATTTAAATCCTCACTGGATAGGATAGAATCCTTTACCTCACAACTCTGATGATTGCTTAACGTATTGGAATAATTTGTCTTGGAAATATTGAACTGGCTTTTCCTAGAGTCTGTAGTGAGTGAAATCTCATGGCAGTAAGACTGAAGAAATGCTTGGACTCCATCAATACCCACAAACTGTGAAACAGGGACACCACTGAAATTCAAACTTCCTGAGTCAAACAGCTGTGAAGTTCTCCACCTGTGAAGCCTGAATCCCAATAGCAGAAGCAGGAAGATGAAGAACAAGCAGGAAACAAAAGCCACTCCAATCACCAGGTAGAAAGTGAGATGTGACTGAGGATCTACAGGAGCTGAGATGCTTCCCAGATCTGAGAGGATTTCAGGGATGTTGTCAGCCAGCACCACAGTGACAGTGACTGAGGTGGAGAGAGGAGGCTGCCCATTGTCCTTCACTAATACCACAAGAGTTTGTTTAAGGGTGTCTTTCTCCAGAAAGAATCGGGCTGTCCTGATCTCTCCGGTGTGGAGTCCCACAGTGAAGAGCCCTGGCTCCGTGGCCTTGGTCAGCTGGTAGGAGAGCCAGGCATTCTGGCCAGAATCCGCATCCACAGCCACCACCTTAGTGACCAGGTAACCCGGCTCAGAGGAGCGAGGGGCCAGCTCTATCCCCGTGGAGCCATCGGTGGGAGGGGAGGGGTACAAGATTTCTGGAGCATTGTCATTCTGATCCAGGATGAAGAGAGTCACTGAGACATTGGAGCTGAGTGGTGGGGAGCCTCCATCTTGGGCCCTTGCACTGGAACCGAATCTCCCGAAAGTCCTCATAATCAAAGGAGCTCAAGGCATAGACAACCCCAGTCTCTGAGTTAATGGAGAGGTAGGAGGAGAGAAGGGAGTTACTTGCCTGGTCTTCGATGATGGAATAAGTTATTCTGGCATTCTCTTCCCAGTCTGCATCATTGGCTTTCAGGGAAAAGACGGAGGCTCCTCTTGGGTTATTCTCAGCAGAGTAGAAAGTATAATCTGATTCTTCAAAGAGGGGTGGGTTGTCATTTGTGTCTAAAATGTGTAATGCAATGACTGTGGCAGTAGAAAGAGGAGGAATTCCATGGTCAGTAATTGTGACAGTAATATTGAAGGCTGACACCTGTTCTCTGTCAAGGGCATCATGTGTCACCAAACTGTAGAAGTTATCAATTGACTTCTTCAGCTGGAAAGGAATGTTGTCAGGGACTGAACAAGTAATTTCCCCATTGATGCCTGAATCTCGATCTTGTACATTTAAAATGGCAATAACTGTTCCAGGTGGTGAACTTTCGAGTATGGCGTTGGTGGCAAAAGTAACTGCTAATTCAGGTGCATTGTCATTCAGATCTGCAACAGAGATAATGACTTTCGATCTGTCACTCAGCCTCCCCCCATCTTTGGCTTGTACCTCAAATTCATATGAAGATGATTCCTCATAATCAAGATTGCCTGTGAGAGTAATTTCACCGGTTGTGGAATTAATGAGAAACATTGGGAAATCAAGTGTTGTCATTTTTTGGAGGAAGTATTTCACCTCTCCATTGATTCCTTCATCTAGATCAGTGGCACTTACTCTAGCTACAGTGGATCCTTTAGGAATATTCTCCATGACACTCACTTCATAGACAGATTGGGTAAAAACTGGTGCATTGTCATTTGCATCCAGAACTTTGACTTTGATTTGTGCAGTGCCAGATCTGATAGGATCACCTCCATCAGTAGCCATGAGGATTAGATCATAAACTGACTGCTCCTCCCTGTCCAGAGATTTTTCCAACACCAGCTCAGCATGTCTGACACCATGTTGTCCTTTCTGCACATCCAGAGAAAAATGACCACTGCCTGTGAGTCGGTAGCTCTGTACAGAATTTATCCCCAGATCTGGATCTTGTGCTTCCGGAAGAGAGATCTGGAATCCAGGTATGGATCCCTCGCTGATCTCCAGCTCCTGTTCCCAAAAGGGGAAGTGGGGAGCATTATCAGTTTATGTCTGTGATTTCCACTTCAATTCCATAAAGCTTTAATTTACTTTCAATAAGAACCTGGAACTTTAAGATGCATTTCTCTGCCCCTCCACAGATTTCCTCTCTGTCAATTCTCTCAGAGGTTTGCAAATGGCCATTGTTGACATTCAAAGCAAAATATTGAATCATACCTACATTGGGAACAATGCGGAGTCCGTGGTCTGAAATCTGCTTCCCATCCATTCCCAGGTCCTTTGCAATATTCCCCACAAAAGAGCCTTTGTGCATCTCTTCGGGAACGGAATAGTGGATCTGCCCAGAAACTGCCTTCCAAGCAAACGCCATGAGAAGGCACTGGAGGATTCCCCATTTGCAACTCTGTGGCCTCTGAGTTTCTTCCATGCTCCTGCAACCAGATAACAGGCACTTTTTCTGGCTCAGAAGATACTGTATCCAAGTTTTTCCTAAGCAATGTTACCTGTATCAATCAGCCTGTTCTTTCAGTTATTTGGTGTCACAGAACAGCAACAGTGGATGGGCTGGAGTTTTCATTTCTCTTCCTTACTGGTGAATAGTGACACCCAGAGGCTCAACCCCAAAATGCATCAGCCACATTTTCAAATATTAAATTACCTTTGACTGCATTACTGCTAAATAAATATGGATAATATTTCATCCGTTGTAGAAAGAGGCCTGCCAATATAGCTTGGAGCCTTATGTATATTTTATTCTTGTCCATTCCTTTTTCTCAGGATTTACCCACTAAGGGTAAGTAAGAGCCTGACTACTTTTGCTGCTCAAATCCAATTGAACAGAAGCGGGAATGGCAAATGTGTCATGTTTCCTGTTCTTCCACAAGATTGGAATATCCAGAATAATTTTACTGCACCTTTCCCAGGAGTGTTCTCCCCTGGCTCTCTAAGGAGATATTTAAAACATCTGTTTTGGTCAGAGAAACACGAAGCACAAGCCACTGGAGATCCTTGCATTCTTCAGATCAGCATAATGACTGAAGCTACTTTTTGTAGTTCTTCAGCAAATACAATTGGGCAGCGCATGGCCCAGTCCAGAGTGCTTCTCACAATCCATGCTGAGGGGGTGTCTCATATCTCTTCCCATTGTGAGCTATGACTCAATTGTCATTTGTCTCCTATGTTTCTACTGTATAGAAACATGATTATAGCTGGTATAGACAGACATGTTAACTGACCTTCCCCACCACCACACACACAACCTGTTCACCACAACTCTTTTAGCTTGCCATAATCTCTAACCACACACTACAAATGCTCTATGCTGTTTTAGTGTCAAAGGGACGCAGAGAAGGAATGGGATTGCATCCACATTGGACATCAGCATATATAAGAGAGCACAGGACCCTGTGGGAAAGATTATGTTTTGAGTTCATGATATAGCCATGAACTTATATGGGTGGGTCAAAGTATGATTGCATCTGTGGACCCCAGTTTTACCCTGTTACTCATTACATGTGTTCTGCCTTTCCAGGATATGTATTTTTTGGATGTGGGGAATATTGCAGTTTGGAAAGGGTGAGGCATAATGGTAAGAATTTAGGATGCTTAATGAATTATTCATGGAATATCTATATCTATTTTTTATTTTTAATTAGTTTTTAAAATGTGAATTACACTAAAACAAAACAAAAACCATAAAAAATGAACAAAAAAATGAACCAAAAATACAATTTTTACAGTGTTTTAAATGGATCACTTACAGTAAATATGTATTAAATATATATCCATAAGTATAAGAAAAGTAAGTAGTAATACAATTATCCATAAAAAATAGTTATGCATAAACTTCAGAAAAAGCAGACCAAATATCCGTGTATGTATCCATCTGCAGATGGTGTCTAAATACCACCCGCTCAAATGTTGAAAGCATTATTAGGTCCTCAATCCATTGTGTCATAGGAGGTGAGCATTTTATCTTTCCAGTGTTGTAATATCAATCTTTTGTCTGTCAAGAGGGTGCGGAAAATCCACATGTGTTGTCCTTGTGATAAATTCCATACAGCAGGTATAATTTAAAAGAACGTGTGCATTGGTAAATATTAAACAGCATTCTAATATTAGATTTATCCGTACTATAACCTCTACCCAAAAAGAAGCAACCACTGGGCATTGCCAAAACATATGTGTAAACGAAGCATTCACAGTATTACACCTCCAACAGTTAGCTGACTTAGACAAACCCTTATTAAAATGATGCTGTGGTGTCCAATAAACACGAAACAAAAGATTTTGCTAAATAAGACATAACCTAAGATGCATAGACCCTTCTGACACAGATGCAAAAACAATGTTCCATTGATTAGGCAACATAAGACCATCTAGTCCCCTATTCCATTCATCTTTAAGACTCTGTGTATCATACGTATTCACCGATAATAAGTATTTATGAACATGAATCGTAGGTTCATAACTGCTCAGCCTCAATCAGTGCATCCTATAGCAAAGGAGACTCTGAAGCTTTAAAGGCAGCTGGACCAAACCTAGATTCTAACAAATGTTGCAATTGCAAGTATAGCCATTCAGCTGAGGCAGGCAAGTTATATTCAGTATGAAAAGCCAAAAATGACAAAAACTCATCATCTACACTCACTAATTGATCCAACGTAAAAATTAACCTGTCTGCCCAAGTCCGCCACAGGAACGTTTTCTTAGTCATTTTAAAATCTGGATTACCCCATAAAGTCAGTTTAGCATGAGAAAATGGGTCAAACTGTAATTGATGAGATATAATATCAAGTCTGGGTTGGGAAGGATCATATGGTGTCTTACTGTACTACTAGTGCATTTTCAGTTTAGTTCTCAATTCCTCATGAGGGAGCTAGAAGAGTTGTGGAGTCCGTGCTTAATACACAGTGAATCATTGAATCCACCTGCTCATTTTTTGTTGGATCTGCTGGATATTATCTTAGAGAAAATTTATTTTCGATTTGATGACCGTTTCTTCTATCAGATTCAGGGAGTAGCTATGGGGAGCCCAGCAGCCCCCAGTGTTGCAAATTTATACATGTCTAATTTGGAAAACCAATTCATTTTAAATGACTCACACAATTCTTTCAGGAAATATATTCGTTATTATGGAAGATTTATAGATGATATTTTCATAATCTTTACACATAAATCTTATGTTAACGATTTCTTCAGATGGATAAATTCGATCAGTGAATATATTAGATTTACCTGTCATTGCAACTCCAGCATCATCTCATTTTTGGATGTTTCAGTTTATATTGAGTCTGATAACATTTGTGTTAAGTGTTTTTCCAAGGCTACTGATAGAAATTCTATTTCACATTACTCCAGCTATCACCCAAAAAACCTAAGGGACAACATACCCTTTGGGCAATTTCTTTGTCTTAAGAGGAATTGCACCAGGGATATTGTATACAAGGAGGAAGTCAAGAAGTTTTCTACAGTTACATCTAAGAGGTTTTCCTAATCATGTTATTACAAACTCTCAACACAGGATCAACCAGTTAAGTAGGTCTTCTTTATTCCGATCCCGTTTAAAAAATAATAGCAATAGGTTATTTTAGTCTATAGAATTTCATCACTTATCATATAATATTAGATGGATTATTAATATACACTGGCATATAGTACAAGACATAGCTGGCTGCTCCCCCCCCCCTTGTGGGATTTCGAAGAACTTCTAATCTGTCAGATAAACTCATTCATTCTGATGTAAGAAACAACATTGCTCCTACTAGTGGTCTTACCCGAAGCTGCGGGGGGGCTCGCCTCTCCGCCGCCAGGACTCTCCGCGCTGCCGCTGCCCCTCCTTGGTCTTCTGAGGGTGCGGAGCCACCGGGGCCGGATGTGATGCGACGGGACCGGCGCAGGCAGCGCGGGCGGCTCACCGCAGAGAGGCGAGCCGCCGCTGGACCCAGGTAGGCCCACGCGAGCCCCATGCGGACGTGAGCGGGGCCGATTTCGGCCCGTGCGAGGCGAACGGTTACATCCCTAGGCCTCCTACACAGAATAAGGGACACTACGTATGTGGACATTGTTCACGCTGCCCTCAAGGACTGCAGATGAAAGAATTTTATAATCCACATGACAACAAACTAGTTACTTTAAGATCATTCACCACTTGTAATATGTCCTTTGTGGTTTATGGTATCCTGTGTCCAAGTTGTATATTGGACAAACAACTCGATCTCTGAGAACATGTATAACAGAACACAAGAGTAAAATTCGGAGATCAGTGTTAGAAGCCCCCTTAACACTGCACTTTGAGGAATTCCATCATCGGGCCACTGATCTTAGATTCTTCGCTATAGAACATATTCATCCGGCTCCCTCTACAGGTTTATCTCCGCATATACGGCTTTTGCAAAGAGAAGCTTTTTGGATCCATGAACTCTCTACTATGACACCAAATCGTTTGAATTACAAGCTAGATCTTTCTGGTTTTTTGGTAAATATTCTGTTTTTTTTGTAAATATCCTCTTTAACGTTCTTTCTCTTATATCCAGTTGAACAAGAGAATTGATGATGCTCCTGTTAATTAGGTCTTTCACCTTTAAGAGTCATGAAGTAGGTGCATCCATAAACCAGGTGAGATTGTTTTCACACTCAAAGCAGCATTTTAGGCTGGGTGCTCCTATAAATAAGGAATGAAAGTTTTGCTTTACATGGCAGTATCCAATATACAGTGAGAGCAAGGATAATGTTTTTATAACCTGCTTTTCAGCAAGATTGGTCCAGGATCAAGGTAAACCTGTATTATTATTATTTCTCTATTTGACTTCATTTTCTTCATCTTCCTTCCCTGTTTGAAGCTTTTACTGCTCATTTGAATTTATCAAAGTTTTCTTTGTGATTTTGGGTCAGGATTATAAAGATTAAAAGGTTGAGTGAAAGTCTCTTTCTTGAAATTACTCAAATAGAATCTCCTGCTGAGGGTGAGGTTTTTCTTACTTACTTTATTCTTACTTCATTTTATTATTAAAAATCAATGTACTTTGTGTATTCTTTGTATTATATATATATTTGATCTTTATTATAGCCAACCCATTCTTGACACAACTGTGGTTTAGAAGATATGGGGTTCACCATACAGTGGTCTACATGAAAGAATGAATTCTGTAATGAAGAAAAAGTTACAAACACATTTAATTCAATACTGAGGAAGTTTATGAAACAAGATTTTGTAACTGGTACACTTGTCCTATGGTTAATACTTATGAACTATGTGTTATTTGTAATATTTGGTTATATTCTGTTCATTTATATTAATGTACATTGTATTTGTGTTTGGGTTCACCATTTCTTACATTTGTGTTTGGATATATATATATATATATATATATATATATAGTATTTTTCCATGTATAAGACTATACTTTTGCCTAAAATTTTTAGACTAAAAATTGAGGGTTGTCTTATACACGGAAGTAAGCCAAGGAGAGAACTGCGCGGTTGCGAAACTGCCCAGTGGGGGGCGTCTTATACATGGGGGCGTCTTATAGACGGAAAAATACGGTATATATTTGTTCCAGTGTGATTTCTGCAGTAAAAATCACATATTGCTGGAATTTCTTCTTTGTTGTGTACCATTTTTCTGTCGAAGCTCCTGTGCCTCGAGCATTTGCCTGCTTGTTTGTTCTGGAGCTTTCTCCCCTTTTTTCTTTACTGTACTACTAGTGCATTTTCAGTTTAGTTCTTGTTTGGTGTTCTTCACTGGGTGATAGTGTAATATGATCAAAATAATGGCGGCCATTGGCAGCAACTCGAATAGATATTGGATACTGTTCTTCAGGATGTTGAAAGTCCTTGTTCGATCAGAGTCATCACAGTCTTGAACCCGATCTCGAGTCGAGTCGATTCCTGGAATGGTGACTCAAACGGAGTCCGGTATCCAAACTGTCCAGAGTCCCTCTTAAATCAATGGGGTTTTCCCACAAAGAGGCTACTTAGATGTGTGGCTTAAAAATTTAGCCAAGGTGCTTTTTATTTCAAACTCGCAACTGATTTGTCAAACGACCGGCAGCAACCCAAATAACCAGGCGGCAAGGAGGCAGGTAACCCCAGCAGCAGGCAGAGGCCTTTGTCTTGGACAATTCAACTGTTGAACAGGTCAAGAAGACCAGGCAGGCAGAGGAGGCTGGGAACCCCAAACAGGCAGGCAGAGGCAGCCAAACCCAAAATGTCTGACCCTAACCCAAACCCCCCACAACACATCAATCAAAATAAATCTCAACAAATCGTTGGGGCTGCGCTCCTGGTAGCTGTCCATAGTGGCCGAGCAGCGGCGCGCCTCGCTTCCATGCGCTCTTCACCGGTGATCGCGCTCCTTCTGGCACAGCCAGAAGACTTGTCAACAGCCCAGGGATGTTGACGAGTCCTTGGTCTCGAGTCCCGAGTCGAGTCTCGAGTCCCATTAAAAATATTGGGACTCGAGTCCGAGTCGAGTCAGAGGGGGGACTCAGTCCGACTCACGAGTCGAGTCCTCGAGTCCGAGTCCCCATCCCTGCTGTTCTTCTCATTAATTATCTGGCTGCTGCTTCACGATTGTGTGTTCCGGGGGAAGGATGCATGGAGCAGCAAGAGCAGGACGGATCAGCTGTACATGAGCCTACTTGGCTCTGCATCCAGCCTGCAGTCACAGGACCTGAGAAGCACTTTTATAGCTGATGTGCCTTCCTGCTCCCTAAGCAGGAAATGTGGCTGCCCTCATTTCAGGGTGCTCCACGTTCCAACACAGCACCACCTAACCACAATTTGAGCTCCTTCCATCAGCCCAGAGCCCAATCTCCATGTGTCACAGCAACTCACTAGCCAAATGCTGGAAGATTCCCTACATACAAAAGAACTAAGTCAGGATATTCTAAAAACATTAGTCACCAGTTTGTCCTTTACTTTCTTTAGAGAATTCAACACATAAAAAAACATCTCAAGCTCCCCTAAAATTAGTTGAATTAAAGAAGAAAATCTTGGTGAGTTAGCAATCAATGTACCAACCAGTACTTTCACACCTATTGAACACTATTTGTTATTTATTCTTTGTAATACCCTTAAAAGACAAAATATTAAAATAGCTACATATTCAGTTACACTGATAATTTACAAAAAGAAAAATGAGCTCCCAGCCCTCCCCAAACTGTGTGGCCTGGTGATTTCAGCTCCCCATTTCAGCATAGCACCATGCATCTACATGACTCGGATCCAGGCTCCCTCTGCCTACAATTCTGCCTCTTGAGAAGAACCTCTAGTAAGAATCTCCCCTTCACTTGCTACAGAGTGATAGTGGTTCAGTACTACCTCCTACCCCAACTCAATGGCCATGTGGCCTGAGTTAAAGGCAAAAGATGATTTGGGTGGACACTCACTATTTTTCCTGAAATGATCAAATGAGTGACTGTATTAAAATTACTCCATATAGAGAAGGAAATCAAACTCACCATGCCTTCAGTCACCTTTTCAGAGTATAAATGCCCACCTTCATTGATCATCAAAGACATGTCTGATTTGCCATTGCAGAGGATATTCTCTGCTATTTGGACACTGGGTTGCAGGAAAGTCAACTCGTTTCTCCTGGATTCAGAGGACAGACAGACTTGGTAGGAATAAGGCAAAGTTCCATCCTCATAATTTGGTGGGAATATGGCACCAGCCTTTGAACGAGGATCAGGAATAAAGCACTGAAGGAAAGTGGGATTGCTTGACCTTCGAAGTTTCATCATGATGGTCAATGTCACCGTCGCTAGGAACAGAAAGGACACCAGAGCCAATGCCAATACCAAATAAAACTGGACATCGGACTGATACTCGGTGTCATTAGGTTGGGAGTTCATTTCTGGAAGAGCCTCCTGAAAGTTCTTGGCAAACACCAAGTTCAGAGTCACGGTGGCTGAGAGAGGAGGATGTCCATTATCCTTCACCATGATGACCAGCCTGTGCTTCACAGCATCTCTCTCAAGTAACTCGCGGGCCGTTTGGACCTCTCCTGTGTGGTGGCCGATGGTGAAGAGCGAGGGCTCTGTGGCCTGCAGGAGATGGAAAGAGAGCCAAGCATTGTGCCCAGAGTCAGCATCCACCGCCACCACCTTTGTCACTAGATAACCTGGCTCAGCTGACCGAGGCACCATCTCAAAGAAAGATGAACCCTCCACTGCTTGGGAAGGGTACAGGATTTGGGGAGTGTTATCATTCCTGTCCAACACACATACTCTCACTGTGGCACTGCTATTGAGAGGTGGGGACCCTCCATCTTGGGCCTTCACTTCAATCTGAAACTCCCTGAATTGTTCATAGTCAAAGGAGCGCTGAGCGTAGATGGTTCCAGTCTCAGAGTTAATGGAGATATAGGAAGACAGAGGCAGATCCTCACTGTTGCTATTGAGAATGGTGTAAGTGATTCGGGCATTGTGTTCCAGATCTGGGTCAGAGGCCTTGATGTGGAAAATGGAAGCGCCAGATGGGTTGTTCTCTGGAATGTAGGCAGTATAGGAAGATGTTTCGAAGGCTGGGGGGTTATCATTGATATCTGAGATTGGTATTGAGATGGTTTTGTGTGTGGAGAGAGGAGGAGTGCCTTTGTCTGTGGCTGTGATTGTGATATTATATTCGGGGGTCCTTTCTCTGTCTAGGGGACCCTCTATCAGTAGCTTGAAGTAGTTATCTAAAGATGAGACTATCTGGAATGGTACAAGTTCTCTCAGATGGCAAGTCACTTCCCCATTTTCTCCAGAATCTCTATCAAGAACTTTGATGAGAGCAATCACACCTCCAGGTGCTGCATCTTCAGGGACTGGGCTGGACACGGAGGTAAGGATCACATCTGGGGCATTGTCATTCTCATCAAGAACCTCAATCTCCACATTGCAATGTGCCACCAGTCCACCTCCATCGCTTGCCTGTATTATCATTACATAGAATCTTCTGTCCTCATAATCAATGCTTTCCATAAGTGTCATCTTTCCATCTCTGGGATCCAGGTAAAATTTATTCTGGGCAGTATCTTGGATTTTGCTGATAGTATATGTGATTTCAGCATTTGATCCTTCATCACTGTCAGATGCTTTCATCTGAAGCACTAAAGTTCCTTTGGGTGCATTTTCTTTTAGGCTTACCTTGTAAGTTATCTGGGAGAAGATAGGTGTATTATCATTATTATCAATTACTGTGACCAATATTTTGGCAGTCCCAGTTTTTGTAGGTTCTCCCCCATCCATAGCTGTAAGGACCATGTGGTGTGTGTGTTCTTTTTCTCTGTCCAGTTGTTTCTGCAATATTAATTCGACATATTTGCTACCATCTTTGCTCTCTTGAATTTCTAGCTTGAAATATGGAGTTGGGCTCAAAATATAATTCTGTAGGGAGTTGATTCCAATGTCCTCATCTTCAGCACTTCCAATAGAAAATCGAGCTCCTGGCAGATTAGACTCACTCACTTGAAGTTTGATAACATCTTCTTGAAAATGTGGGGCATTATCATTAATATCTTGGATGAAAACGTTTACATGGAAAATATTCAAAGGATCGTGTGCTACAACTTCTAATTTTAGGACACACATGGATGATTTTCCACAAATCTCTTCCCGATCTATCATGTCCTTCACATACAGGTTGCCATTTTGTTCATTCAGAGCAAAGTACTGCTTTTCCGAAGAGATACCAAGCTTGCGTTTTGACAGTTCTCTTACACCCAGTCCCAAATCTTTAGCAAGGTTTCCCACAAAGGAGTCCTTTTCTGTTTCCTCTGGAACCGAATAGTGAACCTGCTCAGACATCACCCAGCGGAGCAAAGACCAGAATATGAACAGAAACGGTACTTGCCTTCTGATGGTTTCTCTTGTTCTCCCTGTGTGTCTTTCTTCCATCATTGTCATTGCCTTTCCTCTTTTCTTCCCCCCCCCCTTCCAATCAGATTTTCAAGTATCCTGGTACTTCGTAGATGATCCTTTGAAAATTAACAGCTTTCCTTTCTGGAGCAGCTTTTAAAATAAAACCGTCTGTTGCATCATGTCCTTTCTGATCAGCTGAAATGTAATAGAGGGAGATTTCTGCAGGAGCCTCAAGTGCTAATCCATGGCTGCTCCCTTGTTGTCCAACAGCGACACTCTGAGTCCTCATGCAGAACTGTACTTGCTGGTATTTTTCTTGTAACAGCAACAAATTTTATTGAATGTCCTCAGACTATTTCACACACAATAACCACACACTGGTGACAGTTAAAAAAGGAGCATTAAAATAGCAGAAACTTAATATATAATGCTTAATATATACAGCTAATATTAATATATAGAATAAAACAAATTACATGTACATTTTAATAAGAAGATCCGTTAAAATCCACCTGATTTAAGAGCTAGCCATAGCATCTTTAGATGTGTTTTCTTTTTCTTTGTTTCATAAACTGGCCGCTTTAATCATGAAAAGGGCAACCCTTTGAGTCACAAATTGGTTGGATCCTCATAAAAGAAAATTCAACTTGTCCTCAACCGCCCAATTTCTCATACGACAAAGAAATAAAGATAAATAATGTTCCCTACAGCTGGAATATAACCAGCATTTCAGTAAAAAGTGAGCCAGATCTTCTATTTCTGGTGCACTGCATATACCCAATCTATCTTGCACTGGAATGCCCTGAAATCTGCCTTGCTGCATCATCGTATCCATTTGTTCAAAATGGAGGCGGGTAAAGACGGCACATAGATCCCATTTTCATTGAGAAGAAGAGATATTTCTCTTCCTGATAATGGGTTTTTGCCTTTAATCTTCCATTGGAGCTAGCTAGCCACATGGTCCATGCTGTTGAAAGAAAGAGGCTGATTCAACTCTTGCTTCCTAGCATGGATCTTCTATAGCATATTAGAAAGAAAGTGCCTGCCTATTCCACCTGCTAGGGTACATTTATGAGTTTGGTTGAATAAACTAAAGTAATGAGAGTTACTTTATATTTAAAGTATATGTATATGTGTGGCAGAGAGAAAAACCTGGGCATTCAGAGCTCCTTTGTGCTGTGTAAAGGTAACTTTAATTCTTCTCCAGCCTCTGAAATACTGGGCTTGGTTCCAAACAGTGAAATAACCATTCTCTCTCCATCTCAACCTTTCCTTGGGAGGCTTGAGTGGAGCCATACAGCAATTGCATCTTCCTGCTCATGTCTCCTCCTCACAACCTACACTATAATAAAAGATGGTCCTCTATAAAGCAGGACACATGGCCACCTTATGAGTCAGGCAGTTCCTGTCCCTGGTTCCCCTGAGCCTAGTAGCCTTTAGGATCAGGCCTGAGGAAGCTCCCATTCACCCTCTAGTGATGTCTCAAAGTGCTCACCTTCACTCACTTTCTACTCCTATAACCTGCACTGCACCAGCTAGTTGCAACCTATTTAACTGGTGATCATGGTAAGTAACTTTCCACACCCAGCAAGTGCATCCCATCATCGGGCAGTGGGGTGTGTGTGTGTGTGAAAATACAAATGATAAAATAGCACATTGTGTATATGAGCCTTAATAGGGGAAAGTCAGCTTCAGCAGAAAAGCACTGCTTTCCCCTTCACACTGTTTGTCCACTCATAATTCTCCAAGCTCCTCCCCCATGATGTATTTCCCCCATAAGCAAGAAAGCAGCTGGTAGGGTTATTTTGAGCAGTCTATCAGCAGGAAGAAAAAGAGGCAGCAGTCCTTCCTGTGGCCCCCCTTCCACTCCCAACTGCAGCTTCCACATCTGCTTTTCAGGTTAAGAAGACAAGCCCATTGGGAGACTGTTGATGCATCTTCTAGTGTAATATCTACTCTACTTTGGCACTTACTGAAGTCATATTTTCCACTGAACGTTGTTGAAATAGCTGCCCTGTTTTTCTCATATTCAAAATAACAAATTTACTATGGTATTTTACCAAATATCAAAATATATTTACCAAATATAATATTTTATAGTCATGATGACTGTTGTGTCCTTTGGTATTGATTAGGTATTATTTGTTTGCTAGCATTACTTGAGGGTACTCTTTACAAATACTGCCAATGACACTTGCTCCCTCAAGAACAGGAGGAGAGCTCCTTTGTTTCAAAGAGGGAACTGTACTTCAGGGGGAACTGCTAGAGGAAGGGGATGGGGTGCACATTTTCACCTATTTCCCTTCCCCCTGCAGCCCTCCACCTTCCCTCACGTTATTCTGAAGGGTTCTCCAACCCTCTGGAACAGTGTGGGAAGGCTGCTGAGGAACTCCACTGAGCACAAGTCCAAATCCAACCAAATGTTCAATGCTATACTATACCAAACTCAAAAGATATATAAAACAACGGATCTGGGATATAGAACTTCAAAATGACTTAAGTCAAAGCATATATATTTACCGCTCCCCCCGAGATATACAGAATAGAGGGCCTGCGGCTTATTTAAGTTCTCTTACCTATTATAAATATAGATGGGCATTCTCTAGGGCTCGCTATAATGCTCTCCCCTCAAAGTTTCTAGAAGGCAGATATCAAAATATACCAGTCGCTCAGAGGCTGCACCCATGTGACTCAGGGGAGACAGAGACAATTACACATGTCCTTTTATACTGCTCGTTCTACTTAGATGCCCGGTCAAACTTGATCCATCCCTTGTTACATGATTTTCCAGGTAACACTGATGAATTTTACACCATGCATTTACTTGCGGACAGAGACCCTTCTATAACATATAAGGTTGCCAAATTTTGCTTTCTGGCTACAAGAACACGCCATACACTTATAACTTCTTAGGCCTTGTCTGAAGCTGTGAGAAAGGGCCAAAACCCTGCTCTGTCTTCCTCATATTTAAGTGTGATTTTATACTGATATTTTGTTTTTATTGTATGCCATCCTGATATGGTTTACTGAAGGACAGCCTAAAACTTGGTATTGTACAAATTTTGTGTATCTATTGTCTGTTTATGCTGGTCTTGGACCGTAATAAAGATTTGATTTGACTATACCAAACAATTTTTTCCAACAAATATAAACCAACTAGCCAAAGCCAGTAGTTGTGATGCATTGTGTGTGTGTGTGTGTGTGTGTGTGTGTGTAGTTCAAGTTCAAGTTCTTTATTATTACGGTCATATGACCCAGCAAATAAACTTTACATTTCAGATCACACCAAAATACCACAAATTACAAATAAAACAATTATTATCACTCATAGTAAAACAAAATTGGGAGGAAACGTCTCTCATTTAGTCCCTACCATAAAAGTTCTTTTTCATAACAGCTAAAAAAAGTTGGTTACTGAGGAGGTGACAATTGGATTACCATCGCATAAACAGAAGGAGACCAACCATTTGTCAGGCAAGTCATGGAATCCTCCCTAAGAGGGGGAAAATTAAGTCTTCCCTTAGTATAGAATTTACAGTGAAGGAGAACATGCCTCAGAGATTTGGGTACCCCATCCATAACACAGGCAGTATCTTTGCTGGTATGGAGTTCCTTGGTACCTGCCCTGCAAGATCGCTGAAGGTAGAATATTAAACCTTGCCAGCATAAATGCTCTGCGAGCTTGTGGGTCGCAAGTATTAGATAGGTATAACACTGGTAGGTCATATGTCAGAGTAACCCCACTTATGATGGTGGAACAGGATCTATTCGCTAATGAGAAAAGGTCCAGTCTCTCAATATCAAGCAGTCTCTGCGATATAACTGTCTAAGCGCTTGCTGGGGACCGAGCAGAAGAATAGAATGGGTATGCCAATTGATCTAATTTTTGATTGCACCAAAGAGGCCCATTTACTAGTATAGCTGTCCCTGAGCCCATTATGTATGAAATTGAGGTTCCGAGATGTGAAATGTGCGTATACACACACACACACACACACACACACACATATACATATATGAATACTTACTGCTTATATATATATATATATATATATATGATACTTACTGCTAATCCACCTTTGGCCAGAACTTGTTGCATTATACTTCTTTTAACACACACACACACACACACACACACCTCCCAGATAAATTGATCAAATTTGGTTTGTACACTATTTAAGTACTGAACTGTTAAGAGTCAAAAATAGGAGGATTTTTGCTTACATATTTGTTTAACAATACAACTTTATCAAAGCAAGATACTGATAATAAGGGCCAAGCTTCTTACTTCTTAAGATCCCGTGTAAGAGTTGGTAGCTGTCTTTAATAACTCATTGACATTAGCATAAAGCATAAAGCATAAATATTCTCAATATTTAATTTTCCTTTGTTTCCAAGGTATAGGACAGATATTTATCATTTCATTTTGTGTTTCTAGAGGAGCATTCAGACCCATAATTTCAGATTTCTGTGTTCCAAAACTGTGTTCCAAAATACTTGGTATTGCCAGGATTTAGTCTTACTGCTCAACCCCAAATTTCAATAGAAGGATTAAAGAGGAGAGGGAAAACGGGGAAGCTTTGTCTTGTGTCTCTTTCAAGCTGAAAATATTCTGAAATGCAACAATGTATTGAAATATTTAGTATGAGGAGTACTATAAATTGACTTTTGCCACTTTGTCAGCACAGGGTAAGTTCAAAAGCATTCTATGTCTGAAAACAGAAAGTTCCATTCTAGATTGTCAAACACCTTCTTTGCACCAATACACACTAAAGCTACCTCTTCTTTTGATATTGATGATGAATTGTATCCAATTGTTCTGACATTGTTATTTTTGCCATTTTCATTAATGTACAATCTGAAACTAACAACACAATCCTACAGAGGTCTATTCAAAAGTAAGCCTCATTGAGTTCAATGGGGCTTACTCCCAGGTAAGTGGGCATAGGATTGTAGCCTAAGACTGCAATTTTATGCAAATGTATATGGGAGTAAGTAAGCCTCATTGAACACAGTGGGACTTGCCTGCATAGAATCAGGCTGCATGTCATAGGCCTGACACTGGGACATCGGGTTGCACGAAGATCACCATTCCTGGGTTGCTGAAGTCAAGATGAATCTCTTTCTAGGACATTTTATCAGACAAACCGTAGTTCAAAAACAAGAGAAATATAAGGTTTACTTTATGCAGATAACTATTGTGGTGCTGAAGAAGTGAAGTTTGAATGTAGGTCCCTTGTTAGAGTAAGAAAACCTGGATCTTATGAGAAGAACAGAAATTTACAGTTCATCTCAACCTAGATGAAAAAAGAGAACCTTATACCTACAGCCTTTCTGATGATCATCTATGGAATACTTTTAAACTTGCACTTTGTAACTCATCATGTACAAAGTGGAGTTGATACAGCCTGCCTGTCAGCCTATGTTAGATTACTCCAATCTGCCATCAACAATACAAGATGCACTGCCAGCTGCTGAATCAGCTGCTGGATTCAGATGACTGCGTACCTGGACCGGGGACTATGTTGTATAATGTTAAATAATGGGCTCAGTTTGTGAATGAGCCATCAAATAACATATGCAGAACTTTCATATCACTTCACTGAGAACACAATACTTTAACTTCATACATTTAGTTGTGAGTCAACAAGTATTGCAACACACAGGAATTAAAGTCAGCCTGGCCTTTGTGCTTTTGAAAATATGAAGCTGCCTTATATTGAGTCAGGCCATGGGTCCATCTAGCCCAGCGCTGTCCACTTAGACCAGTGTTCTCCAACCTTGGGTCCCCAGATGTGTTTGGCCTACAACTCCCAGGATACCCCAGCCAGCTATGCTGACTGGGGCATCCTGGGAGTTGTAGGCCAAAAATATTTGGGGACCCAAGGTTGGAGAGCCCTGGTCTAGACAATAAAAATCACTAGCAAAGCAATCCTATGGTCCCTGGGACCATAGGATATTCAGAAGTCTCCAATATCAAAGGCTTCTGTCTAGCTGGTGGGAATCCCATAGGAACCTGGGGACCCAAGGTTGGAGAACACTGCTTTGTGCTGCAGATTGAATCTGGGGCCTGCATGGAAACCATGACCATCACCTCCTCCCACATAGCCGGTAGAATGGTTTCCCAGTGATGTGGATCACAATCAGGAAATAAACAAAGGTAATCCTGACTAAACTTTACAGGGAGATGAAAGAAAACTCAAAACAGAGCTGCCATTTTCAGGAACACTGCTGTGTCGAGTGTCACTTGTAGTTCTACCCTTTCTCTGGAACACATTGCCTCCGAATGTTGTGTATGAATAGAGAGGTTATGAAATAAAATTAATGGTCTACTGAATGTAAATGTTTTTGTTTTATTTAGAAATATGGATAATTCATAAAAAGATGTTAAGCATCACTTTGGAAAACATGGGAACCTGATGAAAGCAATAGGAGTTTCAGGGAAGCTCTTGAAAGAAAGAAAGTAAAACTTATATAACCTTGTTGAAATGTTAAGTACAATAAAGAGTAAATCTAAAAACCATAGCTCTATAACTAGATTTCCATTGTTATAATTTAAATAATCAGCAGTTAGAATAGTATACTTTGTTTCGCGGATCTGTTGATTGGGCAGAGATTATTATTATTATTATTAGTAGTAGTAGTAGTAGTAGTAATAACTACTACTACTACTATTTTGCCTTAAATTGACTTTTTCTACAATCTCTAGTGAGAGACTTCATGGCAAAGAAGAAATGCTTGGACTCCATTGATAGATTTCTAGTGCTTAGAACCAAATTACATGATACATGAAATGCAGTAGCTGCTATCTACTTTTTTTCTTTCTTTTTAAAAGAGGCACATGAAATGTATCATGCATCTCATGGATCATCTAGTTTAGTCCTTTAAGAACTGGAATACCACTGAAATTCACACTCTCTGAACTAAATAACTGCCATTAAAGGACCCTCATTTAGGTCAGTGACTCAATATTATAAACAGGGGCAAAGAACTGGCTTTGTTAACTTTAAAGTAAAACAGTATTGAAATGTGTACATGCTCACCTGAAAAACTGCTGCTCCCTCCTCAATGGTGTTAGAGTCACCTGTTACTAACAAGGGATCTGGTTTATCAGGAACATGCTGTGGTGTCAGCGTATTTGTACAGCTTCCAATCGGAAAAAGAATTTGGCTTTTCCGTGAGCCTGAAGTCAATGAAACCTCATGGCAATAGGAGTGAAGAAATGCTCGGACTCCATCAACGCCCACAAATTGTGAAACTGGAACACCATTGAAATTCACACTTCCATTGTCACACAGATGAGAATTTCTCCACCTGCGAAGTCTGAGTGCCAGTAACATGAGGAGGAAGGTAAAGAAAAGGCAAGAGACAAAAGCCACTGCAATAACCAGGTATAATGTGAAATCTGACTGTGGGTCTGTAGAGTCTGCAATGTTGCTTAGGTCAGTCAGTATGTCAGGGATGTTGTCAGCCAGCACCACAGTGACAGTGACTGAGGTGGAGAGAGGTGGCTGCCCATTGTCCTTCACCAAAACCACCAGGCTTTGCTGGAAGGCATCTTTCTCCAGAAAGAATCGGGCTGTCCTGATTTCTCCGGTGTGGAGTCCCACGGTGAAGAGCCCTGGCTCCGTGGCCTTGGTCAGCTGGTAGGAGAGCCAGGCATTCTGGCCAGAATCCGCATCCACAGCCACCACCTTAGTGACCAGGTA
Organism: Shinisaurus crocodilurus; assembly: GCA_021292165.1. Taxonomy (NCBI): domain Eukaryota; kingdom Metazoa; phylum Chordata; class Lepidosauria; order Squamata; family Shinisauridae; genus Shinisaurus; species Shinisaurus crocodilurus. The sequence goes on along the minus strand of JAHFWL010000602.1, from coordinate 170,753 downwards.
ACCCGGCTCAGAGGAGCGAGGGGCCAGCTCTATCCCAGTGGAGCCATCGGTGGGAGGGGAGGGGTACAAGATTTCTGGAGCATTGTCATTCTGGTCCAGGATGAAGAGGGTCACTGAGACATTGGAACTGAGCAGTGGGGAGCCTCCATCTTGGGCCCTGACCTGGAACTGAATCTCCTGAAAGTCCTCATAATCAAAGGAGCTCAAGGCATAGACAACCCCAGTCTCAGAGTTAATGGAGAGGTAGGAGGAGAGAAAGGAGTTACTCATCTTGTCTTCAAGGATGGAATAAGTTATTCTGGCATTCTCTTCCCAGTCTGCATCATTGGCTTTTAAGGAAAAGATCGAGGCTCCTCTTGGATTGTTTTCTAGGAAATAAGGCATGTAGGCTGATTCTGCAAAGAGAGGAGGGTTGTCATTTGTGTCTAGAATCTGGAGTAAGATAAGTGTAGACATTGAGAACGGTGGAGTCCCATGATCAGTTGCTGTAATAGTGATATTGTAGGCTGCCACTTGTTCCCTGTCAAGCGCTCTGTCTGTCTCTAAAGTGTAAAAATTGTCAATTGTTTTCTTCAGCTGAAAAGGAAGATTCCTGAGAATTGAGCATGTGACCTCCCCATTGACTCCTGAATCTTCATCTTGTACATTTAGAAGGGCAATAACTGTTCCTGTTGGTGAATTCTCAGGAATCGTATTGATGAGAAAGGTTACTGCTAGTTCAGGTGCATTGTCATTAAGATCCATAACAATAATCACAACTTTTGTCCAGTCACTCAGCCCCCCTCCATCCTCACATTTCACCTCTAATTCATATAAGGATGATTCCTCATAATCAAGGTTCCCCATCAGGGTTATTGTACCAGTCGTTGAGTTTAAAAGAAACATTTCAGAATCCTTCTTTGTGATTTTTTTGAATGAGTACTTTACCTCTCCATTGAGCCCTTCATCTAGATCAGTGGCTCTTATTGTAGCAACTCTGGACCCTTTAAGAATGTTCTCCTCCACACTTACTTCATAGATTGGTTGGCTGAAAATTGGTGCATTGTCATTTGCATCTAGAACAATGACTTGGATTATAGCAGTGCCAGACTTTACTGGATCACCCCCATCAGTAGCTGTGAGAATCAGGTCATAAACTGATTCCTCCTCCCGGTCCAGATTTTTTTCCAACAGCAGCTCAGCATGTCTGGCACCATTCCCCCTTACTTGCACATCCAGAGAAAAATGGCTGCTACCCATGAGTTTGTAGCTCTGTATAGAATTTATGCCCAGATCTAGATCTTGAGCTTCAGGTAGAGGAAACCGGGATCCAGGGGTGGATGTCTCACTGATTTTCAGTTCCTGTTTCCCGGATGTGAACTGGGGAGCATTATCATTTATATCAGTAATTTCCACTTCAACCCTACAGATCTCTATTTTGCTCTCAATAATAACCTCGAAACTTACAGCGCACCACTCTGCCCTTCCACAGATTTCCTCTCTGTCCATTCTTTTAGACGTTTGTAAGTAGCCACTGTTGTTATTCAGAGTAAAATACTGGATCATACCTGTCCTGGTAACAATCCGTAGTCCATAGTCTGAAAGAGGATGTCCATCTAGTCCTAGATCCATTGCAATATTCCCCACAAAAGAGCCTTTCTGCATCTCTTCGGGAATGGAATAATGAATCTTCCCAGAAATTGCCTTCCAAACAAGCACTGTTATGAGGCATCGCAGGAATCCCTCTTTACAGCTCCACAGCCTCTGAGTTTCTCCCATTCCCTTCTTGTAACAGGATAAATGTCACTGGCTCTGGCTCAGAAGCTTTTGGTTCTGAAATTAATGTTTTTTAAAAGTAAAAGTTGCCTATTACATTCCCTGCAATGTCTCTGCAAGTATGATGATATTTTGCATATACGTCTTGCAGAACTGCAAGCTGGGTTGGTTAGAACCACCGAGTCTGTTCTTCTTCTGCCAGATTGGTGAACAGCGACACCCAGAGGCTCAACTGAAAACTGTAGATGGTTTTTGCCATTTATTATTTCTTGTTTTATTAGTAATATTTTTATACCACCTATCTACAGACATTACTAAGAGAGTGTAGAGCAAATCAAATAAAACAACAGTAACATAAAAATAAACAGCAAAACCCTATTATAAAATGAAAAGAAAATTAACGCTGCAATTCTATACACACTTGGGTGTGAGCCCCATTGAACTCAGTGGGAATTGCAGCCTGAAGACATGTTCAAGGTGTTTGCAGTTACACCCCCCGTGATGTGCTCTCTCAATCCTTGCCCTTCTTGGCTGTTTAAAGATAGCTGAGGAGGTTTGACTGGGTAGGTCCTGGGTGTGGGAACACATTCTTGCAGAAGTGGGTGGCTGCTCCTCAAGAGGTCCAGCCTGGACCCTATGCTACTTGACAACTACTTCACAGGCACAGCAGATACCCCCTTGTTGGGAGAAGGTTCTCAAGAGAGTCAATACTGATAACCTTGACCCATTCCAATCAGAGTTTAGGTCCAGTTTTGGGACTGAACAAGCCTAGGCTGCCCTGATGAATGACCTTTATTGGGAGAGGGAGAGGGGAGTGCGACCCTGTGCTTTCAGCAACTTTTGATACCATCGACCATGGTCTCCTCCTGGACTGGCTTTGTGAGATGAGTATCAGAGGCACCATTCTTCAATGTTTCCGATCCTAACGGCAGGGTCAGTTTCATAGAGCAGTTTTGGGGGAGTGGAGTGCTCATCAGCCCCCGGCATTTAGGCTGTAGTGTTCCACTGGCTACTATTTTGTCCCCAATGTTATTGAAGTGGCTGGGAGTGGTCATTAGGGGATTTGGAGTGAGGTGCTGTCAGTACACTGATGACACACAGCTCTGTTTCTCTGTGACATCTGAATCAGGGGAGACTGTGAAAGCCTTGGACCAGTGTCTGGGTGCAGTGCTGCGTAGATGAGGGCAAATCAACTGAGTTTGAATCAGCTCTATTCCAGATGAGTCATCAGTAGGAGGCAAGGAGTATAAGATTTCTGGAGCATCAACAAAGAGAGTCACTGAGACACTGGGGCCAAGCAGTGGGGATGCTTACCCTAGATCTTGACCTGGGAGTTAATCTCCCTGAACTCTTCATAATCAAAGGAGCACAAAGCAAAGATAACCCCAGTCTTGGACTTAATGGACAGGTAAGAAGAGAAAAGGGAGTTGCTCATCTGGCCTTCCATTATGGAATAACTTATTCTGGTATGTTTCCAGACATACATCTGCTTTTCATGGAAGTCCCATTCTAGGTGTTCTCTTCAGGGTTGAAAGAGTAGGCTGATGGAAGAAAGTATGGAGCATTGTCATTCTTGTCCAAAATCTGAAGTAGGGTGGTTGAAGAAAGAGTGCACAGCAGCAATGCAGTATTGCAATAAACCTTGGGTGTAGATCCGGCCCTGGTTTCTAAATTGCCATGCACAGTGTTCCACTCATGCTTGAGAGCTTTTCAGCTTGCCCTTACAGCAAATTATAAAGCAGATTTGCTGGAGCAGATTATAAAGCAGTCAATCTGCAAGCACCTTGAAAACAATGCAGTGATTACTGGAAGCCAACATGGATTTGTCAAGAATAAATCCTGCCAGACTAATCTGATCTCATTTTTTTTGATCAGGTAATAACCTCCCTTGTGGACTGTGAGAATGCTGTGGACATAATATATCTGGACTTCAGCAAAGCTTTCGACAAAGTGCCTCATGATATCCTGATTAGCAAACTAGCTAAAAGTGTCTGAGAGTGCACAGAATATCCAGGACTTGGTGCCAATTCCCATGCTGAATTCTGGTAGTCCAAATAGACTAGCTGTAGATCACAAGCAGCAGAGTGATGCCAGTACAGAACCAAATACTATGTAGCACCATATCTCCATGCTAGGAAGTACCTCTGCTTTTAAGTACTTCCTGTTCAACTTCCTCAGCTAGAGGTGGTGCTCTGGTGACTGGAGAAGCTGCTTTCTAGAAACATTTTTTCAGAGAGACCACATGCTCTCAGTCTGGAATCTTAACTAAGGCTGTATCACCTAGCACAGTGTTCTCCAACCTTGGGTCCCCAGATGTTTTTGGCCTACAACTCCCAGCATGCCCCAGCATGCCCCATTGACCTAGCATCCTTTAATAGCTGGATGGCTCTCAAAATCTGGGAAACACAGAGAGGGGAATCTTTTAGGATTTCCTAGAACCACCCTATAAGCATCAGTTCCTTTAAAGCATGAAATTAAGAGCTTCAGAAAGTTTTAACTCAAGATTGGGGCACTGCCACTTAAATACAAGCCATAAGAAAATGTCAGAATAGAAACCTTTATGCTAACTTTCAAAAGGTCAAAAGGTTTTCCCAAGGCAGCTCACAGTATAATAATAACAACAACAACAACAACAACTTTAAACAAAGAATAATACAATAATGATGATGATGATGATGATGATGATGATGATGTAACAAGAACTTTTATCTTCAAAGACTTACTTATACCTGCTTCTTATCTAGTACTTGCATGGATAAGCCTTTGTAACTGAAGTACAAATCCACCTGGTGCAAGTAACTGTCATTAAGAACCACATTTAAGTCCCCCACAGCTGAGAGCCTGCATGCAGATTTTGCAGACCATATTGACTTGTTTTTGCTTTGCATACCTTAAAATTTCCTCAAATATAATTTTAGAAAATGAAACTCACCTGCTCAGATTTCTGTCTTTCTTTATCAGTGCTTGGATGTTCTAGAGTTAATAAAGGACCCAATTTATCAGAAGCCGGTTGAGGGGAGAGAGTATCTGTACAACTTCCAATGGGAAAAATAATTTTACTCCTTTGGGAGCATGTGGTAAGTGAATCCTCATGGCAGTAAGAGTGAAGAAAAGCTCGAACACCATCAATGCCTACAAACTGTGAAACTGGAAATCCATTACAATTCCCAGTTCCTGAGTCATACAGCTGTGCATGTCGCCACCTGTAAAGTCTGAGAGTGAATAACAAAAGAAGGACGGTGAAGAACAAGCAGGAGACAAAAGCCACTGCAATGACCAGGTAGAAGGTGAGGTCAGACTGGGGGTCTCCAGGAGCTGAGATGCTGGCAAGGTCTGAGAGGATTTCAGGGATGGCATCAGCCAGCACCACAGTGACAGTGACTGAGGTGGAGAGAGGTGGCTGCCCATTGTCCTTCACCAAAACCACCAGGCTTTGCTTAAGGGTGTCTTTCTCCAGAAGGAATCGGGCTGTCCTGATCTCTCCGGTGTGGAGTCCCACAGTGAAGAGCCCTGGCTCCGTGGCCTTGGTCAGCTGGTAGGAGAGCCAGGCATTCTGGCCAGAATCCGCATCCACAGCCACCACCTTAGTGACCAGGTAACCCGGCTCAGAGGAGCGAGGGGCCAGCTCTATCCCCGTGGAGCCATCGGTGGGAGGGGAGGGGTACAAGATTTCTGGAGCATTGTCATTCTGGTCCAGGATGAAGAGAGTCACTGAGACATTGGAGCTGAGTGGTAGGGAGCCTCCATCCTGGGCCTTGACCTGGAAGTTAATCTTCTGAAAGTCTTCATAATCAAAAGTTCGTAGGGCATAGACAGCTCCAGTCTCAGAGTTAATGGAAAGGTAGGAAGAAAGGAAGGATTTTCTCGCTACAACCTTATGCACATTTCTCTGTGAGTAAGTCCCATTGAACTCAGTGAGATTTATGTCTGAATAAACTTGCATAGGATTTTGTTGCACCATTTCTCTTTCAATGATTGAATAAGTTATTCTCCCATTTCCCCCACAGTCAGGGTCATGTGCTTTCAAAATAGTAATGAAATCACCTCGGCTATTATTTTCCTCAAGATAAAAAATGAAGGTTGTAGTTTTAAATGTGGGTGGGTTGTCATTTTCATCTAATATTTCTAATGGGAAGTATGCGGTTGCTGAGAGAGAAGGAATCCCTTGGTCACTTGCTATGATTGTGATGTTGTATCCTGAAACCTTCTCCCTGTCAAGGAGACTTGCAATCTCCAAACTGTAGTAACTGTCAAATGATTTCTTCAGCAGAAATGGAAGGCTTGCTGGGATGGAACACATGACCTCTCCGTTTTCCCCATCATCTCTGTCATTTATATTTATAAGGCCTATAACACTTCCTGGAGGAGAGCTTTCTACAACCTTATTGAAAAGCGATGTAATTGTGATCTCTGGTGCATTATCATTTGCATCCTTGATTCTTATTACTACTCTGGCACGAGTAGACAACCCAGCCCCATCTTGAGCTTGTACTTCCATTTCATGTAAGTTAGAATCTTCAAAGTCCATATTCCCAATGACTAATATTTGCCCTGTAGCAGGATCCAAGTGGAATGTTTTCGAAGCTTTCTCTGAAATTTTTCTGAATGAATACATTATCTTTGAATTTATTCCCTCATCAAGGTCAGTTGCATTCAGCATTAGCACTTGGGACCCTTTGAGGATGTTTTCAACAACATTCACTTCATACAGAGACTTACTAAAAATAGGAGCATTGTCATTTACATCTGTAACAGTAACACGGATCTGCACAGTACCAGACCTCACTGGTTCTCCTTTGTCAGCAGCAGTGAGAATCAGTTGATGTATTTTCTGTTCTTCTCTATCTAGTAACTGTTCAAGGACCAGTTCTGCATATTTGACTCCATCAACTCCAGGCTGTACATCCAGAGAAAAGTGTTTGCTACTACTGAGTTGGTAGCTCTGGAGAGAATTGGTCCCTAGATCTGGATCCTGAGCCTCCGGTAAAAGAAATCGTGCCCCAAGACCCAAGTTTTCAGCAATTTTCAATTCTAGCTCTTCTATAGGGAAGGTAGGTGAGTTGTCATTAATATCTGCTATTTCAACTTTAATCATAAAAAACTTCACCTTATCCTTGACAAGAATCTCAAAATTTAACAGACATCTCTCCATCTGGTGGCAAATCTGCTCCCTGTCAATTACTTCATTGACAAGCAAATGACCATTTCTCAAATCAAGTGCAAAATATTGCTTCATACCTCTGGAAATTATCCGGACTTCACCACTTGACAACTCCTTTATATCCAGTCCAAAATCCTTTGCAATATCTCCAACAAAAGACCCTTTCTCCATTTCCTCAGGAATTAAGTAGTGTATCTGCCTAGAAGCTACCTCCCAGACAGTGACCAGCACAAAGCAAAGTAGAATTCTCTTTTGGGAGCATAGTCTTCTTCCAGCCATTTCCAGACAGACACTGTCAGTTTGTCGTGATGCTGTATAAAGACTCTGAAGGCTGCCTAAATTATTCTTTTTGCATATGGTGAATGTGGATCTGAGCTTTGTGTATTCTCTGTTGAATGAAAGCAGAGAAGGCATTTGTGTAGTTCAGTCTCATGAGCAAACAGCGACACTCAGAGTTTCAACCAATAATTGCACCAGTGTTTTTCAGAAAAAAACCAAGACTTCAAGTGAAACCAGATCAATTTATAAAATAACTGTCTCTAATATCAAAGGACTGCCAAATATTACCATGCCACATGTTCTAACTTGCTTTACAATTTTAAGGTCAACCTGTGGAAGAGCTGAAAGTAAATTTGATGGAATTGCATTAAGGATGTTTTTCTAATTCAGCTTTCTTTTAAAACAGCATACACTTTTAAGATCTTTTAATTTTTATGGTTTTATAAAAGATTCAAGACATTCATTTTTAACATCCTTAAAAGAGAAGGAGCCATACATTTTAAAAATTTCCAAAATATGGTCGTTGTATGCAATACATGTTATACAAATACTTTTTTTTAACAAAAATGAATAAAAATAAGATTGAAATACATTTCAGTGTTTTGTTTTCATTTCCCTTGAGACAATTTCCCTGCATTTTTATTCCTAGAATTTGTGCTGTCATACAAAGTATAGTAGAGCACAGGGGCCTGGAGGCCTTCTTTGGGTTTCTGTGCAATATCATAATTTTGGATCTTCTGTGGGCAGTAGAAGCTCATGTATCATCAGCTGAATTATTATTATTATTATTATTATTATTATTATTATTATTATTATTATTGGATCACCCATCTGGCCGGCAAACCAGCCAATCTGGGCAATGCACACACGATAAAATACAGAATAAAATACATTTAAAACAGTTAAAAAATCTAAAATCTTAGCCCACCCCATATTCCCGCCTGAACAGCCATGTTTTTAGTGAGTGGCGGAAGCTCAGCAAAGAGGGGGCATGGCAGAGGTCACTAGGGAGAGAGTTCCACAGTATGGGGGCTGCCACAGAAAAGGCCCTCTTCCTAGTCCCCACCAGTCTAGCTGCTCTGGCTGAAGGGACAAGGAGAAGGCCGTCTGTGGCAGATCTTGTTGAGTGGCCTACTTGGTGTTGCTGGAGATCCTTGAGATAAATTGGACCGGAGCCGTATAGGGTTTTAAAGGTCAAAATCAACACCTTGAATTCGGCTCTGCAAGCAACTGGTAGCCAGTGCAGCTCCTTGAGCACTGGCGTGATGTGGTCCCGCCGGCGGCTGCCTTTAACCAGGCGAGCCGCCGCGTTCTGTACCAGCTGTAGCTTCCGAACCGTCTTCCAGGGTAACCCCACGTAGAGCACATTACAGTAGTCTAGGCGAGAGGAGACCAAGGCATGAACCACTGATGGGAGCAGGTGATTAGGAAGGTAGGGGCGCAGCTGCCGTATCAGATGGAGTTGATACAGCGCTGCCCGGCTCACAGCTGACACCTGAGCCTCCATGGACAGCTGGGAGTCTAAAATACCCCCAAGCTGCGAACCTGGTCCTTCAGGGGCAAATGTACCCCATTCAGCACCAAATATGAATGTGGTTGGGGCAGGAGAGGGTAAGATATAGAATTCATTTCCAATCCATCAGACTAGAATTATTATTTTCAGGAAGCAGAATTGTATTTATAAGGGATCTTTAAATGGGGAAACATTTCTACATGGAAAGAATTTCTGTGTAGGGAATCATATGCAACCTGGGTATAGATTGTCATATATTTTATTTTTATTTATTTATTTATTTATTGTATTTATATCCCACCTTTTTTCCTGCAAGGAACCCAAGGCAGCTTACATGGTCCTCCTCCTCTCCACTTTATCATCACAACAACCCTGTGAGGTAGGTCAGGCTGAGAGTCAGTGACTGGCCCAAAGTCACCAAGGGTTGACTTTGCTTATAAAAATGACACCTGTTGGGCTAATAACTTTAAAGTTGACATCCATGAGCTACCTGATGAGGTCTACAATTGTGCAAAATGACAAACTAATCTGATACAAATTGCCACAGGTACAGCAAGTTAAAGAGTACTGAAAAGTGACACATTTGTCCTTTTTACTTCAAGCTGTGGCTGAGCATATCATATATTTCTTTCTAATTTTGGTGAAAACTACTGATATATGTTATTCAGGCTAGGTTCACATTTGCCCATTTTATACGGTATTGTTGGCTCCCCTTTTATTTAACTTTTACATTAATGATATAAAGTCTTCCCTAACAGGTACACAGTTTTCCTCCCCTCGCTTGAAAATATTAGCATTTTATTGTATGTGGATGATGTTGTTCTCCTTTCCTACACACAAGTGGACTTGCGCAGACTTTTGAGAGCTTTGGGAGAATATTGTGAAAAAGAATCCCTTGAAGTGAACTACTCAAAGACCAAAATCATGGTTTTTCGAAAGAGAAGGCGTAAATACCAATGGCAGCTTAATAACCAACAATTGGAGCAGGTTAGTTATTATAAATATCTGGGGGTAACATTTAATAACTCTGGCTGTTGGATTTCTCATCTGAAAGCCACAGCAATACAGTCATGCCTTGGATTGAGAGCATAATTCGCTCCGGAAACGTGCTTGTAATCCAAAACACTCTTATATCAAAACAAAATCCCCCAAAAAAAATTTGTACAGAGATTTTTAATTTAAGCCGTACTACAGTACTTGTATTGCAAGACATCGCTTGTATATCAAGTAAAAAAAAATTAAATATTTAAAAATTTGCTTGTCTTGCAAAACGCTCTCAAACCAAGTTACTTGCAATCCAAGGTATTACTGTATCAGCTAACACAACAGCCAACACTGTTCTGGTTTGCGGCAGCCTCAGGGGGTAGGTTTGTGTCAACCTTACTTGAGCTCTACAAGAGCAAATTATTGCCCCAACTACTGTATGGAGCTGCACTGGGCTCATTCGAATATGACAATATTGGACTCAGTTCAACATAAATTTTTAACAAGAGCCTTGGGTGTCCCTAGATCTTCTCCAAGGGCTGCCGTTTGTATGGAGTCTGCATGTTGTTCAGTTAAAATCCTTGCACAGAAATCAGCCATTTGGTATCGGCTTAAGATAATTTTCCAGATTGTTTCCCCTTTAGTTTTAAGGGCATATGAGGAAATGGGGCCAGATTCATGGGCAAAAAAAAAATCTGTCATCTTGTTTCTAATTTGGGTTTCTCAGTGACCTACGGTATTTAATTGCAAAAGGCTATTATGCTGCTCATCTGGAAGTTGCTGGACGTTTAGCAGATATTGACTGTCAGGAAAATGCCGCACTAGTGGCCAATTGTCGTTCTGCTATATTGTATAAGTCCTTTACAGTATATCCCGGGAAATTGCCCCCTTATTTGGCCTCCTCTTGCCCTTACGATCTTAAGACTCTACTAAGTAAGTGCAGGCTGAATACCCTGCCTCTAATGGAGGTCAAAGGACGTTATGAAGGTGTGCCCGTTGTAGACAGACAGTGCCCAATTGGTTGCAGAAAGATAGAAGACTTATGTCATTTTCTTTTGGAATGTCCTCTGTATGTAGAGTTGAGAACTCAATATTTAGATCCTCTCATTGTCCTTATTGAAGATGCTAACTCTCTCCAAAAACTGACGTTTTTGTTAACAGGATCTGATTATTATGTGTCCTATCGTACGGCCAAGTACGTCAAATTAGCCTGGATGAGGAGAAAAGAGATTATGATATCGTCTGCTGAGAAAAGTTAATGTGGGGTTTATATTACTGATTTAACTGTTTTAATTATATTGTGTAAGAGTTTTACTGATTTGTTTTATGGTGTTTGCTAAAGCCTGTTTGGCTAAGCAAAATAAAGTTATTGGATTGGGTTATTCAGGCTTGTTGAGGAGATGTGCCTTTCATTGGTTTAGTGAAGATCTGAGCAGCAGTTCAAAGGTTATTAAGGTTTTACTTCCCCATGAAAGCCTATGGCAGTAACAGCTGGCAAAGTTATGTTGGGCATGCTCAGTTTCATTCTGAAACTAGAATGCTGCCAGTACTCCAAGGTTTTCAGAGGCTTCTGTGTGCAAGGCCTATTCCTTTAGTTATGGAATGTGACATCACAAGGTAAGACTACATGTTACTACATGGATTGGGACCATAGTATGCAGGGGGTAGGGAGAGTTTAATCCTTTACCCCACCCCCATACTCTGGTCCCAATGTGGATCAGTTTCCCCATTCTTCCAATCTACATTGCCAAAAAGGCATCCAGTTGTAATGTAAATAGAAAGCATAGGGCAAAGGGTTAAAGCCCTTTACCCACCACTCTAGGGTCTTGATCCATATGAGGTCACATGAGCTTACTTTTGAGTTGAAAAAAACCCCAAGCTACATCTTTAAAGTAGCATGCAGTTTGACCTTCAGAGAATTTTGGAGGGTCACGTTTCCAGAGTCTGAGCCTTGCAGTTGCAGGTTCAAGGGTCCAAGGGTTCCAAGATGGTCAGCACAAACAGGGATCAGGCAAAAGGCAAGGTCCCAACAGTCCAGGTCACAGGCAACAAGGTCCCAAGGCAACACAGCAGACAAGGGCCAGGCAGGAGGAAAGTCAGTGTTCAGTCTAGAAGTACTCATGCCAGAAATCAGTCAAGGAAGCAATCCTGAGTCAAGGAAAGGGAAGCTGGATTCAGGAAGGTCTGGTCAACGTTGTCAGAACTATCCTCCCCAAGCCTCAGCTGTGAGCTGTTACTTCTTGCAGTTGCAGCTGAAAAGGTCCTCCTTGTGAACAAGCCTCCTATATGGAAGCAGACCTGTTCTCACATGGCTTGGGAGTTTCTCTGCCCCTTCCTCTGAGATGGAGTCTTTGTCCTCCACAGGTGATGCCCTCATGGTAGTCACCGCTGAGGGCCCAGGCTCCTCCTGGTCTACTGGCAGATCCTGGGTGTTGCTGGTGGTGGGTGGTTCCTGGTCCTCCAGCTCTTCCTCAGAGTAGGAGTCTTCTAGCAGGGGCATGGCAGGGAAGGCTGGGGATGGAATGTTGTGATGTGTTATCAGCTGCAAGCTGGGAGCATTCGTTTTAGTATGTTTGGGAACATTGGCTGTCTCAAGCAGCTCTGTTTATGTCTGCAGCCAGGAGGCTATTCCCAGACTCAAGCCTGGGAAAAGATCTCTGGGAACTAACGAACCAACTGTCACGTGTTTGTTTTACCTCTGACGTAGTGAACTGCTCCAGAGAGAAGCCATTTTAAGGGGAAGGACTTTAGCTTTGCTCTTGTGTTCTTCTTATGTTCTTGCAACTGCTACAATGTAACGCTTTGTATTGGCGGGGTGAAGTTCTCCTTCTCTCCACTGGACTAATGCTTGCTATGCATTTATACTCTGCTCTGCACATGGACTGTATCTAGGGAATGTATACTCTGTAGTGTTTACTTTGAATAAGTAAATAAACGGGTAGAACAGACCTGTTGCTGTTACAGAGTGATTCCTGTGTCCTGGATTAATCTGCAATTGGAGTGGCTGAGCTGCTGGGTCACTGCTGGGTCTGCTGCCGTGTGGGAGATACTCTGCTGCTGTGTGTGGAACGCCTGGCAAGGCTAGCACACGGATTACAAATCTTTTTCAACACCAACAAGGAATGCATGGGTGGGGCAGTACAGAAGGGTCCAGGGCCTCACACCAGCTTTCTGAAAGCAGAAAAGCGGCACAAGGGCCCCCAGACCTTGCTCTTATTTTCTGTGTGGTGGGAAAAGGACATGCAAGGATCGTGTCTCACACTAGGGGTATAGTCACATGTTACACTGAACGTGTGTTCACACTCTATGTATGCTCATTAAGATGGTTGTGAGAATCTAGGCCTATTCAGTGACTTTCATTGTGTGCAAGTTCTACACATGAGGAAGGGAAGTGGGGATGAGCTCACTAGTTTCGTCCCCTCCCTTGTTGTTCTCATCACTTTCTACACATGTAGGGTGACTGTCTGAAGAAGGCAGCCTCTCTATCCGTGGAAGTTCTCCCCAAGATTTTAGAATCCTGATTCTTGAAATGAAATCATGATTACCCTTAGTTAAGTATTTATTATCCCATTTATCATATAGGTAAACTTGCAAGAAAGCAGATTCAAATATATCAGGAACAGGGTAGGATTGCCAACACAGTATTTATTTATTTATTTGATTAGTACCCCACCTTTCTACCAAAAAAATGGCACTCAAGGCGGCTTACAGGTACAATTAACATTGATTAAAACAATAAAACATTACATTAAAATACAGTAAAAACGTAACAATTATGGGGGGGGGGGTTTAAAAACAGCACCCAACCTGTTAGAAAAGTGGATATGGTGCATATACAAAGTGTAGGAATGAAGTTCCATCATACGCATGTAATGAACAAGGAAGGCTGTATAGAGCACACGTTGTTAGATGAATTAATCTCTCTGTTCCACTCCCTCCTGGCCTAAGCTACGGTAACTACTAACCTTGCCCATCTGCCAATTGCTATTCTAGCCAGAAAACCTTGAAGAGTTCTGTAGCTTCTTTGTCTAAAGGTGTATGTCTAGCACCGCTAGTGGTGGCCACGAACCTGGAGGCGGGGCCGCCTCTCCGCCGCCTCTCCTCTCTGCGCCGCCACCTCGATCTTCTGAGCGGCGCGGAGCAGTTCTCCGCGCCGCCCTCGCTGGCCGCGCTGGTCCCGTCGCGTCACTACCGGCAGTGACGCGATGGGACCGGTGCGGGCGGCTTGCCATGGAGAGGCGAGCCGCCCGGGAGACACGGTAATAGGGGTGGACAATTTCGCCTTGCGCGGCATTTAAGCCCTGTTGCCCTGGTTTCCCCGCTAAAAACATAGCGCGGGGGTCCAGGGCGGGGGGTCCAGGGCACCAGCGCAGGGTCCCATTGCGTCACCTCCGGCCTGCCGGAAGTGACAGGACAGGACCAGCGCGGCCGGTGCCGGAGGCTCGAGCGGCGCAGAGAGCGGCTCCGTGCCGCTCAGATCGAGGCGGGGGGGCTGCCGCCGCGGAGAGGCGAGGCAACAGAGAGGCAGGCCCCCCAACAGGTTCGTGGACACCACTACACGGTAAGTCACCGTGAGCCTCGCACGGGCGTGAGCGGGGCTGATTTCGGCCCGCCACACCCGCACGAGGTGAAACGGTACATCCCCGCCATATTTCCTCCTTGGCCGCTGTCTTGTCCCAAATGTGTATTTTCTTGTGCCAACTCCAGATGTACAAGCGAAAGAGGAGTTACTTTGATTGATAAAGGGTACTAAGAGTAGCAAGTGTATGAGACACCTGGTGTCTCAAGCGCCCCAAAGGTCATGAGAAACATCAACCCAGTCAAGGGAGGAAGGGATAGATAGCCTTAACTGTAACTAAAGACTGATACTTACTGTGTTCAAAGAAAAGTCTCTGATTGGTTGTTGCCGTGTTCAAATGAATGTACGTGATTGGTTAGCATGCTTATGCAAACGCATTTGATTCTCTGAAAATGAATGAACCAATGAGTGTAAGAGAAAGCATAAAAGGGCCTGCATGTTTCCTTTTCCCCTGGTTCAGCTCTGATTTGGGCACCCGCCCCTGCTGGGTGTGCTGCTTCGCTTTCCTGAGTATTGGTTCTCTGGGGAAAGAACTCTGAGCATAATTTGTGCAACAAACCCAACAGACTTACTTACAGGCCAAAGGCCTTCTTGAGTAAAGTAGTCTTTCCCTTCTGGCAGAAAGATAGCAGAGAGGGAGCGAACCTAGCCTCCCTTGGGAGGGAGTTTCACAGCCTGAAAAGTCCCTCTCTCAGGCCACCACCACCAAACATACCTCTGATGGTGATGGTTTTGAAGATCTTAAGACTTGGTCAGGCTCTTATGGGGGAAGGTGATGGTCTTTCAGGACAGGTAGCCTGGTCACATGCTGTATGTATCTACTTATTATATTTATATCTCACCTTTTTTCTTGTCTTTCCTATCATATCCCCCCTCAGCCTCCTCTTCTGAAGGCTAAACATGCCCAGTTCTTCAGTCTCTCCTCATAGGGCCTTGTTTCCAGTCCCCTGATCATCTTTGTTGCCCTCCTCTGAACCCTCTCCAGTTTGTTTGCATCCTTCTTAAAGTGTGGTGCCCAGAACTGGACACAGTACTAAAGATGAGGCCTAACCAGCGCTGAGTTTTAAATTAAGTAAATAAAGTAGTCTTTCCCTTCTGGGAGAAAGATAGCAGAGAGGGAGCGAACCTAGCCTCCCTTGGGAGGGAGTTTCACAGCCTGAAAAGTCCCTCTCTCAGGCCACCACCACCAAACATACCTCTGATGGTGGTGGTTTTGAAGATCTTAAGACTTGGTCAGGCTCTTATGGGGGAAGGTGATGGTCTTTCAGGACAGGTAGCCTGGTCACATGCTGTATGTATCTACTTATTATATTTATATCTCACCTTTTTTCTTGTCTTTCCTATCATATCCCCCCTCAGCCTCCTCTTCTGAAGGCTAAACATGCCCAGTTCTTCAGTCTCTCCTCATAGGGCCTTGTTTCCAGTCCCCTGATCATCTTTGTTGCCCTCCTCTGAACCCTCTCCAGTTTGTTTGCATCCTTCTTAAAGTGTGGTGCCCAGAACTGGACACAGTACTAAAGATGAGGCCTAACCAGCGCTGAGTTTTAAATTAAGTAAATAAAGTAGTCTTTCCCTTCTGGCAGAAAGATAGCAGAGAGGGAGCGAACCTAGCCTCCCTTGGGAGGGAGTTTCACAGCCTGAAAAGCCCCTCTTTCAGGCCACCACCACCTGATGGGGTTGTTAATGGGGTTGTTACCTCATTAGAGTTTTAAATTCTAAAACATTTTAAATTAATTCAGGGGTTGTTACCTCAGGATCCTGTAAACAAAGTGTATCATGCCAATCCACAGCCTATTAGTATTTCAACAGATTTAAATCCTATTGATGTTATGGGACTCCTTCCCTAGTGACCTTCGCCATGCCCCCTCCGTGATGAGCTTCCGCCGTGCATTAAAAACATGGCTGTTCAGGCGGGAATATGGGGTGGGTTAGGATTTTAAAAGAAATTTTTATACTGTTTTAATTATCATATTTTATTGTATTGTTTTACTTTATTATTTTAATTGTACATCGCCCAGGGTGGCCGGGTGGCCGGCCAGATGGGCGATTAATAAATATAATAAATAAATAAATAAAAATTGACTTCTGTAGGACTAAAGCTCATTAAAGTTAAATTTCCCCACTTAAGGTGATTGTGAGATGGTGAAGAAAAGTGTTAGAATAATATCTAATATAACTAGACACTTACAGACAGCAATTGGGTTGGTAATGGAAAGTGAATTTTAGACACCCCTATTGCTCTTTGGCTTCATTGCCCTCTTGGCAAATAGTTAGGCAGAATCTCGTCCTTCAGTGAATTATCCATCTGGGGTTAGGACTCAGGAACTTCAGCCAAGGTCATAATGTGGAGTGGCAGCTTCTGTTTTCTGGTCTTTACAGCAAGTTCCTGCTGTCCTTTCCTCCTGGTTCTGGGTTCTAGTTTTCCGTTTCCCACGACAAATATACTGAGGAATTCTAAGGTCAGAACACTTTCCTTTCCTTTCCCACAACTTAAGAAAATTCTTTGATATCGTAATTGCAGCCATTCAACAGGAGGCAGAGGTGAAATGAGGATGCGTGAGTCACAGTCCACCATTTGCTAGGGACTAGAAGTACGGTAGTCTGTCCAGTTCTAAAAGCCTTGGCTAGAAGAACTGTGGGTTATTTGATGCAATTGGCACATGGATGATACCATCCAATAGTAGGGAATTGTGACTTTCCTTCTGAAATATTTCCCCACTACCTCATCCATGAATATCCCTCCCCCCCCCCATTGTCTCTCTAATCTCATTTAATTGAATTCTTTTTTCATTCCTGAGGACTACCCCATATCCAATCTGATAAAGAAATATCTACCCCTATCTGTTCTACCATCCAGAGTGGAGTTTCTTCATATATGCAAAACCACTGAAGTAGTGTCATCAGTTTTCATGTATGATATTAGAATGTAATCTTTTATGTTTGTATCCCATCCCTGGATACCTTGATTTAATTCTAGGGGGTTTATATTTCCGTATGTATTTATTAATTTCTGACTATAGTTTATTTGAAGTCTTCTGTGGGATCGTCACAGAAAGAGAAAAGTAAAAGCATTATTTTCAGAAGCATTTTCATTTTTATGAGTGCCACTTGTCCCACCCATGAAATTGGTAGCTTAGCCTGTCCAGTCATATCCTGTTTGCTTACATTTCTAGCCTGTCAGGGTCTCAACAACTCTCTTTTGCTGATCATTCATATTAATAGGTAATATCTCAGATTTCCCTAGATTTATTTATATCTGGTGACCCTAATAAATATAGCTACTTCCACCCTTAGTTTTGTTACCAATGGTAATGGTTCTTGAAAAATGAGAACATCATCCTCATAGAGCATAATGTTTGCCTCATATTGCTTAATTTTTTCACCTATCATATCCCTGTCTTCTCTAATCCAATATGCCACTGTCTGTATGCAGATATTAAAAAGAAATGGGGAGAGGGGGCATCTTTGTCTGACCCCTCAGTGCATATTAAGTATTGGCTTTAACCCGTGATTTATCAGTATTTTTGCTATGGGGGTGTCTTGAGACCTAGCTTCCTCACTGTAGGACAGGAATCAGGATGACAGCGACATAGATTCAGTGACTTAGCTTTATTCAAAGGCAAATCAGGTGACACAGACCACACTTCAGAAGTCATGGAACATAAGTTCAGAAGTTATATAAATCAGTTAACTTGAGAGCTAATGGCCCATAGCTTAGATTAAGGAACAGCCCAGAAGTAGGTACATTGTCATAGTCAGAGACTTAACTCTTAGAACAACAGTAAGGGTTCAAAGCACTTAGAGATCCAGGTTCATGATACAAGATTCAAAAAGAGGCTATGGTTCACAATTCAAGAGGAGTCATGGCTAGAGTCCCAGGAAAAAATAGAGACATCCCCCAAAGCAGGAGCCCCGAGTTGCAGCAGCTAGTAGTGGGCGATCCTCCCACCACCCGACTCACAGTGCGCTTCACGAGCGCTGCCGCCATGCCTGCCGAGCCAGGCTGAAAGCGAGTGCCAGCTGAGACACTCGCCGGACTTCTGGGTTCTCTCCGGAGCACTTTTGACATAGGAAATGGTGTAAGATACATCAAAAGCGGCTATGATTTGTGTAACTTGTGCAAATCGCGGCTGATTTTAAAGTATCTTATGTCATTTTCTATGTAAAAAGAGCTCCAGAGGGAACCCAGAAGTCACTTCCCTGGCTCAGCTCGGGAGAACGTGAGTCGAGCTGGGAAAGCAGGCAAGTCAAGCGGAGCTTGGGGGGGGGGTCGAGCCAGGTGAGTTCGCCAGACTTCCACCCCCCAAACACATCCCTAGTTGCACACATCCCTAGTTGCAGCCAGGCAGAGTCCCTGCTCTTGGAGTAGTTCCTTTTACAGCAGTGTTCTCCAACCTTGGGTCCCCAGATGTTTTTTGCCTACAACTCCCAGCATGCCCCAGGCAGCTACGCTGGCTGGGGCATGCTGGGAGTTGTAGGCAAAAAACATCTGGGGACCCAAGGTTGGAGAACACTGTTTTATAGCATTGCTACATGGCCAAACTAATTGTAGGATTTGTGAAATAATCAGGACAACCCCACCCCCAGCCAAATAAGGACATTCCTAGATCCAGCACCCATAGGCCATTTAACTGACTTGGATTCAGGATACAGAACAGGAATAGGCCAATTGGAGCTCCAAGCATCACAGACGGGAAGACCTGGCTAAGAGAGCTCTAAGCGGCAGAGAAGTTTCCCCTCAAGGCTTCTATGAAAAGGGCCCCTGGCAGAACCTGGTCCAGGAGACAGGCCTAAAATCAGACAAGGGTAGAAATACACACACAGGCAGAGATCAGGTACAACAACAGAGTCTGCATTGGAAATCTACTGTACAGGAGTCCAGGCAATCAACAGTCTCAAAACTCTATGATCTATGAATCTATGAAAAGACACGAATAGTCCAGACTACAAGGCATTCTGGGCCATTGAAGATGAAGGTACTTGGTTCATGGTAATAAATAATCCTAGAGTCTATGAAAAGACTAGTTTTATATTCCATGGCAGGTTTTGACAATACAAAGTTCAAACAGACAAGGATTCAAGTTGGATGGAGAGTCCAAGGACGGATGCATTTCAGAAGCCCATATGTTAGGAAGTCCTGGCAGAATGGGTCTCAGACAGTAAAGATGGAGTGACTGTT
Organism: Shinisaurus crocodilurus; assembly: GCA_021292165.1. Lineage (NCBI taxonomy): Eukaryota > Metazoa > Chordata > Lepidosauria > Squamata > Shinisauridae > Shinisaurus > Shinisaurus crocodilurus. The sequence goes on along the minus strand of JAHFWL010000602.1, from coordinate 151,303 downwards.
CATTGGCAGAGAACCAGACAAAGTCCCAAAGTCCCTAACTCAGATGAGGGAACATGCTGCCAGTTTAGCAACAGTTTCTACTTTAGAGTTTTCATGTTACAAGATTCTCTGGGAGCATGAACAGACCAGGCAGAATGTGTTCGGCAAGAAAGACCAGTGCGGGAGAGGAAGGGTTCTAGGCAATAAAAGAAATTGAAACCAGCCAAGGCTCTCTCATTTGTGCATCAGCTTATAAAAAGGGGTGTGGCTGTTAGCCCATTATCAGTTATTCTGTTCTGACAAGGGATTTTGGCCCATCAGCAAATGCTACATTAAAACAGGGCATTTTTGCTCTGCCCTCTCGAGCTGACATATTGAGAGCTGAGGCCCACCCCTGAGCCCTCCTTCCCTCATGCTCAGTTCCCATAGAAGATTTCCCAGGTAATAAATCAGAACCCAACTCAAGCCCGGAGCCCACAGCTGCTCTGATAAGGCATACCACTCTTCTGAAGATCACCCCTCCTTTCTCTGGTAATTAGTTATAAAGTTGGTAGAGAAGGCTCCCATGGCTGCTAACTTCTCACAGCTATACTGGATCATACATTATGCTTACTAAATCTAAAGGAGGCTTTGGTACAGAGGCTGCAGGGCCTACTGGGGCAAGACAAATCCCAACAGGGGGTTGTGTATAAACTTTTTATCCATTTACAAAACTTCATCCCAAATCCAAACTTTTTAAAAGCTATCATAAACTTCCACTCAGTTGAGTCAAAGGCTTTTTCCTGGATCCACAAAATAAGGGGGGAAAGGAAAAGGAAAAGGAAAAAGGTTGCTTTAGCTTTTTAGCATATTTAATCATATTTATCATCTTCCTTGCATTCCAAAATAATTGTTGCCCTGGAATGAATCCTATTACTGTCATGACGCAGGTGTAGTACCTCTACCTGGAGAGTGCCTGGGGGTATGTAGACACAGCTTTTGTGGCATAGTAGACTGTCTTCGATGCTGTACAGGGACCTCCCTACAGCCCCAGTGAAGGATACCTCTTGACGTCAGGCCTTGGCAAAGGGATCTTGTTTTTGTTGCTGCCAGAATTGCTTGATCATAGAGTGTGGTACTAGAGCAGTTGCAAAATTTTCTGGTCACAGAACCAAAGATACCAGCTTCTCTCCATTGGGTGAAGCATACTCAAGTTTTGGGGATAAGGCGTCTGCCTGACAGTTGCAGGAACTCAGAATATAAGTAACAGTGTGTGATAGTGCTAGGGCGTAAAAGCACATCAACACACACACACACACCCATTCTCCATGTCTTCTGTGATCAAAACAAAATATGCAGAGTCTGTTTCTACTGAAACAAAAGAAAACAGGCTTTATTCAGCTTCCAGCGTAGAATACAATGTAAATTCAGCAGGGGAAAACTAGCTCCACTCTGTTTATCATTTATAGTAAAGACTATCTTTGAGTAGAGGCATTTTCTTTATCAATTAAATTATAAGCCACATAGAAGGAAGCTGCTGTTAAGATACTACCACCCCCAACCCATTTCAGCAGGAACGTTTGGCTTGTTGCCTGTAGTTTCCCTTTCTTGTAAGTGAGAGTGGGAATTAGGGGGAGGGAGTGACAAGCAGGAGGCTGTCTGGCTATAGCATGGTGAAAATGCTCGGACTGCCACTCACATTTAGGGGAGCTGGATTATCTTTGTCCTCCTCGCAAGTCATGTCTTAACTCCCTGAATAACGATATTCAGCCTTGCAAGGGTTTTCCTGTTCCTCGGTTCTCACCTCCATCTCTTGTTTCTCTGAACCCTTTCCCCCTTGTCCTCCCTTGTTTCCTTCTTTCAGTATTTCCTTTCTCTATTGGTTCTCCACACTCCCCTTACCCTCCTCCCACTTCCTTTTTCCTGGCATTTTAATATTCTTTCTCCAATAACCCCACCTTACCGTACTCAAACAACTGTGCTCCAGGTGATCCAAATTCTGAACAGAACTCCATGGGACTCTATTTGCATCTAACTCAGATGAGGGAACATGCTGCCAGTCCAGGAGTGGCCTGACTTCTGAACTGTCTCGAGACTGGACCCCTCTGGAACCCCCTATCAGGTGACATGGTGAAATTGAAGGGGGGAAAGGAAAGGGACCGTCGAACCTGCAGTTGGTAGAGTTTATGAGTGGTCTGTTGGTATTCCAGGTTCTGATGGTCTGTACACACCTCGACCAAATGAGCCGCCCCCTCCAATAGATGATGCCAGGTTTCAAAAGCTGACTCGATGGCTAACATTTCTTTATTCCAGATTGTGCATATCACATCATTGTGAAGTCTTTCCAGAAGGTCAGAGATTAGGGGGCAACCGATTACAGACTGTGATTTTGTTCAGAACCCGGTAGTTATAGATGCAGTTTCCCACATTTCTTCTTGACAAACAGAACTGGAGCAGTTATAGCAGAGGAGATGGTCAGATAAATGGTCAGATAAATCCCAGTTTAAGGCTTTTTTCAAGGATGTCTCAGAAGGCAGCAAGTTCAAGTTTGGGTAGTGAGTAGATCCACTCCACAGGAATCTGAGCCCCTGGTACCTGGTAACAGTCATAGGGTCAATATGAGGGCAACTGATTTGCCTCTTTCTTATCAAATACATCCCTGAAGTCTTGGTATTTGGTCAGAAGTTGAACTACGGCAGCCGGCATCCTGTACTCAATCACAGAGTTCACCCTTTTGATCCAGCAGCATACACAAGAATATCTGAAGAAATTACTTCCTCTCCATGAGGTCAGGAGATCTGCAGATCATGGAGGATAAGCCAGGACATCTCCAATACTAGTGGGAAGTGTGGAATAGTGGCCAGGTAGAACTGGAATTGTTGGGAGCTGAAATTAGGTGCTGTTCTAGCAAGCAGCAGGTTTCAAATGAGAGCTTATAAACTGGAGCTTCCAGGGCCCTATCCAGGACTCAGCTGAAGGACATCAGAGACTTCTGGGGGGAAAGTCCTCCTTATGAGGAGGGCCTTACTCATGAGGAGTCTTTTACTCATGGGGAGACTTCCTTTGTAAATGGGTGCCCCTTCTCACAGGGCTCTTCTGGGGCCTGGCCTGCCTCTGGAAAATAATGATTTGTTTGTTTGTGGGTTTATGGAATAATAAGTGAATTTGGGACAATGGGAAGAAAGAGATTTCTTATTCTGATTATCGAGTAAGAAAAATTATTGTTACCTATATTTGCTGTAGAAGAAAATCGGAGGTCTATTTTGTTTTGTTAATTGTTATATGTTTGATATTATGTGTTTGTTTCACATAGAAATAAAATTTGAAAGTTCGAAAACTGCTCTTTGGAATGATATATTCATTGAGCTCCTGAACATTTGCTAGCAAAGGACTCTCTGTTTCACTGTCAATGCTTTTTGAGGATAAATATGTTGAATTAATTAAATATTTCAAATGGCTTGAAAATTGGGGCAGGGGGAGCAGCCCGTTCTGAATATGAAGAGTCTAGCTAAAACTCTGGGATTCTGTTTCACAAATTATTTCCACCCACAGATTTTAGAAAGTGATTTTATTATTTGATGAACATACAAACATACCGTTAGAATCTAGCTAACAATACATAAAAGTACACATCATTTCTTTTATCTTCTCATAACAAAAAGATGACAGTGCATAAAAAGAAATGGGTGCATTCCACATCCTTAAAAAAGAAGAAAAAAGGTAGCATGTTTTCCTGCTGATTCCAGTTTGTGTGGATTGCACTTGTTACTACTTCAGCTCCTATTTCACTTCTATAATACCACTTCCTACACTTTTTCATCCACAAATTTCAGAACATTTTACCGTTGTGCATTTCTGTCATTGTCTGAATACAGCACGATTCCCAAAAGACAAAGGTTTACAGAAAACTATTCCAGACTACACAGCCACATAACTGTGAAAGGACACTGTCATAATAATAGAGTCTATCATTATTTTTAAGAGATTTTTTTCTTACACTAACTGTTTTACCATGGGTTTACAGCAGGGTTTGTAAAACTATCACTTTGTTTGAAAAACTCACTTTTGCTGTAGAGATGATCAGCATCCATTTGGTATTGAATCCCATTTAGGTATCATCTGAATAATTCTAAGCACCGTAAGTTAGCCAATAAAAAAAAGGATATGGTTTAGAGTAGCTTCTTTATCCTCTTGAACATATATAAGTGGGCAAAATGTTCTTTTCAAATGCATTCAAATGCATTCCATTCTTTACAGGCCTGTGGCTCACTCTGGCTCAGCTTGTCTGAGCGTGGAAAGCTAAGCAGGGTCAGGCCTGGTTATTACTTGGATGGGAAACCCCTCATCTAGTTTCCTGCATTGAGCAGGGGGTTGGACTCGATAGCCTTGTAGGCTTCTTCCAACTCTATGATCTATGAATCTATGAAACTGTTGCAAAGGAATATTGATAGATTGGAACATTTTTCTCAGCATGACTTGCACACTGGGGTAAATCACAGGAAAACAGGAAGAGCTAATTTTCAGTGAAGGTGCGTATTTTAGTGGGTGGACACTATGAAAGTTACTGGCACAAATATAACTACAGACAATGGAAGAATTGAGCATTTAGCCAGGTAAGTGCACATACAGTCTAAATATGACTAGAAAATGACGTGTACTGGGAAATAAAAGTCTCATTTGCACGACCCATTGAAATGAATGGGAGAACTACTCTTCACTTGTAAAGTTCACATTTCTTTTAAGTTCTCCATGGATTGTGTCCATCCTCTTTTTTCTTCTTCTTCTTGCTGAGCATAATCATTCACTTGCTTTCAAGAAAGGTACTAGCAACAGCTGCATTACAATATTTTGTATGATAGAAAAGGCCAGTGAATACAGTTTCTGAGAGATTGGTATAACCATTGAAAATATTTTAAGAAGAGCAACAAAAATCTCATAATCATAAACAAAGGAAGAATCACAACAACAAGCATGCAAGCGGGACTCCTATGTTTCCTTAGGAGCTAGATCAAAAGAGTAGTAGTCTACTGTAAAATCCTACAAAGCAGAAATAACTAAGCAGTTGCATACCATATAAGTGTATGTGGGCACAATCCCCCTGTAAATTCAAGCCCAATTGAAATGAATGGGAACAACACAAGGGTACTCCTGCTAATTTCAATTTCGCTTGCATTGCACAGAAGAGTTTCAAAGTCTTTGTGCCTGATTACTTTCCCGTCTAGGCAGAGGAGCCATTCTTTTTAGGTCAGGTTCAGGGTTCAGTTTCTTGCATGATGCTCGATCTCTTGATTATTACTATTGTCCAATAGAGATGGAATGATGGACCAAGTTGGTTATTCTCATCTACTGATAGGAAAGCCAGTCACTTTGACCAGAGTTCACATTTGCACCTATTCCCTGAATAACATTGCAACCTGGTCCTGGGCCTCCAGATCTGGGAGCTGTGTCTTCAGAGAGAGAAGCTCTGGCCTGCAAAGAATATAAAAGGACGCATTGTAATTTTTGCATGCTGACTTTAGTTTTCATTAGACAAATGCTGCCAAGGCATTAAGTTGCAATCCAAAGTGTTCTATCTGAAGTCATACACAGTAAGATGCCCCAGTTACCACAAAAATAGGGGAAAGAAAAGTTAATGCTTTCTTTAAAAAACAAACAAACAAACAAAGCCACCGAAGATAGTCACGCTGGTCCAAGATTAAAAAACATCTAGCTGTGAGTGTAATCTGATACCTGCAACTCCTATCAGTGACTAAGGACACAATTTTATGTATATCTAGGCAGAAAAAAGTCCTACAACTCCCAGAATTCCCCAGCCAGCCATATTGGCTGGGGAATTCTGAGAGCTGTAGGACTTCTTCTCTTTAAACATGCATAGGATTGTGCCCTAAATCATTCAGTCTGCAACCTCCATTTTGAGACTGGGTTTAAACTGCAGACATCATGGCCACAACATCTGGCCTATTTTTAAAAAAACTTTTCTGTTCTTCCCCCACCCACTGCTTTTTTACCAGCTAACTTAGCCTTCCCCAACCTGGTGCCCTCCAGACATTTTTGACTGCAGCTCCCATCAGGCCCAGGCAGCATGGCTTATGGTCAGGAATTCTGGGAGTTGTAGTCCAAAATATTCGGATGGTACCTGGTTGGGGAAGGCTGAACTAGCCTAATGAAGAGTTCTGGAGAACCCAAGAGCTTGCACAATTGTTGCTGGCATTTTGGTTGGTCCTAATGAAGGTACTGGGCCTGGCCAACTATGTATTTGGGATTTTAATGTCTTCTGAAACCACAAAATATGAACTGTGCATGTGTGCTATATCCCTGTGGGGGTGTCAGGTTCTGTCAAACAACAAAGTTGATAGGGTGGTAATCCCGTGGCTTAAAGTCATTCCTTCGTCTCCGAAAGAACCCCCCTGCGCTGCTTGACCATGGCAAGAAGGCAGGTATGGTCAAAGGACAGGGTAAGGGCACATCTTGATTAACTTGGAAGAAGATTAAATATGAACTGAGGCAGAAGTAAGGGAGAGCTGGGTTATGATGATGAGAAATTTGCTGGGAGGGATGAAGAAAGAGAATGCATATGGGACAAGCCAGAAGGGGGTGGGTGTTGCTGTGCATAAAGATAAAACAAGAAGTTTGGGGGACAATCTCTTTTCAGCTTGAATTAGCACAAGTCTGAAGCCATAACAGGGAGAGACTCCATTTTTCTAGAAGCAGCACTGCACCTCTAATCTAGTAGTAGCCTAGTCGCATTCTTCTTTGCTACTACCCTTCATTCCCCATTTACTTTGCCAAGCACTCTAAAAGCTGCTTATTTCATTAAATAATTTATATCCCACTTTCCCATCATATTAGATATTCAAGGTGGCTCTTACTTTTTCAATAAAACAATGAATATAGTTTTAAAAAAAAAACAGCTCGAAATAAATACAGCAGGTAAGAACATTTCACCACCATCTCAGAACAACAATCAGACCATAACAACCCCCTAAAGCCCTTTGGTGCTAAGCAAAGTTTTGATGCTAGCAGGCAGGCAGTGATGTAGCTGAAAGAGTCCTATCTCACCTGCCCCCTCCTGCTAAACTTCAGATGACAGAGGGGCATGGAGCAGGGAAGCTGATGTTGATCAAAATTTGCAGGTAGATATGCATATGAGGAGGCAATTCTTAATGTAAGGAGAGAGCTTGCCTTAGTAGGAAAATTGTATTCTTGTGCTCATGAAGAAGGTCTTATTGAAGCACATTTTGTAAGGGTATTTTACCATTCCATTTTCCAGTACCATTTTGAGGTTTTGCCTCTATTTTTTTCCCTTCGTATTAGTGCTGGCTTTCTTTTCCCCCATTCACTGCTGCCACCTTTGCATCCGAGAGCGATGTTAGGCCCAGGAGCATCTCCAAGTGTTAAAATAGATTCTTAAGATGGAACCTCATCCCAAACTGGCTAAATTCCTAATGCTGGATCATATGATTCCCTGATGAACAGAACTTCCTTATTATCTGGCTTAAGTTTCATTTCTCTTTCTACCTCCATAAACTCTACTTTCCTCCTTCACACCAAAATTATCCCCAATAGTTCGAATGTTGGTAGGCAAGGTAATACCATAAAAAGCAAAGGTAGCCATTTGACACACACACAAAATTAGAAAGAAATCCAAAACCCATGGTTGGCCTAATGTACTTATGAAATACATATACAATTGTCACAATTTCTTACTAAGTTATAAAATTCACGAGATGGTAATTTCAAATATACTGAAATGTGCTGTGAAGCCTATGATTGGTTGGTTGGTTGTTTAATAGATACTTTCCACCAGGTCATCCTATTAGGAGCGATTTGAAAGAAAGAAAGAAAAAATCTCCATGGCATATTAATATATGCTACCTGTGACAAATATTTGTCCCAGAAGCCTTTGCATCTTGCAAGACTCCTACACCAACCTTCATAATGTAGGCTACCTTGAAAATAGTTATCCAAAATAAAGCTATTGGTCTTCTACATTTCTCTCATAAGCTCATCTCTCTCAGAATAACTTTCATAGAAAAACAACTCATATATTAAAATGTATTATCATATGAAGGTTGAATCAGTTTGATTCTAACAGAGGTATTCTAACAGAAGCATTGTGCTGACATGGTGTGGCTTTTGACTGAACCTTTCACTCACCTAGGAGCCTGCTATGGGGAAGATGCAATTTTCCCAGCTGAACTCAGGAAAGGGGTAACAGGTGCATCAGGTAAGAAAGTTAGGGGGAAAGGATAATTCATTACTGTACTATTGTGAAACAGAACTAAGGAACACTTAAGATTTGAAACAATAAACCTGTGGAAAAGAAGATGTTATCCTGTTTGGGAGACATACAGAATTGTGTAGCTCAGCGAAGCTGACAAGTAATGAAGTAAATATATTACTTCCCAAAATCATAGCTGAGAACTTGGGGGGAAAAATAATTGTGAGAGAAATTCCTGTTTTGTGGGAAACACACATCAGCAGTTCATAAGGAATCATATAAATATGAGGGGGGAAACACAAAGAATTCAAAACCTAACATTGGTTCTTACAGGACACCACATCTGTCTTCAGGAGGACAATGGCTCTTCATTGACTTCTCTGCTCCATTTTGCTCCCAGCTCAGAAATGTCATTGGGTAAGATGCTTTAATCTTTAAAATTAAATCAGTGCTACTAAAACTAAACTTTGAATGTTTTGAATTAAGTTTTGCTTGCAACCACTTTATATATTGTCTTATATCAGTTGTTCTTATATAATTGAAATGTAGAAAGTGTTTAAGGTCTTGAAGTAAATGATAAAAAGACACAGAGGGGATCTCAAAGTCCTTCATTTAAAAATCTCTGTGTGTTAATGCCAGGAATGTTGTAAACTTGTGATTCTTTGGTGACACTTTGAACCTGGAATATGGCATAGGATATGTTGCCTGCTGATCCATGATCAGCTAAATTCAAAAATCCTATATCATAATATCCCTAGATAAGGACAAATCTGTCACATACTTCTGGCTCTTTTCTTCACCAAGTGTGAGAAGAGAGGGAGAGGAAGGGGAAGAGAGATGGGGTATAGGTACAGTCATTAATACAAAAATAAATTTGACTAAAGAAAAAACAAGGAAACAACTGCAAGAAGTGTAGTTTCTCCTAAGCTGTCAGCTGTCAGCTTCTTTGCTTGATTTTACTAGCCAGAATTGCTTAGGAAATAAAAATCAAATCAGACCTTTATTATGGTCCAAGACCAGCATAAACATTATGTCAACTGACTACAGACGCACAAAATTTATACAATACCAAGGTTCTGGCCCTTCATCTCTGATTTAATCAAGGCTTAAGAAGTTATAAGGCTATAGCATGTTCTTGTAGCCAAAAAGCAGAATTTGGCAATGCTATAAGTTATAGAGCAGTCTCTATCTGCTAGAAGATAGTGTAAAATTCATCAGAATTACCTGGGAGATTGTGTAACAAAGGTTGAATCAGGCATCTAAGTAGAACAAGCAATATAAAAGGACATGTGTCATTGTCTCTGTCTCACCTGAATCACATGGACACACAGCCTCTGAGAGACTGGTATATTTCGATATCTACCTTCTAGAATCTTTGAGGGGAGAGCATTAAAGCAAGCCCTAGTAAATGTCCATCTATATTTATAATAAGTAAGAGAACTTAAGTAAGTCACTGGACCTATACTCTGTATATCTCGAGGGGAGCGGTAAATGTATGAGATTTGGCTCAGATTATTCTGAAGTTCTATATCCCAGATGCGCTGCTTAATAGTATCTTTAGCTTTCTCCAGGCCTAAATTTAGCAGATATTCAGGTGAAAGACCATACAAGAGCAATTTGCTAACTATGGTAGGGTTGTTGTGTGAGAATTTTTGGAGAACCGTTCAGCAAGTGCGAACTCGCCTTGTTCAGCTCATGCGAGTCTATTCGCGAACGTTCTCCTTTAGCTCAGACCGCCTCACCGTTCCAGAATGCAAAAAAACCAGAACGGTGACATCCCTAGCCAGAATTGCTTAGGAAATAGATCCTGCCCACACTGAGTGTATTTTTACACCATCCAAATCTTTTTTTGAAAAACAAAAACAATTCCATGACCAAACACAATGGGAGAAGAGGGGATTTTTTTCCAGTTAATGATTCTTCCAAAACTTCTGATTTTAACAGCAGAATACTATACATATCTACTCAGAAGTAAGTCCCATTGAGCTAAATGGGGCTTAATCCCAGTTAAGAGGGTATAGGACTGTAGCCCAAATAGAGCTTCAGCTAATAAATAAATGAGCAAACAGCCACTCTGCTTAAAAACATCCTGATTTGTAACTAAACAGACCAGGGCTTCAACTGAAAACAAGTCAGGAATTGTAGCTCTCAGGAGTCATAGGAAAGCCAAGAGTTCTGACCAGAATCTCTGTCCACTGCCACTACCTTGGTGACCATCTTGGGAACCAGATCATTTGACAGGGAGGTGCTGTTCTGAAGAGGGTAGAGGATGAAGGTGCATTGTCATTTTCATCCACTATATGAACTTGGACAATATCCTCTGAGCTCAGTGGAGGGGAGCCACTATAAGATGCTCTCACAGTCACTCGGAAATTTTTTATCTTCTTATAATCCAGGGATCGGAGGACATACAGGTTCCCAGTTTCAGAAGTTGATGGAAATGTAGGAGGATGCAGAACCATCACTAATCTTCCCAAACAAAATTGACTAGGTCACTGGCATTTGCTCCATATCAAGGTCAACAGCAAGGACCAAGCCTATAAGCAAACCTGGATTATTGTTTTCTACCAACATCATTTCATACAATGGCCTTTCAAATACTGGAGAATTGTCATTGACATCTGAGATTTGAACACTAATTATTGATGAAGTGAGCTTGGGAGAACCCCAGTCAGTAGCTTTGATGGTGACGCCATATATGGATATCTCCTCTCTGTCCAGTTAGTGTTGAGTCACAAGCTGGTAATAATTGCTCTCAGTGGCTTTTAGCACAAAGGGCAGGTTTGTCTCAGTGGTGCAGGCAGTTCTACCATTGTCTCCAGAGTCCCAGTCTGTGACACTGGAGAGAGCCACCAAAGTATCTGTGGGAAAGTCTTCTGGTAAGGGACTGGAGATGGAGGTTACACTCACCTCTGGGACATTCTCATCCTCAGGCTCCTCCAGGACCTTGCAGAGTCCTAAAACACCTCCTCCATCTGTTGCTCTGATGTTCATGTCATGGCTGGTTTCTTTTTCATAATCAATTTGTCCCCAAACAGTGATTTCCCCAGTATCTTGATGTAAATGAAACAAATGGTGTATTTTTTCAGGCACCCAATGGAATGAGTAGGTGATCTGTGCATTTGAACCAAAATCTAAATCTCTGGCTTCCACTTTGGAGATCAGAGTGTCCCGAGGACTGTTTTCCTTTAACCTTATTTTATAGTCAGACTGAACAAACAAACTGAGGAAAGTTATCATTGATGTCCACAACACTGATATTTATTTGAACTGTGCCTGTTCTCTGTGGCACTCTCCTCCATCAAGAGCTGTGAGAGTTAGTCCAAAGTGTGGTTCCTTCTGTCTGTCTAGTGTTTTCTCCAGAATAAGGTCCACATATTTCTTCCCATATTCATCAATTTGTACATCCTGCCTGAAATGCTCATTGGGATTAAATGTATAGTTTTGGATACTATTTCATATCATACTTGAGCCCTTGCTCCCAGACCCAATAATCATGGCAGGCTTTACACTTTGGTTGCTAGGCATGCTGTTATGTCTGACGTGAGAGTGGGAACAGGCAAATAGCTGCTGATCTCCCCCAATGGAAGCACAGTCTCTCACCCCGTCAGGCTGGCTCCCCTAGCCCCTCAAGTTCCGACTCCCTAACTCCAGAACAACACTGGGCTGACTCTGTGGGAATGGATTCTGATACGGAAGGGGAGGGTGAGTTAGAAGAGGAGTTAGGAGCGGAGCCACTCACGGTTTCATAGATCATAGAGTTGGAAGGAGCCTACAAGGCTATCGAGTCCAACCCCCTGCTCAATGCAGGAAACTAGATTAAAGTGGCTGGTACCACCTCCCCTCTCAAAAATAATTTACAACCTTCTGGACCCAGCCAGCCAGCCAGTCATCTCCTCCCTACTAGATGTAATGAGCCAAGACACGCATGGGTCAACATACATGTGGTTGGCTGAACTTCTGAAACTCATTTTCAGAAAAAAATTCCTGACTGTCAGAGCAATAAGACAATGGAATCAACTACCTAGGGAGGTGGTGGGCTCTCCCAATCTGGAGGCATTCAAGGTGCAGCTGGACAGACATCTGTCAGGGATGCTTTGACCTGGATTCCTGCATTGAGCAGGGGGTTGGACTCGATGGCCTTGTAGTAGGCCCCTTCCAACTCTACTTCTCTATGATTCTATGATTCATCCAATGCAACTAGACTAGATGGTTTTCTGGACACCCCGCTATTAGAATTGCACTAAATGAGGAGCCTAAGTCCTGACGGAGGTGATCAACTTTATCTTCAAAGTGTTGCACAAACTTATTACAGCATGCTACCGAGGGTGAAAGCAATTCTCTCTCTGGACCTGATTGCAACAGGCCCCTCACCACTGGAACTGCTCTGCTGGGCGACACTGTGAAGATAAAATAGAGGTGGTAAAGAAATGCTTCTTTGTCACCCTCACTGCCACAGAATAGACTTGATCATTGATTCTAAGGTATGTTCAAGCACATTTGACACAAGATTACCTTCTCCTGTGTTTTAGCCTCCGTCCCACTTGCTTCATTGCCCTCAGCTCAGGTGGCACTGCCCAGGCTTTGCAAAGAGGGTGCTTTGGTGTGACCATGTCAAATGCCCAGGCCACCTCCATGTTCCAAAGAGTGACCAGGGCATTGACAGGAATATCAGTCATACTAGCAGGAAAAACCCCAGGAATCCTCGGGTATCCATTAGCCTCCATTTCTGGCCCATTTTAATAGAATCCCACCTTGCAGAGGGTAAAAGCCACTGAAAGTCTTAATTTAACCAGAAATTATTGGACCATGACAAAGGAATAAATGTTAAATTCACCACCTTCAGATCACCATCCTCCTGTCTGAGAAAACCACATCAAGAGTGTGTCCTGCCACATGTGCTGGGCCAACAACATGTTGAGACAACCACATGGTTGTCCTGGTGGCCATAAAGTCCCAAGCTGCCCCAGATCCAATGGCCTCAGCAGGTATGTAAAGGTTCCTCAGAGCTATAATCAATTAATTCTTTATGCGGGAGGGACATAATTTAACCCGCAAATATAGATAGTAAAGCCAGTTTAGGGTCCATTTTTATTGACACCAGCATTTGGAATCAGTGGAGCCATATACTCTATGTAGAATTCGTGGTGTTAAATACCATCTCACTGCCAGTTTGATAGAATTATCCCTGATTCTTGCTGAGGCTGATCTCGTGGTTTTTTGTTTTTGTTTTTTTCTTAATTGTTTTTTTATTTAATTTTTAACATATATATAACAACCAAACAATAAACAAAATACATTGCACGGGTCGTCATTTTCTTATAGGCACTATTTGTTCAAAATTCCTGAAGGTAGCTGACCACTTTTTTGAATGGCTCCATAGGAAAGGTCCTCCGGGACTACACAATGAAATCCCAGCTCCCCCAGGACTGCACAATGAAATCCCAGCTCCCCCGGGACTACCTGCTCCCCCGGGACTACACAATGAAATCCCTGCTCCCCCCCCCAGACTACACAATGAAATCCCAGCTCCCCCACCCCCCCGGGACTACACAACAGTGAAATCCCAGCTCCCTCGGGTCCACACAGCAATGAAATCCCAGCTCCCCCCTTATCGGACAGATCCAGGTGAAGCAAATCAGGTTGAATCAAGTAGATCAGATTGAGTCAGTCAGGGCATTGTAAGTCAGGTCCAGTCAAGTTCATCCGGTGAAGGTCAGTCAGGTCACAGTAAGTCAGGACAGGTCAAGGCAGTTCACTACTGGCTTAGTCTTGACAGGTTCATGCAAGCAGTGATCAAGACCGTGCTCAGTTATTTAATTTTTTGTTTATTATTTCTATATCACCTTTTTTACCAAAAAGGCAAAAAAACATAGTGATCCATGCACAGGTAGCCTCATGATTAGACTACTGTAATGCACTGTATGTGGGGCTGCTCTTGCGCCTGGTTTGGAAGCTGCAGCTAGTGCAGAATGCAGCAACTAGGATCCTCAGTGGAGCACGTACGATGCCCATACCACATACCTGTGCTGAAAGAACTGCACTGGCTGCCGATTAGCTACTGAGCCACATCCAGGGTTTTGCTGCTCACATTCAAAGTCCTAAGGGCAGTGCGTGCCTGGCCAGGAGACCCATCATGGGAACGCCAGGAAGCCACATTGGGTTCCACAATGGAAGGAAGGTGGGATATATAAATGCAATAAATAAATAAATACAGGGAAACAGGAACTTAAGAAAGGGGGGAAGAGCAGCATTTCACTCCTCATCATAATGTAATCCAAAACACTTGTGCTTAACTCTTATTCATTGAGATCCAAGCACAGACAAACCACATTGGATTGTGGCCAAAGTGTTTAATTTATCACCAGGGCATTATGGATTTGAAATTTGAGTATATGCAGTAGATGGGTCTATCACATTTCAAGTGGTTCATTGAACCCGTCCCGGCTTCCTGCTCTGACAAAAAAAAAATAATTTAAAAAATTAAGAAATAAAACTTAAGTACAAATCTCACCACTGCTCCTCATTTTGTGTTTCTGCAAAAAGTCTCCTTCATACTAAAACAGGGGTTCTTAACCTGTGGGGTACGCCTCCCCAGGGGAGGTTTGGACTGACTCCAGGGGAGGTGTGAGAAGCCCCTCAACTATAAATTGTTTATTTTACTACTACATAGCAGCACAGCTTGGAGGTTGGCCCAACCTTATTTCTTTCTACTAATCTTGGGAGCTACGCCATTCATTTAATTGAATATGCATTTCTTTAGTCCAAAGACAGAGCATAAACTAAAAAAATGCAAACTTGTCCTGCCTAAGCCTAAATTTTGGGCCATTAATACATGGGAGGCACAGGACCGGTGCAGGGCAGTTTGGCACCCTAGGCGATATTATATTTAGCGCCCCCCTCTCGTGCCGTGGGGGGGGGCTCCGGAGCAAAGCAGCCCTGCTCTGCAAACCACCACCACCCACAGCCGCCACCCCCCGCCACCCCCTGCCCTGGCCGCCGCCTCCGAGGAGGAGGAAGTGACGCGATGGGACCCCCGCGCTCTGTTTTTGGCCAGGGAAACCCTGTTGCCCTGGTTCCTCCCGCCAAAACAGCGCGGGTGGGGCTCTGGAAGTGGCGCGGAGAAGGTTGGTGGCGGGGGAGGGTCGGGGGTGGCGGCGGCGGTGGCGGCGGGGGACGGCCGGCGGCGGTGGCCCGGCGGCGGCGGCCCAGCGTCAGCGGCCCGGCAGCGGCGGGGGGCAGCCTGGCGGTGGCGGGGTGCGGCGGCAGCGAAGATGAGCGCAGCGTTTCTGTGCCCTCTTCAGCCACGCACCCTAGGCAACCACCTAGTTTGCCTAGCGGTAGCGCCGGCCCTGGGGAGGCATGGGTCATAAGATTTTTCACAAGGGAGGTGTGACACCAAAAACGTTAAGAACCACTGTACTAAAATGTACAAGATGTTCTGCTCAGAAACCAAACCAGGTCTGGATTGCAGGAAAGGTTTTGGCTATTTATATGATTGATAGAAACATACGCATGCTCAGAGAATAATTTGTGCAGTTAGCAGCGAGAACAATGAAGTTTCACTTCACTGCTGCCACCAGCCACTTCCTCTTTCTTCAGTCCCATAGAAAGGTTGAGAGGGAGTGCAATATTTTATCTTCTCTTCCTATACTTCTTAAACATCTACATAAAACCCGTGATAGAACTCATCCAGAGATTTGGGCAAGGTGTCACCAGTAGGCAAATGACACGCAGATCTGTATCATCTTTCCATCCTCTGATCCTGGAGATGCAGTGAAAATCCTGAACCAATGTCTGGTGGCAGTTTGGGCTTGGATGAGAGCAAACAAGACTTAATACAGACAAGATGGACATACTGTTGATTGGGGGGGGGGTTCAACCTGTTCTGGATGGGGTTACACACCTCCTAGAGCAGCAGGTTTGAAGTTTGGGAGTGATCCTGAACCCAAATGTGCTTATGGATACCAAGGTTGTAGTGTAGCTAGGAGTGCTTTTTACCAGTTTCATTTAATAAGCCAACTACATCCTTTCCTAAAGAAACCAGACTTAGCCCTGTTTATTCATGCTCTTATCACTTCCAGGCTAGATTGCTGCAATGTGAGTTATGTGGGGATACCCTTGAAGATAGTTTGGAAGCTTCAATTGGTTGTGGCTGACAGGGTTCTGACTTGAGTGGCCCAGTCATGTCATATTACATCAATCTTCTACCAACTTCACTATTGTTATTATTTATTTCATTTCTATACCGCCCAATAGCCTAAGTTCTCTGGGCAGTTTACAACAATTATACAATCTAGTTGCCAGTTTGCTTCCAGGCTCAATTCAAGGCACTGGTCTTTACCTTTAAAGACCTAAACAGGACTGGACACTGAATATCTGAAGTATCGTCTCCCGTCTGCCCGAGAACATTGCATTGAACATCAGAGGTTCTCTTTCATGTTCCCACATTATCAGATGTACAGTGGGTGGGTATACCTTTTCATGGTGCCTGGGATCTGGAACAACTTCCCAACAGTTTGGCCCCTTACATTTAGACAGGTAATCTTGACAACCTTATTTATTTCAATGAGCCTTTTAGAACTGTTTCTATTAGGAAAAAATATTTTTTCTTTAGATTTCTGATATGCTTTTATCTGCTGTTTTATCTTGTCTTGGTATGGAATTTGTTTTAATAATGTTTATTACATTTCCATCCATGCTGAGGGCACCTTGTCTGGGGCGGCTCAGAATTTTGTGGACTCCATGACAACCATAGGACTGTCCCAACATGTCATCGGCCCGACGCATGTAGCAGGGTACACTCTAGACTTGGTGTTTTCAGCCAGGCATGGGGATGGTGATTTGAAGGTGGGGGACTTTGACCTTTGTCATGGTCATAGAATCATAGAAAAGTAGAGTTGGAAGGGGCCTACCAGGCCATCAAGTCCAACCCCCCGCTCAATGCAGGAATCCAGGTCAAAGTATCCCCGACAGATGGCTGCCCGGCTGCACCTTAAATGCCTCCAGAGTGGGAGAGCCCACCACCTCCCTAGGTAGCTGGTTCCATTGTCTTATTGCTCTGACAGTCAGGAAATTTTTCCTGATGTTTAGGTGGAATCTGGGTTCCTGTAACTTGAGCCCATTATTCCGTGTCCTGCAAACTGGGATGATCGAGAAGAGATCCTGGCCCTCCTCTGTGTGACAACCCTTCAAGTACTGGAGGAGTACAATCATGTCTCCCCTCAGTCTCCTCTTCTGAAGGCTAAACATGCCCAGTTCTTTCAGTCTCTCCTCATAGGGCCTTGTTTCCAGTCCCTTTATCATCCTTGTTGCCCTCCTCTGAACCCTCTCCAGTTTGTCTATGTCCTTCTGTGATCTGGCAGTGGTCAGATCACTGCCGGCTGAGATTTAGACTAACAGCAACTTTTCCTCTCTCCAACGGTGGGGGATCTATTAAGATGGTCCACCCCCAGAGGCTAATGGATCCGGATGGCTTCCAGAGGGCCCTTGGGGGGTTTCCAGCTGATATGGCTGGTGGTCCTGTCAAATCCCTGGTCAATCTCTGGAATACAGAGATGACCCGGGCAGTTGACACAACCGCTCCTGAGTGCCCTCAGTAGAGCTCGTACGGCTCCTGTCCATGGTACACCACAGAGCTGAGAGTGATGAAACAAAACAGGAGATGGCTTGAGTGAAGATGGAGAAAAACTCCTAGTGGATGCAATCGAGCCCTGGTATATGCCTATAGTCAGGTATATCTAGGGGTAGTGAGGGCAGCAAAGAAACAACATCTCACTGCCTCTATCCAATCATCTCTTTGCCGCCCAGCAGAGCTCCTTAGGGTCATCCAGGGCCTACTATACGGTGGCCCCATGGATATCATAGACCTGACTGAAGCCCACTGTAACATATTTGCCAGGCACTTCCAGGAAAAAAATTATTGCATCCGCTGGGACTTAGACTCCAATCTTATAGCAGTTGAATCAGGCGAGGTACCCAGAGCACAGTACTGGTCCAGTTATCTTGGATGAGTTGGTACAGCTTGAGGATGTTGACAAGGTGCATGGACAGGTTCGTGCAACCACGTCTGTACTGGATCCTTGCCCCTCTTGGCTTATAAAAACTAGCAGGGAGGGAACAGCCAGCTGGGCCAGAGAGGTGATCAATGCCTCCTTGCAAGAGGGAGTGGTCCCTTGCCGCCTGAAACAGGCGGTGGTGAGGCCACTCCTGAAGAAGTGCTGTCTGGACCTGGAAGATCTTAACAACTTTAGGCCAGTGGAGAATGTTCCTTTTCTGGGCAAGGTCCTTGAGTGGGTGGTGGCCAACCAGCTCCAGGCACTCTTGGATGAGACTGATTACCTGGATTCATTACTACCAGCTCTGGCTGGTGGTGGCTCAGTTATGCCCCTATCTGGACAGGAATAGCCTGGTTTCAGTAATCTATACTCTGGTAATCTCTAAACTAGACCACTGCAATGCATTCTATGTGGGGCTGCTCCTGAAGACTGTTCAGAAGCTGCAGCTTGTGCAAAATGCGGCAGCCAGACTAATAACCTGGGACCAGAAGGTCCGAACATATAACTCCAGTTCTGGCCCGCTTGCACTGGCTGCCAATATGCTTCCAAGCTGGATTCAAGGTGCTGGTTTTAACCTATAAAGCCCTACACGGCTTAGGACCACAATACTTGATGGAACGCTTCTCCCAACCGCAGTCTACCTGGACACTGCTCAACATCTGGGGCACCATCCAAGGGATGCTCAGTTGTGGCAACAAGGAGGAAGGCTTTCTCAGTGGTGGCCCCCCAATTCTAAGCTCCCCACTGAGGCCCGCCTGACACCAACTTTACTATCTTCTTGGCACCAGGTTAAGACTGCCCTCTATGCCCAGGCATTTAATATTTAACAACTCAAAATAGCACATGGTGGCGGGGGTTATGTGTCAGCTGCAAGCTTAGTTTATTAACTTGTTCAGTTATTTGCCATTTTAAATTGGGTTTTAAACTTTCTTTTAATTTTTTTGCAATGAAATTGCATGTTTTCATTGTTATCTGTATTTTATTATGAGTATTATTGTTTTTATGAATTGCTTTAAACCGCCCAGAGAGCTTCGGCTATGGGGTGGTAGAAAAATAAATAAACAAACAAACAACAACAACAACAACAACTTTTTACTGTTTGTTTGTACTTTGCTGTTTTTAATTCTATTTTTGTAAGCTGGTTTGAATACCTTGTAGAAAGGTAGGATATGCTGCTGCTACTACTACTAGCGCTACCACCACTACCACCAATCATCATCATCATCATCATCATCATCATCATCATCATCATCATCGAAAGAGATTGGTTTCTTAGATCTAACTGACTGGTGGCAGACAGAGCTGTGAACACCATGCTTGCTAGAGATCTCAGGAGAGATCTTAAGGAGTTGCAGTATAGATGATGTCATCTTCCTGCCTGCTGCTGATTGAAGGTTAGTCAGCAGGGCAGCTACTTTTTGTTTTGCCCACCAAGAAACCAGTAGGGATTTCCTATCAGGGGATCCCCCCCATTCCCAACCCCAACAAGGAGTAAGGATTGGTGAGTGAATGGCAAGGAAAGCTAGTTGAGGAGAGGGCTTACCTTGCACAGAACAGAACATACTTAGGCTTTTTCATCTCCATCTCTCTCCCCAAAGCCCCAGTTTCCTGTATCACACTCCAAGCTACATACTCACCCCCAGCTAAATGGTATGCCATTACAAGCCCCACATACAAATACATTCACTCTCCATCTTTTCTCTCCCTTCTGTCCAAATAGCCCTTTTTAGACATAACCATCTTCTCTCCTGTTCACACTTTCTTGTATTTCCCAGTTTCTCCCTTCCCTTCCCTGTCCTGCTCTCTCCCTAGCTTCTGTAATTCAGTTTTCTCTCCATCTGCCTTCGAGGATCTCCATTTAACCTTCAGTTCAATTTCTAAAAGGAAAACAGTTAAGAATCACAAATATCAGGGGTCCTCAACATGGATAGCAGGACTTTCTGCATATACTTATAAACTCACTTTTTTGCCACATTCACATTTTCAGAAGAGCTACCAAAGCAATATGATAAGTAAATATCTTAACAAAATTCTCCTTCCACCCAACTATTTATGGCTCCGGAGCCCTTTCTGGTTTAGCATCAAACAGCTAGACTCATTGTCTGGCCATGGGCAAATCCTTTTCTCTCGGCTTTAGTCTGTATGGGGAAATTACAAGAAACCCACAGACCACTGGAGTCTCAGTCATCATGGCATTGCCATCTGGCCTTCAGCCTCTGTTCCAGTGGGATGGGTGTATGGATGGGATTGGGTGGGCAAAGGAGGATGTGGGACAGATGGGTGGGGATTATGGATGAGCTGCATTCCAGTGATAAGAGAGCCAGTGTGGCGTAGTGGTGAGCGTGTTGGACTGGGACTCGGGAGATGCGGGTTCTAGTCCCCGCTCGGCCATGAAACTCACTGGGTGACTTTGGGCCAGTCACTGCCTCTCAGCCTAACCTACCTCACAGGGTTGTTGTGAGGATAAAATGGAGAGGAGGAGGAGGATTATGTAAGCCGCCTTGGGTTCCTTACAGGAAAAAAGGCGGGCTATAAATGTAATAAAATAAAATAAAATAAATAAATAAATAAGCACCACCACTTTTAGCAGCGGCGACAATACTGAATGAATGAAATTTTATTCTTACCTGGCTCATGAGTTTATTTTCCTCTGCACGAATAGGGAGTTCTTGGGAACAGGTTGAATTCCTTGGATTCACCTGAGTGTTAGGAGGCTCCACAGAAAACACAGGAAATAGAGGCCTGAGAAACCGGAACTCGCTGTTCAGAGACCCGCCAGCTAAGCACACCTCATAGTTGTAGGCCTGGGAAAGTGATCCGGTACCAGAATCCACACAGTCCTCTTGGGAATTAGGTCCCACAGGGAAAGGAGATGCAGAGTTATGGGTTCCTAAGAACTTCCTGTGTTTCTGAATCTTGACTGCGGTAAACACCATTACAGAAAGGAGAAAAAGAGAAGAGATGGCAGCCAAGCATATGATCAAGTACATAGTCAGGGTACGGTCTTCCTCCTCTGCTACTTCATCCTTCGGGACATCCATCATTTTCATATAAGGGTCGGAGAAGCCGTCCACTAGGAGAATTCTTAGCGTGGCAGAGGTGGACTGGGGAGGGTGGCCGCCATCTCTGACTGCCACAATAAGATTCTGCTTGAAGCTGTCTCGACTATGAACTGGCCTCGTGGTCCTTACTTCGCCATTCTGGGCGCCCACAGTGAACAGACCGGGATCTGTGGCCTTCAGCAGTTGGTAGGAAAGCCAAGAGTTCTGGCCAGAATCCCTGTCTGCTGCCACCACCTTGGTGACCAGGTAGCCAGCGTCTGCCCCCCGGGGAACCAGGTCATTGGACAGGGAGGTGCTGTTCTGAAGAGGGTAGAGGAGGAAGGGGGCATTGTCATTCTCATCCACTACATGAACTTGGACAATCACCTCTGAGCTCCGTGGAGGGGACCCTTTATCCGTAGCTCTCACAGTCACACGGAAATCTTTTATGTCCTCATAATCTATCGATCGAATGGCGTACAGGTTCCCAGTCTCAGAGTTGATGGAGATATAAGAGGATGCAGGACCGTCCCTGATCTTCCCAGGCAAAAGCGAGTAGGTCACTTTGGCGTTCTGCTCTGCGTCCTGGTCAACAGCATGTACTGAACCGATCAGCAGACCTGGAATATTGTTTTCCCGTAAGTGCATTTCATAGAGGGATGATTCAAACACTGGAGGGTTGTCATTGATATCTGAGATTTGAATGTTAATGATTCTCACTGAAGTGAGCCTGGGAGAGCCTCGGTCAGTGGCTGTGATGGTGACGTTATACTCAGAGACTCGTTCTCTGTCCAGGGGCTGTTGGGTCACAAGCTGGTAATAATTGTTCTCGGTGGCTTTTAGCCCAAAGGGCAGGCTTGTCTCAGTGGTGCAGGCAGTTCTCCCATTGTCTCCAGAGTCCCGGTCTGTGACACTGAACAGGGCCACCACAGTGTCCGTGGGGGAGTCTTCTGGTAAGGGACTGGTGATGGAGGTCACAGTCACCTCTGGGACATTGTCGTTCTCATCCTCAACCTCCACAATGACTTTGCAGTAAGCAGAGAGCCCTCCTCCATCTACAGCTCCAACATTAAACTCATAGTTACTGTTTTCCTCATAATCAATTGTCCCCGCAATAATTATTTCTCCAGTATATTTGTTAAGCTTAAATGATCTGAGCACAGTTTCTGGCACTTGGCTGAAAGAGTAAGTGATGTGAGCATTGGAGCCAATATCCCTGTCGCTGGCTTCAACTTTAGTGACCAGTGTACCCAAAGGGCTGTTTTCCATTATTGCACTTTATATACAGATAGTCCAAACTGTGGGAAATTATCATTGTTGTCCAAAATATCAATAATTGTTTGTGCTGTTCCAGTTCTCTTTGGAACCCCTCCATCCACAGCTGACAGAATTAGGGTCATCTGCGGATTCACCTCACGGTCTAATTGTTTCTCCAATACCAATTCTGAATATTTGCTGCCATCACTGTGAGTTTGCACATCCAGCCTAAAATGTTCATTAGGACTAAGTGTGTAATTCTGAATAGCGTTTTCTCCTTTGTCTGAATCTTGTGCTCTCTCCAAAGGGAATCGGGTATTCATGGGTACGTGTTCAGGTATTTCAAAAAGAATTTGATTTTTAGAGAATTTGGGGGAATTATCATTCACATCCTCTATTTGAATTTCAAGTCTGTGCAGCTGCAGTGGGTTTTCCAGCACGATTTCAGAGAGGAGAACACACGGGTCATTCTGACCACACAGAGCCTCTCGGTCTATTTTATCCTTTAGGATCACATTCCCAGAATGAGGATCCAGCTGGAAATACTGCTTGGAGCTCTTAGAAAGCAGCCGGGCTCTCCGAGCAGACAGCTCTTTTACATCCACTTTCAAATCTTTCAGCACATTACCCACCAGAGACCCACTTTTCTTTTCCTCTGGCACCGAATAATGGATGGACTTGCATATTGCCCCATACATGCAGAGAGATAGGGAAAAAAACCAAACTTGCCTGTTCCTGTGATGTAGTTCCATTGCTCCAGATTCACTCAAGGTAGATCTATCACATAGAATGTGTAAATGTAAAGAAGCTGCTCCTGTTCTCTCTAATAAATTTCAGAGGCAAATAGTCACTTTCACTGTATTTATTCCAGTAAATGCTTACTGCTGCCTTTTCCTTCTGAGCGTGCCGGATATTTTCTTGTAAGGAACAGCTCTTCCCTTTTCTCTTCAGATTTTTTGCCTAAATTACTATAGCTTTCCAAATGTGGTTACTCCCTAAGAGTCTGTGCTGTGCAATAGCACCACCTTGTGTTTAAAATCCATACAGCTCTTCTAATATTTGTCAGTTAACTGACTGTTTTACTATGCAATGGACACAGTAAGTTCCTTATAGAAAAATATATCGATAAAGATGTTTGAGAGGTGATATGAGCTGTGCACAAACATCAACGTTTGTGCATATTATATAGGAGGCATGAATAATGTGTACAAATTCATCATTCATGTCAACAAGGAAATTTGCAGCTTGATGCCAAGCGATGTAAACTGATTTCAAACATTTCAAAATAATTAAAAAAATTATCTGTGTATAACCTCTGTTTACCTTTTGTACATTCATGAGACAATATGCACGGTCCTTGCGTACATTGTGAAGCTAATATAAACAGGACCCAACTGTCTGCCTGGGCAAATTCACCAAGAGACTGTGCATATTGACTAGGCACTGTACCTAATCCTGTGTTCATACAGTCCATCTGCACACATGTTCCGTACCTCCTTGTCCCCTTTCAGACACTATAGAGCAGTGTTCTCCAACCTTGGGTCCCCAGATGTTTTTGATCTACAACTCCCAGCATGCTCCAGCCAGCGTTGCCCCAGCCAGAGTTGTAGGCCAAAAACATCTGGGGACCCAAGGTTGGAGAGCCCTGCTATAGAGGGTGCTCCATACATTCAACGAACGTGCATTTTTGCATATGCTGGGGTGGAGCCTACTGCAATGCTGCCTCACACATTAATTGAACACACTGAGTCCCCTCCAAAGTGTCTGAAACTACAATGTATAGAAAAATAGGCTAAAGCTGGATGTCTCCTGTCATAATCTGATTAACAGATGTACTACCGTTTATCCTAAAGTATCAGTAAAGTATATATAGGTATATTCTCTTTGTCAATTTTATTAATTTTCAGAATAGCAAAATCCCAATACACATCCCCAAATACCCAGATCAACCTACTGTTTGCCTCTCAATGACCATCCACACCTCCCTATCCCATTAAAATCCAACGTGCCATCAACAACAAACAAGGGGGAGATCAGGAGGAAGAGGGGCTAGGAAGGGGAAGTGTGAGTCTGGTAACCAAGTTCACAGTGCAGGGCTGCAGGGTGTAGTGAAAAAGAACTTCCCATGAGGCATAGGAATGGCTGTGTGTTGCTGGCTGAAGAAGGCTGAGAGACCGGTGGCAGGGAGTAGGCAGGAATGACACTGGCCTCAATATCAATGTCAATTCTGTTCATATTACTGCCTCAAGCCAGGTTACATCCAAAACTGACAAGATATATCTGTAATACAAAAGTGAAGCTCTTACTGCAGCTCAAGGTCCTAATATATTCATCTCCCCTCTGAAAGTATTAATTGCTCAGGCATTGATCCTAGGTAGCCACTGCTGGGATAACCCAGTTTGCTGATAATCAAGCACATCCAAGAAGTAACTGAATATAAATATTCAAACAAGTTTAAAATTACTGAACATATGTATTGGAAAAAGCTGGAATGAAGACCATTGTGATCTTGAGGAGACAAGTGGTGTATGACCATTGTGGAACCTGTGTCTGGGCCTCTGTTGTATGAACATACCTGCTCTTTGTGTCTTTAGTAGGCCTGAATTATGCCTATTAAATTACTGTTTATGCTGACTCTTGATATTTAGCATGTAATACCAGTGAACTGGTAATTGTTTAGAGTTCATTGTGAGAAGATTCCCAATTAAAGTCTGTCCTTGGACAGGCTTAAACTTGGCAAGGATGTTGGCTGATGATTAGAAGCGCTTCAGTCATCAATGGGCTGGACGCCAATGGCACATAATCAGAAGGAACTTGGTTATCAGCTGGCCAGATTTCAATGACTTGGGTAAGCAGACAGAGGTTCATCAATGGAAGGGTCAAGATGACCTGGAAACTGAGTGGCTCCACATGGTTTCATGGTCAACTTGAAAGGATTGTCTATAGTTACTCTGAGAATCCGGTATGGAAGTGTCTATTGGGACAAAGCACATTAATCTTGTCCAGTTTAATGAGACCAGGTGTGATTATTGCAAACAGAGAAAACCTATATAAGATTAGGGAATCCTTAGGAGGGGGGAACCTCGACACAGACCTAGCTGCAGGAAGTGCTGTAGTGCCAGCCAAGGAGTCCATCCATTGTCGTTTCTTTGAGGGGTTCCCGACAACAGAAGGGATGTAAGCATTGTGCTCTGCATCTATTTCACTTTTGTAATCGCTTTTCTGTGGTTTGATAATAAAGCTTTTCAACCTTCACCCATAAGTATGCTCATTGTCTCTGGATCCTAAAAAGAACCACTGCCTTAGGCAGAACAACATATTGAATAAATTTTAATAAAATAAAATTTGTTCCAAATGCAAACCAATGTTTTTATTTTTCAGACCAGCAAAATAACCTCCAAACACACACTCTAGTCAGGAAAAGTAGTGCCATGCTTATAAAACTGTTCTTGAGCCACAACAATAAACATCATTTGACCACCAATATATTCTGAAACCTGGGTAAACCTCCACCAGTCAGGAAAATAACTCAATCCATGTGCCCAATTCTTAGGGCTGTCCACTGACCAGGAAAAAAAATGTTCTGGCACTGTTTTTGCTGTGGTGGTTTTGGCCAGTTGCCAAAAAAAAGCAAGGGACACAGCTGTTATGTTTTATTTTCCCCCTTCCCTAGATTTTTTAAGCTATGCACCTTGAGTGAGTAGACAGATATTGCAGTCATGAATAGAAAGATGTTGCACTTGATGGACTTTTCTTTCTGACCTACCAAAAATGTTTGGCTCCATCTGCACACCCACCCAAAATGGCTCTGCTCTGTCGGTGTCTCCACCCACAGACTTGCTGTGGGCTCTGCCTCCTGAGCCAGGGGGTTCTCCTTCAAGCTCTGCCCAGGTACAAGGATTGCTTCTTTCTAGAATTGGCAACCCTGCCACCACCATCAGACAGGAGGGAAAGCAATGTAGCCATATGCCCCCCAGCCCCCCCAAATGTGCCTGCTACTCAGGAAAATAAATGCTAACAAGAAAATTATGCAGCCATCACCAACTGATGAAGTAGGAAGGAAGTAGGGGGGAAGTTGAAGTAGAAGGGAAGTTCAGAAATCATTCACTCTTTTTTATTGGTCAGAACATGAAATGGAGGGAAACTGAGCATACCATCACTGCTTCCATTGCTTATCGGTCACACCGTTTCCTTTGCTCTCTTTGGCTACAGCATTGGAAGATGGGACCAGCTTTACTTCTTAATGAACTGTTTAGAATGGAGCAACAGAAATAACCTTAAGTGCCTGGAGCTGCTCGAGCTGAGCAACAGATGAATGTGATAAATAAAACTTAATCTGCCTTCAGACTGGGGAGTCAGATAGCCTGCAGTGCTTAGTTTTGTGCCACTCCAGAAAAGCATCTTGAAACTAAGTTGGTGGCATAATGAGAGTGTACTAATAACATGCACTTAATGGGCTAAACCCAGTGTTATATGAGTGGACTTCTGTTCATTCAACAGGAGTTTCCCTCCTTCTCCTCCCCCGCCTTCATCCCTCCACACGCCCTGTAAATTGGCTCTGGAGGGGTCCCCCAATCCTCTACAGCACATTTGGGGGATGTGCAGAGGGTTGTGGGGGAGGGAGGAAGGATTCAATCCATCAGTGGTGTTCTACTGATGGAAGGACGCCACTGGATACAACCCTATGTTGGAATCCCACTAGGAAATATCCTACCATTTCCAGTAAACTGAAAGCTTCAATTTGAGGAGCATATAGTTATTAACATTAACATTTTTTAAAAAAAAACAAACAAAAACAAACTCCCTTTAAATACATCTGGAACAGGAAATTGGGCCTAGGGATGTAGCTGGACCATTGGATGACAAGGGAGTTAAATGTGTACTAAAGAAAGATAAGGAGATTGCAGAGAAGCTGAATAAATTCTTTGCTTCTGACTTCACTGCAGAGGAGAGATAACTGTGCCTGAACTGATATTTTCAGGAAGGCAGTTTGAGCAACTGAGGCAAATAGTCAGACAAGAGATGAAGTTCTAGATTTTACTGACAAACTGATGAGGTCCAGATGGTATCCATCTGAGAGCTCTTAAAGAATTCACATTGGTTGAAAAAAAAAATTGTAACATGTATGTAAGACTGGCATCCATACCAGAGGAGTGGAGAGCTGTCAATGTAACACCAATTTTTAAAAGGGGGTGGGAGTGGGGTGTCCAGGTAATTACAGGCTGCTTAGCTTAACATCTGTTCTGGTTAAATTGATGGAAGGCATTATTAAGGATAAAATTATTAAGCATATAGAAAGACATGGTGTGCCGAAGGAGAATCAACATAGCTTCTGCAATGGTAAGCCCTGTCTCACTAACCTTTTAGATTTCTTTGAGATATCAACAAGCATGTGGACAAGGGTGATCCAGTAGACATTGTTTACTTGAACTTTCTAAAGGCTTTTTGACAAAGTCCCTCACCAAAGACTCCTGAACAAACTTAGTAGTAATGGGATAAGAGGGGAGGGCCTTTTATGGATTGGTAACTGGTGAAAGAACAAGAAGCAGAGAGTAGGAATAAATGAACAGTTCTCACAATGGATGGATGTAAACTCTGGGGTCCCTCAAGGATCTGTATTGGGGCTGGTGCTTTTTAACTGGTTCCTAAATGATCTGGAGTTAGGGGTAAGCACTGAGGTGGCCATGTTTGCTGAGGACAGCAAAATATTTAGGGTGGTTAAAACAAAAAAAGATTGCAAAGAGTTCCAGAAGGATCTCTCCAGACTGGTGGAATGGGCATTGAAATGGCAAATGTGGCTGTAAAGTGTGAAGTAGTGCACATTGGGACTAAAAGTCCTAACTCCACCTATACTTTTCCCATCGTGACATGTGCCTATGGAAAAGCTTCCCTGCCTGCAGAAGTCCCTCATACACTTTCTTTTGGATGGTTAACACTTTTTTTCATGTATAAAGGCTTTTTAGCTCTTGTTCACTTTTTCTCCTTTGAATCTGAATTTTATCTACCGGTAACTTGTATGTTTTTTTTAAAATCATAAATTTTCTTAATGTATGATGCTTTATTTGGTTGTGGAGTTTTGTTTTGTTTTGTTTCTGTTTTGTTTGCTGCTGCTGCAGCCTTGAGTTCTATGGAAAGGAATCTGATTAATTAATTAATTAATTGGAGTATAACTGCAGTAACCAGGTTACATGGGAAATAGGTTTCAGTGATGGTGAAAGGATAATGCGCTTAGGAACTACACATAAGCTAGAAACTTGATTTATATTTTGGGGCCTAGTTTTATTTAATTTTACTAAGTTTTGGCCACCTGTTCCAAATTTTCTTTTCTTATCCAGTTGTTAACCAAACATCATGTGCAGCACTGAGGAACTGATGAATTAGGAAAAAAATGTGTCATCCTCCACATTCTTTTTAAATACCTGAATAGTTTCTGGGATTGGAAGAGGCACTGCTATACTTCCTTGGGAAACAAAGCAAAGAATTTTAAAGGGTTGAGAGGAGCTTGCAAGCACCTTGGAGAGTGTGGGGCCATAATCCTGATGCCTAGGGGGGAGCAAAAAGAAAATCACTGCAGTTGGATCTGGGGAGCAGTGAAGCCAACAATGACTAGGGTATCCCCGCAACCCACCCAAAAAAGTGCATAAGAGGAATGTTACCGGAAAGAAGATCAAGTGAGTAGGAAAATAGGTGCAGGGGAAAGGAGCAGAAGGTATTAAAAACAGAAACATTTGAAATTTTAGCAACAAGGAGCAACATGGAGAATCAACAGAAAGAGGGTGATGGGAAGAAACAGGAATAAAAAATAACAATGCTATCCTACTTTATTCTAATATGTCCAATATGGCTTAATCGAATGGCAATTTGCTCACCTGTTCTCTTGATTCTTTATCTGCAGCTTGCTCAGGAATGCCTTGGGAACCAGAAGACGTTTTGTGGTTCACAGGGATGTTTCGGTCCCCCACAGAAAAAACTGGAATGAGAGGCCTGAGAAATCTGAACTCGCTGCTTAAGGATCCACCAGTCAAGCAAACATCATAGTGATAAGACCTCGAAAGTGACCCACTCTGAGAATCGGTACAGTTCTCCGGGATATCAGGTCTGGCAGGTGGGAAGTGAGGAGGCGCAGTGATAAACGTTTCTCTGGAACCTTTCTTGTAGATTTTGATAATAATGAAGGAGACAATGCAGACTAGGAACACAAATGAGACTGCAGCCAGGCAGATCACCAAATACATGGTCAAGGTCCCATCTTCTTCGTGTTCTTGTTGTCTGACATCCACGGTCTTTAGATAAGGATCTGAGAAGCCATCCACAGGAAGTATATTGAGCACTGCAGTACTGGACCGTGGAGGGAGCCCATTGTCTCTGACCAGAATGACAAGCCTCTGTTTGTTGGTGTCCCGCTCGTGCAGTGGTCTCCTGGTCTTCACTGCTCCATTCTGGGCTCCTATGCTGAAAAGGCCAGGGTCTGTGGCCTTCAGCAGTTCATAGGAAAGCCAAGAGTTCTGGCCAGAATCTGCATCCACGGCCACCACCTTGGTGACCAGGTAGCCAGCCTCCACTGACTTGGGAACCAGCTCATTGCAGGGGGATGTGGTGTTCTGAAGGGGGTAGAGGAAGAAGGGGGCGTTGTCATTTTCGTCTGTGACAACGACTCGGACAATAACTTCTGAGCTCAGTGGCAGAGAGCCGCCATCTGTCGCCCTTACTGTAACTTGGAGATCTTTTATCCGCTCATAATCCAGAGACCGGAGCACATACACATATCCCGTTTCAGAGTTGACTGAGATGTACGAGGCCACAGGGCCATCACCAACCTTCCCAGGCAACAGGGAGTAGGTCACTTTGGCATTCTGCTCTGTGTCCAGATCCACGGCATGGACTGAGCCAATTAGCAGACCTGGAATGTTGTTTTCTCGCATCTGCATTTCATGTAAAGGCTTTTCAAAGGCTGGAGGGTTGTCGTTGACATCTGAAATTTGAACATTAATCATTCTTGTTGAAGTGAGCCTAGGAGAGCCCCGGTCAATGGCTGTGATGGTGACATTATATTCGGGGATTTTCTCTCTGTCCAGGGGACTTTGGATCACAAGCTGGTAATAGTTATTCCTGGTGGCTTTTAACACAAAGGGAAGGTTGAGCTCCACAGAGCAGACAGTTTTGCCATTGTCTCCGGAGTCTTGGTCTGTGACACTGAAGAGGGCCACTGTGACTAAGAGAGAATCCTCTGGTAAAGGGCTGGTGATGGATTTGATTGACACTTCTGGGGCATTGTCATTCACATCCTCAATCTCTACTAGCACCTTACAGTGCCCAGAAAGACCCCCACCATCTGTTGCTCTGATTTTCATGTCATAGATGCTTGCTTTTTCATAATCGATCTCTCCCAAAACAATGATCTCCCCAGTCATTTCATTTAAATGAAACAAATTGTATATCGTTTCAGGCACTCGATGGAACGAGTAGGTGATCTGTGCATTTGAACCAATATCTAAATCTCTGGCTTCCACTTTGGAGACCAGAGTATCCCGTGGGCTGTTTTCCTTCAACCTTATTTTATATTCAGACTGAGTGAACTGAGGAAAGTTATCATTATTGTCCAGTACATTGATGTTTAATTGAACTGTTCCTGTTTTCTGTGGCATCCCTCCATCAAGAGCCATGAGAGTGAGTCCAAAGTATGACTCCCTTTCCCTATCTAGTGGCTTCACCAGAACAAGATCCACATATTTATTTCCATCCTCGTTCCTTTCTACATCAAGCAGGAAATATTCGTTGGGACGGAGTGTGTAATTTTGGATGCTATTTTCCCCCAGGTCCTCGTCTTGGGCAGATTCCAAGGGGAATCGTGTATTTGTAGGAACGTTCTCAGGAATTTCCAGCTCAAATTCATTTTTAGAGAATTTTGGAGCATTGTCATTCATGTCTTCTATTGTCATTTCAATACTATAGAGTGCTAAGGGATTGTCTAGCACTATTTCAGACAGTAGTAAGCAAGGCTCAGTCTGGCCACACAAAGTTTCTCGGTCTATTTTATCCTTTATGAACAGACTCCCAGAGTGGGTATCAAGGTGGAAATATTGCTTAGTGCCTTTGGAAACTAGCTGGGCTCTGCGTGCGGAGAGCTCCCCCATTCCCAGTTTCAAATCCTTCAGCACATTGGCCACCAGAGACCCACTTTTCTTTTCTTCAGGCACAGAATAGTGGAGTGAGACACACACAATCCTAGATACAGAGAACAAAAGCAAAAGATACAGACCTTGCCTATTCCTGAAGTTGTCTTCCATGTTTCCAGTCTCCTTCTTGTAAGAGCTTGAAGTTCTGTTAAAAATGCAAAATTTCTGATTTTCTCCTGTGACTGTATGTGTTATTGTGCAAATAATTCTGCCATCTTCACTACTTTACTCTCTTGAATTTTATATTTCCGTCGTAGACAAAAATCCTGCTTCCCTCTGGTTCAATTTTTTCTCTTCAGAACTTTCATAGTGCTGCTAAAAAATAAGATTCCGATTTGCAAAGAATGTGTTTGCCAATACTGCCACCTCGTGGTTCAATGTGAATAAAATATTAACATCATATATTGTCCACAGAAAAGCAGCCCAGTATGTATAAGGTACAGGTATATGTTTATTTATCTATTATAGATGGCTGCCATTCATAAACGAGATAATTATTTTCCTCATTATATGCATAAAGAAAAAAAAGGAAAGCAATATATGTCTCACAACTTTATTCACAATGTTTGCTAACCAGAACATTTGCACATGTCCTGTACTTTCAATGGACTCCTGCACTCAGGCTTGTCTCACTGATTCAGTGGGACCAAACCAAAGATAAGTTGCCAAGGTTTTTGTTAGGTATTCAAATCTTAGGCATTTTAAATTTAAAATTATATGAAAAGAATTCAAATCAAATACTCACCTGGGTCCTGACTTGACTGTCCTCTGCATAACTTGGGACATTTTTAGAACCATTTGAATTCCTTGAATTCACCTGAGTGTTAGGAGGCTCCACAGAAAACACAGGAAATAGAGGCCTGAGAAACCGGAACTCGCTGTTCAGAGACCCGCCAGCTAAGCACACCTCATAGTTGTAGGCCTGGGAAAGCGATCCGGTACCAGAATCCACACAGTCCTCTTGGGAATTAGGTCCCACAGGGAAAGGAGATGCAGAGTTATGGGTTCCTAAGAACTTCCTGTGTTTCTGAATCTTGACTGCGGTAAACACCATTACAGAAAGGAGAAAAAGAGAAGAGATGGCAGCCAAGCATATGATCAAGTACATAGTCAGGGTACGGTCTTCCTCCTCTGCTACTTCATCCTTCGGGACATCCATCATTTTCATATAAGGGTCGGAGAAGCCGTCCACTAGGAGAATTCTTAGCGTTGCAGAGGTGGACTGGGGAGGGCGGCCGCCATCTCTGACTGCCACAATAAGATTCTGCTTGAAGCTGTCTCGACTATGAACTGGCCTCGTGGTCCTCACTTCTCCATTCTGGGCGCCCACAGTGAACAGACCGGGATCTGTGGCCTTCAGCAGTTGGTAGGAAAGCCAAGAGTTCTGGCCAGAATCCCTGTCTGCTGCCACCACCTTGGTGACCAGGTAGCCAGTGTCTGCCCCCCGGGGAACCAGGTCATTGGACAGGGAGGTGCTGTTCTGAAGAGGGTAGAGGAGGAAGGGGGCATTGTCATTCTCATCCACGACATGAACTTGGACAATCACCTCTGAGCTCCGTGGAGGGGACCCTTTATCCGTAGCTCTCACAGTCACACGGAAATCTTTTATGTCCTCATAATCTATCGATCGAATGGCATACAGGTTCCCAGTCTCAGAGTTGATGGAGATATAAGAGGATGCAGGACCGTCCCTGATCTTCCCAGGCAAAAGCGAGTAGGTCACTTTGGCGTTCTGCTCTGCAGTCCTGGTCAACAGCATGTACTGAACCGATCAGCAGACCTGGAATATTGTTTTCCCGTAAGTGCATTTCATAGAGGGATGATTCAAACACTGGAGGGTTGTCATTGATATCTGAGATTTGAATGTTAATGATTCTCACTGAAGTGAGCCTGGGAGAGCCTCGGTCAGTGGCTGTGATGGTGACGTTATACTCAGAGACTCGTTCTCTGTCCAGGGGCCGTTGGGTCACAAGCTGGTAATAATTGTTCTCGGTGGCTTTTAGCCCAAAGGGCAGGTTTGTCTCAGTGGTGCAGGCAGTTCTGCCATTGTCTCCAGAGTCCCGGTCTGTGACACTGAACAGGGCCACCACAGTATCCGTGGGAGCGTTTTCAGGTAAGGGACTGGTGATGGAGGTCACAGTAACCTCTGGGACATTGTCGTTCTCATCCTCAGCCTCCACAATGACTTTGCAGTAAGCAGAGAGCCCTCCTCCATCCGTGGCTCTGATGTTCATCTCATAATTAGTATTTTCTTCGTAATCAATATTCCCTGCCAGAGTAACCTCCCCGGTATGTCTGTTTAACTTGAATGATCTGACCACATTTTCAGCCACTTGGCCAAAGGAATAAGTGATGTGAGCATAGGAACCAATATCTCTGTCACTGGCTTCAACTTTAGTGACCAGTGTATCCAATGGACTGTTTTCCATCAGTTTCACTTTGTATACAGATAGTCCAAACTGAGGGACATTGTCATTGTTATCCAGAACATCAACAATAATTTGTGTGGTGCCACTTCTTTGTGGGGTCCCTCCATCCACAGCTGACAGAATTAGGGTCATCTGCGGATTCACCTCACGGTCTAACGGTTTCTCCAGTAGCAATTCTGCATATTTGCTGCCATCACTGTGAGTTTGCACATCTAGCCTAAAATGTTCATTTGGACTAAGTGTGTAATTTTGAACAGCATTTTCTCCTCTGTCTGAATCTTGAGCTCTCTCCAAAGGGAATCGGGTATTCATGGGAGTTTGCTCAGGTATTTCAAAAAGGAATGGATTTTTAGAAAAATTGGGGGAATTATCATTGACATCCTCTATTTGAACTTCGAGTCTGTGCAGCTGCCATGGATTTTGCAGCACGATTTCAGAGAGGAGAACACATGGGTCATTCTGGCCACACAGAGCCTCTCGGTCTATTTTATCCTTTAGGATCACATTCCCAGAATGAGGATCCAGCTGGAAATACTGCTTGGAGCTCTTAGGAAACCAACCGGGCTCTCCGAGCAGACAGCTCTTTTACTTCCACTTTCAAATCTTTCAGCACATTTGCCACCAGAGACCCACTTTTCTTTTCCTCTGGCACTGAATAGTGGAAAGGCTCACAATCAACCCCACAACTACATAGATATATCAAAAACAAGCAAACTTGCCTGGTATGGTGGCATATTTCCATTTTCCCAGCCTCTCCCAAGGCAGATCTGAAACCCAAGGTGGCTCTTTGTATATCAGCTACTGTAGTTTCTGTTTCATCTCTTATAATCCCCAGTTGAAACCTTTTCCTTTGATGCACTTTTTTTGTAAATAGATACAGCAATGTGTGGCTGCTGAAATTTTTGCAGATATTGTTTCAATGAAGAGGTGCCGAGTTTTTCTTTGAGATTCCTTTTGTCTAATGGTTAGAGCTTTCTGGCAAAGTATCTCTCTCTCTGATCTGATGTGATTTCTACTTTTTTGTGCAATGGCACCACCTTGTGTCTGAAATAAAATGCAGCAGTTGTATATTTCCCCAATTGCTCTGTCATAATTGATGCACATAGAACGTTCTTTTGAATTAAGAACTTGTAATATTTATGTTTCATAAGGATTAAACAATATCTTATAAATACAATTACTTCAAAAATCTAGGGGTCACCTTTCAGAATCTGATTAATGCATTCACGATTTTAAAAACTCAGTAAAACATGTATAATATGGGGGGGGGGGCGACACGTCCGAAAGGGAATAACCATGGGCATGACTGTTAGTAACAAGGGTTGCAGGAGTGTTGGGTGTGAAGCAAGCCAAAGAATTAGAAGTGTAACACCTTTATTGCACCTTAGGGTCCCAGTATGTCCCTTTCCAATCAGCATAATCGACAACTGCCTGGTATCCAGCCTGCATCCAGCAGTGGGCAGAGACCTGTAGCCAGAAAGTTTATAGTTCCTCCCAGAGAGCATTAAGCATTCAGGAATCTAAAGTACTGTTGGAAAAGTTGGGAAAGTGTTGCAGACATTCCTTTGTGGAAACTACCAGCGCAAGGCTCTCCCACTTCAAGGAGAGGTGGCTTTTGTTCCTCAAACCGAACTCATGGATTTGTGGATCTTTTTTGGAATTCTTGAAGTGCTCTGCTCATAATGCAATGCGAAGCACACAGGAAAACCCTTTGGGGTTGGGTTATGGAACTCAATTCAGCTAGAGATTTGGCTGTCCCCGACATTGCTGTTGTTTGGGTGCAGGTTAAAAACGTATTCATTGTGCAAGCTTTTGCAAAAGAAATATGTTTTTAACCTGCACCTAGTGCTTTATTTGCATTTCCGTTGATCTTGCTGATGGTTTTATTGTATTTTATTACATATTTGTGATTTTAGAATTATGTTTTAAATGATCTCTGTGCGTTGTTTTGCATTTTATGTAAGTTGTTATCTGTCCTGGGCTCTGTGAGGAAGGGTGGGCTAGAGATCAAATAAACCAATAAACAAACAATTCAGTTTGGCTATGCAATGGGCCATAGTTTTCATGTAAAGGTAGAATAGGAAGTAAGGGCTACATGTTTATGAGCACCCTCAGACAGCATTTTGGGGGTGAAGGGGGCTTCCTTAGATGAGCTTTTCAGGGCTACTTGACTTGGGAAGAACAGGGACCAGAATTTGGGGCCTGCCCTCCTCACCCATCCAGTTCAGAGGGAGTGTGACTGAGTCTAGTCTGCATTGACAAATATGTGGATGTGTGGGCTTTGAGGACCCAGGAGCAGTTCTTGCACCTGCTTCTTCTGGTTTCAAGGTAGGATAGGGTTGCCCAATCTGGGAAGTGAGGAGGCAAACAGAGACTGTGTCTCCAACATTTCTGCCCAAAGGTTTTAAAAATACCTGCCCTGGGGATGGGAGTTTGGCAATTGACTGGAACAAGAATTTATCTCATTACAGATAATTTAAAATACTTAATACAGCTGTAGCCTGTATTTAACCCCCAAATGTTGTGCCTCCTCTCCTTACTCCTGGGCCCATGTGCAACTGCAGAGTACCCCCTTTCCATGTAAACTACTCTTCACTCTTAGCTGTCTTGTAAACATTGTCCCCAAGCACCTTGCTGCCCAGTGATAACAGGAACACGTGTCCCAGTTCCTGGCTGTCGCATCCTGCATCTGTCAACCTACATTGCCATTCTCCTGGACTCAAACAAAAGGAAAACAGCTTGGTAGGGATGTACAGATTCTGTTAAATTCGTTCTGTCTGTGTCTCGCATCTTTTGTTCCGTCATTCGCTCATTGACAGAATTGGATTTTCTAAAAAAAAGAATTTTGTTCCACTTGTGCAAATACACAATTTGTACAAATCCCCTCAAAAGTAAAAACAAAAACAAAAAACAACAGTCTGTAAGTCTGCAGAATCCACACAACTCAGAAAAAGCTGGTGCTGTGGAGGTGGGATTAATAGAAATTCAAATTCATTTGAATCCACTGAGGATTTCTCCAAGATCCCTGTGATAGCGATAAACCCTGAATTGGTGGGACAATTGCTCAAGGACGCATCACAGCAACAGTTGCAATCCTAGGCCTTTTATTGGGAATCTCTTTCTAAACTGCATGATGGATCCTGCAAAGGATGCTGAAATTGACTCCCCACCACCCCACTTTTCACCAACTCCTGCTCCTTCGACAGAAGCATCCAAGCAATTGGGTACTGAGAAAAGTGGTGCCCCTACAGAGGCTGAGGTGAGGGAGCACAACCCTGTCAGAGAGTTTGGGTGCAATATTGAAGCAAGGAATAACTTGGAACATTTATTGACCTTTGGGAAAGTCCAGAGGCACAGGAATATTTGAAAACCACCAGGCATGATAATCTCTTCCCATGGTTTTCAGATCAAATGTTGCTACGGGGCTACGTGCATGCCCCCTTGCAGTGCAAGGACAAACTGCACGGCTTGAAGAAAAAATTCAAGCAGGTCATCACTCAGAACAAGCAGTCTGGGTGTTGTGCCTCCAGTAGGTCAGACAGAGACCAGCCGTACCAGAGTATGTTTGGGGTGGGGGCAGGCTATGTGCAGCCTGACCCAGCTGGGCAGCCTTACTAATCAGCGCCTGATCAAAAGGCAGGTCCCAAACACACTCAGATGCTGGGAGCAATTGTTTGCTAATACAGCTACAGCCAGACGCTCCTGACATTCCCTGACCTCCGACTTCCGTACCTTTGAACCTTGGAACGACTTTGAACCTTGACCACGACTTTGCCTGATCCCGAACTGGTTTACGTTTGCTCTATTGAGGAATGATATATTTTGGCTTCGACCCTCGGACTGTGATAACGACTATGGCTTATCTTGGAACTGGACAGGATTTACGACACTGGGGTTGGGCCGCAAACCATGCCATTCTTTGACAAACTGGCATCTATACTGCTTGATTGGAGGGACATGGTACAAGGCTACATCACTGGCAGCAGGATTGCTTTGTCCCAACCTCAAAGAGTTCGTTATCATCCCATGAAGGACTGCCAGTCTCCAACTAGAGAATCCACCTCCCCAACTTGAGGAAGCTCGAGATGGGTCGAGCTGTATCCAGGAAGACCAACTTCATCCACCGTGCCACCTATGTGCAGAGCCCCATCTGCTACTATTTCAAGACCACCTGATGCACCTCCTGTCCAGAAAGCTGTCCATCTCAGCACTTCTTATGGAAAAATCCTTCCTGTCAGCCTATCTGTGGCTCCCCTGCAAGTTTCATGCTCTGCTTCTGGAACAAGTCCTCCAGCTATGTATTCCTCCAGTACTAGCAGTGCTACATATTTTCCACTGGCTGTGAGACGTGGTATCTGGCCCACCAATGTGCTACACAGAACAAGACAGGCGCCAGGGAAGTCTAAGAGCATGGGAAGTGCCACTTGGGAAGCAGTGTGGAGTACGTTTCCCAGGAAAATGCAGTCTAAACTTGACATCCCTACAGAAGGCATAGGTATTGGCCCTCAAGACAGTCTTGTTCTCCCACCTGTTCCACTCAGGCACCTGTCTCTGGAGGAGGAATGGCAGTGGGCACATCACAGCACTAGAGACCTGGACTAGATGGTGATGCAGAGCCTGGCTCACACCGGTGAACCACCAGTAGAAGTGAGTACTAGTGAAATTGAGAGGAGCTTCATCATTCCCCATTTCTCTCCACCAAGCAACGGAGGCAATTCTCCCTAACTAAATTTGGACCTAGGCGACCTCATCAATGATCCTGATGAGCTGCCATTCACTGGCTTCACAGAAGAAGAAGGTGTGGAAACCCCTGAATGAGAGGAGAAAGCTGGGGAAAAGGAGGCAGAGTTGGAAGCCCAAGAACTGTTACCAGCAGCTGGCCAGACTGTGCCAGTGGAAGAGCCTCTGCTATCCAACACTCAACATGTGGCATGTCTAAGGAACAAGCAGAAAACCAACTGTGTCCAGCTTGCCAGGGACAATGTGACAGCAACTGAAACAATCGGTGAGTGCACTTTTGAGCTATTCAAGCACATGAACGAGCAGGGATGTATGAGTTTGTCTCGGGTGGGCATAGCGGGGCCAAAATCGGCCCCGCTCATGCCCACTCGAGACTCGCGTGGCCTTACCGGTACAAGCTTGCCACCTTGAGCCCGCCGCACTGGTCCATGCTGGTCCCGTGGCGTCGTTTCCGGCCAGCCGTGTTGCCCTGGTTTCTACGCAAAATACGTAGCACGGGGCCCAGTGCGCCGGTGCAGGGTCCCGCCACGTCATTTCCAGCTGGCAACATATGACGCAACGGGAGCAGCACGACTGGCTCGGCAGGATTGAGCGGCACGGAGAGCTGCTCTGCGCTGCTCAGAAAAACGAGTCGAGGCGGCGGCAAGGCGCCCCCCCCCCCAGTTATGTGGACACCCCTATGAACGAGCAGGAAAACCAAAGAAGGGCTGCCAACCCCTGGCAGCTCATCAGGATCATTGATGAGGTGGAGTCACTGTCTGGTCCAGTTGAAATATAGCCAGCAGCATCTATGCCTCAGCAGAGACATTGCACCAAGGCATGGCTGCATCCGACATCATCTACGAGCGGGTGATGACAGCAAAAACTGCTGCAACTGACCGGCAGATGGATGTCATTCAGATGCTGGCGGCATCCTTAAG
This sequence comes from Shinisaurus crocodilurus, assembly GCA_021292165.1. Lineage (NCBI taxonomy): Eukaryota > Metazoa > Chordata > Lepidosauria > Squamata > Shinisauridae > Shinisaurus > Shinisaurus crocodilurus. The sequence continues at coordinate 111,503 of JAHFWL010000602.1, read as the reverse complement.
CAGCTGCACAAGTTTGACAAGTGCAACCTCAATTCCAACCCTTTCCATATGGGGGCCCGTAGCACTTTTGCCCCCCCCATTCCTCCACTCATGCCACCTCCATCACCTCTGCAAAAGCACCAAAGTTTGGTTCCTCAACTATCTGAAAGGCTGGGACCAGTTGCTGCTCAATATGGCCACGTCCACATGTCTTGGAGCCCACAGAAATACCGCTTGTTATCTCGGTAGGGCGTGACGACTGGAGCAACCTGTTCAAAGATGTACCCGCAGCGCCAAGTGACCATTCACACTCTTCCTTGCAGTCAGGCAAGGAGGGGGATCGGCGATCCAAAAAAAATATATAAATGCAGGTGCCCCCCAGATCAATTTTTCCTGCCACATTAACCACCTATTTCTCTAACTCTAAGGCTCTTTGCATTCCTACTCTGCTCTTTCCTTTTTTCTAAGTGTGAAAAGGTGAAACATAAGAGGGCGATTGTCTCTGTCTGCTTTCAAGGCCAGTCTGTCCACACTAGTTGCAACAATGTTGTGTTCTCTGGATAGGCCAGATGCAGGCTAAAGGGAGGGAAATTACTGCCTCAAATTCACTTTGCCTGAAATGGAGGCAAGCGATTACCTGGGACGCAAGGTTCCTCATTTAAAGATTAAAATCAGACTTCTGAAAAGAAAACTTTGATGTACTAGAAAGAAAGGTATGGGATAGGTCTTACTCATTAGTGTATCTTTTCAGTTCTTAACTTGCTGCACAGAATAATCATTCTCTAATCAAATGCTTAATATATCTTCTGTCTGTCTCCCACTCCTTTATGCTTCCCCTTAACACCACACCAGTTCACCTGTTTGAGAGGTTTTACCTGATGCTATGCGGGTATCTACAGCAAAATGAAAGAAGAGCTTGGTCTATGGACCAAGATGTATTGGCTGCTGCCCATTGGCTATGCCAGCTGAAGATTGTATTGTTCCGGTGGCAGCAGAGACCGGTTCCCACAGGCTAATAATGTCTGTGCATATCAGTGGCAAAGAGAGCAATGCCATTTAAATTAGTCCTTTTTCAAATTTAGTTATTTATGAAAAAAATACAATCGGGCTTCCTAAGGTCATTATTTCTGACACCCAGATGCATCCCAAATGCGGCTCTGCAAATGGAGAGTGGACTACTCAGAATCGAAGCTATTGTGTGGCAAACCACCTTATTTACTTGGCTTAGACTTAATTTGGCTCCAACTGGGTTGCTTTCCTTAATTTTACAAGACAATTACCAAACAAAATAGTGGAACACCATAGTTGACAAATTTCACACATATGATTTCTCATCTGAATATTTGCTAAATTTAGGACTGGAAAAAGCTAAAGATATTATTAAGCAGCAGATCTGGGATATAGAACTTCAGAATGATTTAAGCCAAATCCAATTAATTTACCGCTCCCCTTGCGATATACAGAGTAGTGGTCCTGCGGCTTGTCTGAATTCTCTTACCTATTATAAATACAGGTGGGCATTCACCAGGGCTCACTTTAATGCTCTCCCCTCAAAGTTTCTAGAAGATAGATATCAAAACATACCAGTCACTCAGAGGCTGTGTCCATGTGACTCAGGTGAGATAGAGACAATTACACATGTCCTTTTATATTGTTCATTCTACTTAGATGCCCGGTCAAGCTTGATCCATCCTTTGTTACATGGTCTTCCAGGTAATTCTGATGAATTTTACACCGAGTATCTCCTAGCAGACAGAGACCCTTCTATAACCTATAAAAGTGCCAAATTTTGTTTTGGCTACAAGAACACGCCATAATCTTATAGCTTCTTGGGCCTTGTTTAAAACAGCGGGAAAGGGCCAAAACCTTGAAGTTTCACAAGAATTGGCTTATAGTCCCGCATTACAACATGGTTGGAGCATCAGTACAGCCAGCTGTGATCGGAATTGCTATGGAAGCTGTTGCTCGTATTACTGATGACCAAGACGAATGAATGATGCACCACCGCATGATATTGGATCCAGAAACTCTGATTCTTGTTCCGCAATTGCAGGCTGCTGGTGGAGGGGAAGGAGAGCAAAGCAGATATGGAGGAACACTCTGCCTGTTGGGCAGTCATCCCTTCTCCAGCCTGCATCCCATTTTGATGTCTGCAGCATTGGACAGAGAATGTAATGGCGTTATTGCAGCCATGGCAGCAGAAGAACTAACAGTGGACAGATGTGTTGTCTGCTGGTGGACCCTGCTTCATACAGAAGCAGTGTGGACATCGATGCTGGACATAGATGCTTGGTGGGAAAATGCTAGATTTTGAGGGACTTTCCAAATGTCCATGGCCACCTCTGAAATCATTGCATCAGAAATCAGACTGATAATCCAACGGTCAAACACAGTAATGAGAAGAGTAATTCCACCCGCCAAAAAGGCTTGCCTTAACTCTTTACAAACTGGGTTTCAAGTTCAACATCGGGTACCTGCCACTCAGAACTAACTTCAGAATTGGGAAGTCTACTGCAATGTGAAATCTTCAGGGAGACAGTGTGTGTTATCACCAAGCTCTTCCCTATGTCATAACGGTAGGGGTAGGGATGTATTGTGATTTGCGAGCCTTACCTGGGCTTGCTGTTCTCCACGGCTCACCCCTCCACTCTTCTGAGTGGCGCGGAGCATTCTCCATGCCGCTTGCGCCGCCGCCGCCGATCGAGCCACCACAGCCTGTCGTGTCACTTCCGGCTGTGGCGGAGCGCTGGACCCCCATGCTAGGTTTTTGGCGGGGGGAACCAGGGCAACAGGGCTTAAACAGCCCTGTTGCCCTGGTTTCCCCCGCCAAAAACCTAGCGCGAGTGTCCAGCGCGCCGGAACAGGCTCCCGTCGCGTCACTTCCAGCTGCACCAGAAATGACGTGATGGGACCGGAGCAGCAGGCGCGGGCGGCTCGCCACAGAGAGGTGAGCCACTGAAGAGCCCAGTAAGGCCGCCCGAGCCTCACGTGGCACAAGCGGGCCCAGTTCAGGTCCCACCCACGCTGCACGAGCCAACGGTATACATCCCTAGGTAGGGGACAAGAGAGAAAACATGAAGGGTTTCCACGAACACAGCTTCCCTCGGGGGGGGGGGGGCTGGATTCCGTGCATGTGAGAATTTTGGCACCTCCAGGTAGGGGAGCGTTCCACAACCATAAATGTTTTTATAGCATAGTTAAGTAGTTAACTAACCACATGTACTGGAATAGTATTTGCTTCACCTGTTGGACAATTCATTTAGGAAGCCACGAACAGAAGGGTAAACATAAAGTTACCCTTTCCCAGCTAAGCACAGTTTTGAGCCAGTAGAGCACACACACCAGCATGAGACTAAAGTATTGAGTAGTATACTGGGGTGTTTTCTTGTTGAGATTTACTGTAAGCCAATACAGATTTTACTTATAATTTTACAATAAAGTTTCTTTTGAAGAAGAAGAAAAAGTGGGGTTCCTTGAAAGGAAAGGGATACAGTACAGCTTTGGATTTTGTGGTGGAGTGTGGTGTGGCGTGGATTTTGGGGTGTGTGGTGTGGTGTGGTGTGGAAGGGTATGGTGCTGACTGCTGAGGTGGAGCAAAAACAATGATGTCAAGCCTAAATTGTGTCTGGCAGAGCAAGGAAAGGGTAAAAGAGAGGGAAGAGGTGAAAAAGATCTTCCCCTCACTTCAAACACAGGTGGGAGGAAAGGTGGGGGGGAAAACAAAGGGAGAGAGCGGCTTCTGTGCCAGGCAGAGAGGTGGGGTGGGACTGTCAGAGCAATACGCCAATGGATCCAACTACCTAGGGAGGTGGTGGGCTCTCCCACTCTGGAGGCATTCAAGGTGCGGCTGGACAGCCATCTGTCGGGGATGCTTTGACTTGGATTCCTGCATTGAGCAGGGGGTTGGACTCGATGGCCTTGTAGGCCCCTTCCAACTCTACTTTTCTATGATTCTATGAAAGTAAGGGAAACAAGCTTGTCGGATGGAGCAAGAGTGTTTTATCCATCTCACATGGAAAGCCCTTAACAGTTAAAGTTAAAGTGAAAGGTTTTTTTGTCACTGAATTTGTTTCAACCAGTTCTGAGAAATGCTGACAAACAACTTCATCTTGTACAGGTGGGGTCTCCAACATGGTGCCCATGGGCACAACAGCACCTGTGAAGACTTCTCCCAGCACTCATGAAGCCTCTGTGCCCCCCCACCCACCCACTCACTGCCCCCCTTCTGAAGTGGGAAAGGAGCGATATCAGTTTTAAAAGTACACGGAGGAGAGAGGAAATTAGAAGAGTGACGCTCTTTCCAGCTTCCTCTCTCTCTTAACTCTATGTACTTTTCCAGGCTGAAATTACTTAGCCACCAAGTACAAAGTAGAGTGACCAAGAAGGAAAATGTCCTGTGAACATGTTTAAATAGAAAGAGAGAAAATGGTAAGCTTATGGGGAAAGAAGAATGGAGTGATGTTGGGAAATGGAAAGAATGGAACTTGAATGTAGGTTTTTTTTCTTTCTCTGGTCTGTGCCTGTGTGCGTGTGCGTGTGGTGTGTGTTTTCTCTCCCTCTCTCTGTGTTTGTCTGTGGCACTGCTTGAATGGGCATGTTCCCCATGGCAGCCATTTTGTGATGGCACCCACAACACTCTCTCAAACTTCCAAATGTGCCCATTGGAACTCCAGTTGTAAAGCATTTTTATGTATGATTTTTGCACTTGCTATATTAGAATTCAGATATTTTCAATGTTTCAAATATTTTCAATGTTTCTTTGAACATGAAACTTATGCAGCCAATAACCTGAATGATCTATTAAAATATTCCACAATTATACCGCTAAGTCTGTTTTCTTATGTGATGGAGGTCACTCAAAACATTAGGTATGGTGCACCATTCTGTCACTGTTCTATATTACACCTATTGTTAGAACTTTTGTGGACTCCATATTAGATTGTGAATATAAACAAGATACGGTAATTAGAAATAGTGAGAAGAGATTTAAAACAAAAACAAATTAAAATTAGTCATCTGAACTGAACCTTGGGCTTTAGACATACAAAAGCACATAGAATCATAGAATCATAGAAAAGTAGAGTTGGAAGGGGCCTACAAGGCCATCGAGTCCAACCCCCTGCTCAATGCAGGAATCCAGGTCAAAGCATCTCTGACAGATGTCTGTCCAGCCGCACCTTGAATGCCTCCAGACTGGGAGAGCCCACCACCTCCCTAGGTAGTTGATTCCATTGTCTTATTGCTCTGACAGTCAGGAAATTTTTCCTGATGTTTAGGTGGAATCTAGGTTCCTGTAACTTGAGCCCATTATTCCGTGTCCTGCAAACTGGGATGAACGAGAAGAGATCTTTGCCCTCCTCTGTGTGACATCCCTTCAAATACTGGAAGAGTGCGATCATATCTCCCCTCAGTCTCCTCTTCTGAAGGCTAAACATGCCCAGTTCTTTCAGTCTCTCCTCATAGGGCCTTGTTTCCAGTCCCTTTATCATCCTTGTTGCCCTCCTCTGAACCCTCTCCAGTTTGTCTATGTCCTTGTTAAAATGAGGTGCCCAGAACTGGACACAGTACTCAAGATGAGGCCTAACCAGTGCCGAGTAAAGGGGAATTATCACTTCCCGCGATTTGGAAGCTATACTTCTATTAATACAGCCCAAAATTGGTGCTGTATTAACATGGGTGCTACCACTAAGCTGCCCCTGCCCCGGGCAACCCTTACCTTTACTGCTTCATCTACAAACTCAGATTCCAGGTTACATATCTCTCCCGCACGTCAGGGCTGGCAACGGGGAAGTGGGGTTTGAGCCAAAATATGTTTTTTTAACATTTTATATATGATACATTGTTTAACATTTTCAGTCCTTGTGCTTTTGGGGGGTAACTCTGTGCTGTAAGTAGAATTTAACTGCAGCAGCCAAACAAGTATGATGGAAAATGTGATATTGCAGGATGATGGCAGGCACTGCTGTGAGGGACTGGGGATGAGTTACAATGGGTATCAGATCAGAGATCAGTCAATGAGCAGGACAGTGTGTATATGGTCTTTGAAGGGTTAAAGGGAGTTTGGCTGTAGCCTCCTGCCTCCACTCCTCCCACAACTCAGTGGGTGGGACTTGTGTTCTGTGTTCTCCTCCCCCCACCCCCAGTTAGTCCTGTGCTTGTGAATGTCAGTGCCGGTTGCAATTGTTACTTGTGTAATAAAGCTGTTCAAGTGTTCTCTCCCAAAGTCTGCTGTGGTGCATAGTCAACAGGGAGGTGTGCAATCATGTGAGTAGTTGCATAAGAAACCCATCATAGAATATTACAGATAAGGATTTGAACCCAGATTTCTCTGGTCGCTGGTTCTCAGACTGTGGGCAGGCTCCTACTTGGGGCTGCAGGACACCCGAAGGAGGACCCAAAGTTCCAGGGAATTATAGCATCCTTCCTGAGGCAGGTGGATTTTCCAGATAAGGCCTGGATGGGTTGAATAACCCCTGGGAGAACGAGACCCACCCACCCCACCCTGATTTGGGAGAAGGAAGAAAACCCATGAAGAGCTGCCGCTTTGTTCTAATGATAGTTTGTTATATCTAGCTTTAGGAAAAGGATCAGAGTTCTCCTGTCCTATGACAAAATACAACACCAGATATACTGAACAATATTTGCTTGTTTTGCGCAATGGAAATACATTATGCTGCAGGGAGATACAGCATCAGATTAGCTGAATATTTTTCTGTCTTGAATACTACCCTCAAAGCCACCTTTGGCCACTCCTTCCCAGGTTTTGGAGAAGCTGTTTGCCCCTTCCTGCCTTTCCTTGGTCCAAAGATAAAGCAAAAAGTGACCCAACCCTCACTGTTCCTAGTAAAACTTAAATAATTTGACTGAAAATTGCATACCAGGTGTTTTTTTCTTTTTAAATCCTGCGGTAACCACTATTGAGAACAAAATTTTTCAAGAAAGGGACAAAGAGATCACATGGTCAGTATTGGGGGAGAAGAATAATGGAGCTGGGGGGGTGTCTTTGTGCATGATGCAGTGGCTTTGCTGAACTTAAGCAGCTCTGGGCCCCAGGCCCTAGTTCTGGTCAGCACCTGGATAGGGAACCTCCTGGGAATTGCATGTACACTCCCCAGAGTTTCACTGAAGAAAGGCAAGATGATGATGATGATGATGATGATGATGATGGTGATGGTGATGGTGATGGTGATGATAAGTAGCAGTCTTCAGGATAAATCTCCAAGCTGTGAATAAGCTCAGTGGTTCCTCATTCAGATACTCCAGTGGGCAGCCACATGTGGACTGATATGCTAGAACAGGGTTCTCCAACCGTGGGTCCCCAGATGCATCTGGCCTAATGGCAAGGCTGGTCTGGCTAATGGCAAGGGATTCTGGGAGTTGCAGTCCAGCAACATCTGGGGACCCAAGGTTGGAGAGCCCTGTGCTAGAAGGTAACCACCACTGCTCCGTTGCATTAGAGGTTGACTCACACCATAGCCTTTTAATAAAACATGACATGTATAGAAGCCTTCTTGCATATGAAGTTGCTAGAGCCACCAGTTCTAATGGCCAGTCTAGACATGATGCTAAACGCATTGTTAGCAATTGTGCCTTTGCTTAAAAAAAGAAAAGAAAAGAAAAGAAAGGACATGTGTGAGGATGGCATTTTCTTCATTTGGACAGCAGTGCGCAGGGCGGGGAGATTCAACCCTTTCCTTCCCTCTCTGTAGTCCAGATGAAAAACTCTCTCACACACACCTGCTATTAGCCCCCCAAATAAAGTTCCCATGGGTGCCAATGGAGGCTTTCCTTGTGGAGCTAGCAACAGGTGTGGAGGGGGGATTTTTGTTGGTACCATGGTGGGGAGGTAATGGTTGAACCTCCTCTCCTTGTGTGCTGTGGTCCCTTGTCACATCTTTTTTTTCTAAGCACAGACGTGATTGCTAGCAATGTCTTTAGTGTTACATCTAGTAATGCCAATAAGCCACCCCGATCTCTTCATTCTAGCCCCCTCTTGCTCAGTGCTTCTGGCAAGGAGTCAGCCATTATCCACTCATCATAGTTGCAGCCTTGCTTTTTCTAGCTAGAGGGAACAAGGAAGTCACTGCCTAGGCTGTTTTCTTTGTTTCCATCCTTCTGACATGGGCTGATATTGCCTGCTGCCACTGGGAGAGAGTAGTTCAGGGAGAAGCGACTGCACCAAGAGAGAACAAGGAAGGGAAAAAGGAAGAGGGATCTTCCTTGTTCCCACTAGCAAGAAAAGACAGGGATGCAATGGTACCGAGCATAGGCCTGTGACTCTCAACGTGCTAGGAACACTGGGTACAGAGGGCTAGAAGGAAGAATTCCATCTACCTGTACTGTGTCTTAGACTGGTAGTTACTACAGGTACAAGGAGGCTTCTGTAAGAGTGGTTCTTCATAAAAAGCTAACATGTGCGTAGGTCGTACGAGTCCTGTGTAAAATAGAAATTCAGTTTCTATTTTGCTTTGTTGTGCAACTATTCTAGATTTCCCTTTTCCCTTTCAACTATTCTTTTCTATCCTTAATAAGTTCCTTCTTTGGTTTATTAGAATGCTGTGAATGTTCCCTTATTTCAGCCCTCCTGCATCTGCTACCAAGAGTCAGAAGCTGTGAGAATCATCAACTGCAGAGAGCCAGGTGAATAAGCCCAGATCTGGGAGGAACTAACATCTGGTTGGTCCAGCAGCAGCCATTATTGAGCCAGAACTATTTCCTATGAGACCCGCTGTGCCCCAGAGATTCAGCAGCAGAGTGGAAGTTCAGACATCTGAGGACTGTGGGGGAGACTTCTAAGCACCTTTGCCCTACACAAGTAACTCTTGCATCAGTTTCTGGGAATGTGGAGTCACATCATTTGGCAGCCAGATGAATGAATGAATGAATGAATGAATGAACTTTGTTTACAGTCAACTGACCACCAACAGGATACAAAAATATATAACATTAAAAAGTATTGTTCTATATAAAAATATTAAATCACAGTGCCAGAGAAGATCTGGTCAGAATGGCAACATTCAGGAATTTAGCAACTCGCTCAGTGATTAATCTGTTAGATCCTTCAAGTAAAATGCACATAAGAGATTCTGAGGACCGACCTGGAAGGGCTTGGGATAATTGGGAGTAGTAGGCAGCCAGATGAGAAAGTCCAATATAGTGAGGGACTCTATAACATTCTGATGTTATATTTTATGAAACCTGAGAAACTTTGGTTATGTATTTGTTACTTCGTTTATTTACAGAACCATTTACAATGCAGAAAGTAACCACATTGCCAGCATTCACTCAGCTGAGCTTTGCAGCGCTACTTTTAATGTCTTTTAAAAAAGAAAAAGAAAAGAAAGAAGTCCTCAGACCATCTCATTCAACAATATGCAATTACTACTCCGCCATACCCGAACGTCTGCATGCCCCACTTGAATTTGCCTGATCATTGGGCACCTCTTTGTCCCTACCCATGAATGTTGAGAAGCTTGTGGGGTCAAAAGGTTCAGATTAGCCCTAGTATTCACCTTCCTTTGGTCAATTCCATTATTTCTCTTATTAGTGGTTCAGCACCATTTCTCCCCTGTACTTAGTGCTACAGCTTCTTCCCCCTGTATCAGTAACACAAGTGATCCAGACAAACATACCGTAGATTAGGTAGTGAATGGGGTGGTGTCACAACACTAAGTAGCTAATCATAATTGTGATATGATAATGTCCCCAAATGAAAACAATCCATCAATAATTAAGGCTATATTTCTGAACTACATGAGCCCATTTACAGCGATCACAGAAAAATCACAGGAAGAGGAGAGGTGATTTACAACATTGCAGAAAATATACAAGGTATACTATCAATATTTTCACCTAAACCTTGCTTGCAATAATCTCACCTGTGCCCTTGATTCTTTATCCTCAACCTGCTCAGGAATGCCTTGGGAACCAGAAGATGTTTTGTGGTTCACAGGGATGTTTGGGTCCCCCACAGAAAAAACTGGAATGAGAGGCCTGAGAAATCTGAACTCGCTGCTTAAGGATCCACCAGTCAGGCAAACATCATAGTGATAAGACCTCGAAAGTGACCCACTCTGCGAATCGGTACAGTTCTCCGGGATATCAGGTCTGGCAGGTGGGAAGTGAGGAGGCGCGGTGATAAACGTTTCTCTGGAACCTTTCTTGTAGATTTTGAAAATAATGAAGGAGACAATGCAAACTAGGAACACAAATGAGACTGCAGCCAGGCAGATCACCAAATACATGGTCAAGGTCCCATCTTCTTCGTGTTCTTGTTGTCTGAAATCCACGGTCTTTAGATAAGGATCTGAGAAGCCATCCACAGGAAGTATATTGAGCACTGCAGTACTGGACCGTGGAGGGAGCCCATTGTCTCTGACCAGAATGACAAGCCTCTGTTTGTTGGTGTCCCGCTCGTGCAGTGGTCTCCTGGTCTTCACTGCTCCATTCTGGGCTCCTATGCTGAAAAGGCCAGGGTCTGTGGCCTTCAGCAGTTCATAGGAAAGCCAAGAGTTCTGACCAGAATCTGCATCCACGGCCACCACCTTGGTGACCAGGTAGCCAGCCTCCACTGACTTGGGAACCAGCTCATTGCAGGGGGATGTGGTGTTCTGAAGGGGATAGAGGAAGAAGGGGGCGTTGTCATTTTCGTCTGTGACAACGACTCGGACAATAACTTCTGAGCTCAGTGGCGGACAGCCGCCATCTGTCGCCCTTACTGTAACTTGGAAATCTTTTATCCGCTCATAATCCAGAGACCGGAGCGCATACACATATCCCGTTTCAGAGTTGACTGAGATGTACGAGGCCACAGGGCCATCACCAACCTTCCCAGGCAACAGGGAGTAGGTCACTTTGGCATTCTGCTCCGTGTCCAGATCCATGGCATGGACTGAGCCAATAAGCAGACCTGGAATGTTGTTTTCCCGCATCTGCATTTCATGCAAAGACTTTTCAAAGGCTGGAGGGTTGTCATTGACATCTGAAATTTGAACATTAATCATTCTTGTTGAAGTGAGCCTAGGAGAGCCATGGTCAATGGCTGTGATGGTGACATTAAATTTGGGGATTTTCTCTCTGTCCAGGGGACTTTGGATCACAAGCTGGTAATAGTTATTCCTGGTGGCTTTTAACACAAAGGGAAGGCTGATCTCCACAGAGCAGACAGTTTTGCCATTGTCTCCGGAGTCCTGGTCTGTGACACTGAAGAGGGCCACCACAGTGTCCAGGGGAGAATCTTCTCGTATGATGCTGGTAAGGGATATCACTGACACTTCTGGGGCATTGTCATTCATGTCCTCAATCTCTACCAGCATATTGCAGTGCCCAGAAAGACCCCCACCATCTGTTGCTCTGATATTCATCTCGTAACTGGTTTCTTTTTCATAATCGATCTCTCCCAAAACAGTGATCTCCCCAGTCATTTCATTTAAATGAAACAAATTGTATATTGTTTCAGGCACTCGATGGAATGAGTAGGTGATCTGTGCATTTGAACCAATATCTACATCTCTGGCTTCTACTTTGGAGACCAGAGTATCCCGTGGGCTATTTTCCTTCAACCTTATTTTATATTCAGACTGAGTGAACTCAGGAGAGTTATCATTGATATCCAGTACATATACGTTTATTAGAACTGTGCCTGTTCTCTGTGGCATTCCTCCATCAACAGCCATGAGAGTCAGTCCAAACTGTGACTCCTTCTCTCTGTCTAGGGGCTTCTCCAGGACAAGATCCACATACTTGCTTCCATCCTTATTGCTTTCCACACCCAGACGGAAATGCTCATTGGGACTGAGTGTGTAGTTTTGGATGCTATTTTCCCCCAGGTCCTCGTCTTGGGCAGATTCCAAGGGGAATTGCATATTTGTAGGAACATTCTCAGGAATTTCCAGCTTAAATTCAGTTTTAGAGAATTTGGGAGAATTATCATTCACATCTTCTATCTGTAGTTCAATACTGTAGACCTCTAAGGGATTGTCCAGAACAATTTGAGACAGAAGTAAGCAAGGCTCAGTGTGGCCACACAAAGCTTCTCGGTCTATTTTATTCTTTATGAACAAGTTCCCAGAGAGTGTATCAAAGTGGAAATATTGCTTAGTGCCTTTGGAAACCAGCTGTGCTCTGCGAGCAGAAAACTCCCCTATTCCCAGTTTCAAATCCTCCAGCACATTGGCCACCAGAGAACCACTTTTCTTTTCTTCAGGCACAGAATAGTGAACTGCAATACACATTGTTCCAGGAAGACAGAGAAAAAGCAAAAGATACAGACCTTGTTTGTTCTTGAAACATCCTTCCATGGTTCAGAACTCTGTCTTCAATTTCTTGCCAAATTTTGACTTTCACCCTCTACTGATAGAGAAATAAATTTTGTTCTGCAGTGCTGATTGCGTTTCCCTTCATCTAAGATAAAATCTAGCCATCTTCTTGTTTCACACACTCCTCTGTTCATAGCTTCCTGAGTTTCTTCAACAAACCAAAATGATCAATTCATAGTAATGTGTTTGCCTATACTGCCACTGTGTGGCCAAATAAGGAAACAACCAGTAAGACTATATCTTTCTCTTTGTACAGCAGTGCTAAATACACTTAAGGCTTAGATGTAATGCCTTTCTATTTATAACAGATTATTCTGTTACTAGGAAAATGCCCAGCAAAGTATGAGAAAGCTTATGAAAATGTGGCCACATGGATGAGTGGTAAGTGAGAAGGATCTTAGAATTGTGGTAGATCACAACTGAATATGAGCTAGTTCAATGCGATGTGGCTGCAAAGAAGGCAAATGCTATTTTGGGCTGCATTAATAGAAGTATTGCTTCCAAATCATGTGAAGTGATAATTCCCCTTTACTCGGCACTGGTTAGGCCTCATCTTGAGTATTGCGTCCAGTTCTGGGCACCACACTTTAAGAAGGACGTAGACAAACTGGAGAGGGTTCAGAGGAGGGCAACAAGGATGATAAAGGGACTGGAAACAAGGCCCTATGAGGAGAGACTGAAAGAACTGGGCATGTTTAGCCTTCAGAAGAGGAGACTGAGGGGAGATATGATCGCACTCTTCCAGTACTTGAAGGGTTCCAGTACACAGAGGAGGGTCAGGATCTCTTCTCGATCATCCCAGTTTGCAGGACACGGAATAATGGGCTCAAGTGACAGGAACCCAGATTCCACCTAAATATCAGGAAAAATTTCCTGACGGTCAGAGCAATAAGACAATGGAACCTACTACCTAGGGAGGTGGTGAGCTCTCCCACTTGGAGGCATTCAAGGTGCGGCTGGACAGTCATCTGTCAGGGAAGCTTTGACCTGGATTCCTGCATTGAGCAGGGGGTTGGACTCGATGGCCTTGTAGGCCCCTTCCAACTCTACTTTTCTATGATTCTATGATTCTAAAGTAGCTGAGTGTTTCTTCTTGAAACCTCCCTATACCAATGTTTATTCTGAAACTTTGGTTCCCATACCTGTTAAGCATGGCAGTCTTTGCGCTTTGGATGGTAGGTATGCAGATAGGTGTGAGATGAAGATGAGAATTGGTGTGATGGTTGCTGATTTCACAGAGACACTGCTAAGCAAGAAAAAATGGCATATTTTGGAGACTCTCCCCCAGTAGAAAGATTACATATTCCCATCAAGCAGGCTATTACCTTCCTCCCTGCCTCACTTTTCGTTGCTGCTTCTTCCACCCATACTGGCAAAAATAATTTAGAAAGGGGACAATAGTCAGATTCATAAAGGTTTATATAAGATATTGCACATGATTCACAAGACATTTCCCTTTGCATGGACAGAAACAAACATATCACAACATAGAAATAACTGAAGCAGAAGAAAAAAGAGATTATAGCTGTAACAGAAGATTCACAGGATATCAGGTGAGAAATCATTAATAAATTTCCCCTTTGCATGGACAGAAACAAAGATAGGAGAATATAAAAATGACTAAAGCAGAAGAAATAAAAAAAGACGCATGTAACACTCTCATTCAAATCTGCTGAAATCCAATTCATTGGGAGGTATGTTTTATAGGTTCCGTGCCAAGAAATAATAGAAAAACTACATTGAAAAGTGGCCAGTACAGATTGTAATTTGACCATATATAAAGGATTCCACTCATATTCTCACCTGGCTCATGAGTTCACCTTCCTCTGCACGAATAGGGAGTTCTTTGGAACAGGCTGAATTCCTTGGATTCACCTGAGTGTTAGGAGGCTCCACAGAAAACACAGGAAATAGAGGCCTGAGAAACCGGAACTCGCTGTTCAGAGACCCGCCAGCTAAGCACACCTCATAGTTGTAGGCCTGGGAAAGTGATCCGGTACCAGAATCCACACAGTCCTCTTGGGAATTAGGTCCCACAGGGAAAGGAGATGCAGAGTTATGGGTTCCTAAGAACTTCCTGTGTTTCTGAATCTTGACTGCGGTAAACACCATTACAGAAAGGAGAAAAAGAGAAGAGATGGCAGCCAAGCATATGATCAAGTACATAGTCAGGGTACGGTCTTCCTCCTCTGCTACTTCATCCTTCGGGACATCCATCATTTTCATATAAGGGTCGGAGAAGCCGTCCACTAGGAGAATTCTTAGCGTGGCAGAGGTGGACTGGGGAGGGTGGCCGCCATCTCTGACTGCCACAATAAGATTCTGCTTGAAGCTGTCTCGACTATGAACTGGCCTCGTGGTCCTCACTTCTCCATTCTGGGCGCCCACAGTGAACAGACCGGGATCTGTGGCCTTCAGCAGTTGGTAGGAAAGCCAAGAGTTCTGGCCAGAATCCCTGTCTGCTGCCACCACCTTGGTGACCAGGTAGCCAGCGTCTGCCCCCCGGGGAACCAGGTCATTGGACAGGGAGGTGCTGTTCTGAAGAGGGTAGAGGAGGAAGGGGGCATTGTCATTCTCATCCACTACATGAACTTGGACAATCACCTCTGAGCTCCGTGGAGGGGACCCTTTATCCGTAGCTCTCACAGTCACACGGAAATCTTTTATGTCCTCATAATCTATCGATCGAATGGCATACAGGTTCCCAGTCTCAGAGTTGATGGAGATATAAGAGGATGCAGGACCGTCCCTGATCTTCCCAGGCAAAAGCGAGTAGGTCACTTTGGCGTTCTGCTCTGCGTCCTGGTCAACAGCATGTACTGAACCGATCAGCAGACCTGGAATATTGTTTTCCCGTAAGTGCATTTCATAGAGGGATGATTCAAACACTGGAGGGTTGTCATTGATATCTGAGATTTGAATGTTAATGATTCTCACTGAAGTGAGCCTGGGAGAGCCTCGGTCAGTGGCTGTGATGGTGACGTTATACTCAGAGACTCGTTCTCTGTCCAGGGGCCGTTGGGTCACAAGCTGGTAATAATTGTTCTCGGTGGCTTTTAGCCCAAAGGGCAGGTTTGTCTCAGTGGTGCAGGCAGTTCTGCCATTGTCTCCAGAGTCCCGGTCTGTGACACTGAACAGGGCCACCACAGTGTCCGTGGGGGAGTCTTCTGGTAAGGGACTGGTGATGGAGGTCACAGTCACCTCTGGGACATTGTCGTTCTCATCCTCAACCTCCACAATGACTTTGCAGTAAGCAGAGAGCCCTCCTCCATCCGTGGCTCTAATGTTCATCTCATAATTAGTATTTTCTTCGTAATCAATATTCCCTGCCAGAGTAACCTCCCCGGTATGTCTGTTTAACTTGAATGATCTTAATACTGCATTTGCTACCTGGCTGAAAGAATAGGTGATATCCGCATAGGAACCAAAATCTTTGTCGCTGGCTTCAACTTTAGTCACCAGTGTATACAATGGACTGTTTTCCATCAGGTTCACTTTGTATACAGATAGTCCAAATTGAGGGACATTGTCATTGGCGTCCAGAACATCAATGATTATTTGTGTGGTGCCAGTTCTTTTGGGAATCCCTCCATCCACAGCTGACAGAATTAGGGTCATCTGCGGATTCACCTCACGGTCTAATGGTTTCTCCAGTACCAACTCTGCATATTTGCTGCCATCACTGTGAGTTTGCACATCCAGCCTAAAATGTTCATTAGGACTAAGTGTGTAATTTTGAACAGCGTTTTCTCCTTTGTCTGGATCTTGAGCTCTCTCCAAAGGGAATCGGGTGTTTGTTGGAATGTGTTCAGATATTTCAAAAAGTATTTGATTTCTAGAGAATTGGGGGGGATTATCATTGACATCCTCTATTTGAACTTCGAGTCTGTGCAGCTGCCATGGATTTTCCAGCACAATTTCAGAGAGGAGAACACACAGGTCATTCTGACCACACAGAGCCTCTCTGTCTATTTTATCCTTTAGGATCACATTCCCAGAATGAGGATCCAGCTGGAAATACTGCTTGGAGCTCTTAGAAAGCAGCCGGGCTCTCCGAGCAGACAGCTCTTTTACTTCCACTTTCAAATCTTTCAGCACATTACCCACCAGAGACCCACTTTTCTTTTCCTCTGGCACTGAATAGAGGATGGACTCAACCATTGCTACAAATACACAAAGATACAGGGAAAAAGACAAAACTTGCCTGCTGCTGAGATGCTTTTCCATTGTCCCAGCCTCACCTCCAGTCAGATCTGAAACGCACAGTGGTTCTTTCTAAGGCAGCTGCTTGAATTGACTGTCCAGTGTAAGTTTCCAAAGCAAATGGTTCCTTTTTCTTTTATTGTATCTGGCAACGGCTATGGTGGCCTTTTCCTCCTAACATTTCTTAAGACTCACTTGTGGTGAAGAATCTGCTCCCTTTCTTCTTGAGATTCCTGTGTCTAATGGTTACAGACAGTGTCTAATGGGTGCAGTGGGGGGATCGCTCCCTCCCTGACTGTCTGTTCTGTGTTGTGCAATAGCACCACCGTGTGCTTGAGCCAGGATATGGCTCCCATCAACATTGCCACTTATTAACATATGTAGAAAAACCTTCTCTAATCAGAGTTTGCAATGAGTATATTTCATACCATGTACTCTCTTAATCTGGACTTCATATATTAGACAGACTTATCAAGACACTCATTCACTTCTGCTGTTGATGTTCAATATTATCCTTGTACTTGCCCATAATCAGAAACCTAAGACACTCAGATGACTAGAGAAACCTTGAATTATGATTCTGCTATGTTTACATTTGCTAGACAGCTGAAATCTTCTAATGGTTTGTTTAGATAGTTACCGTATATGTGTTAAAATCTCAATTTGGTGTTTTGTCTCTTTAATAGGAAAGTGATATATCCCAGCACAGAACAGTGCAACCCCATCCAGAACAGGCAATGAGCCTATCTCCTGGACTCAGGAACCACTCACCCACAGGGCTTCCATCTTGCCAGGATTCAGCCTCAGTTTATTGGCCCTCATCCAGTCCATCACTGAGTTCAGGCACTGACCCAGGACTTACACAGCCTCTCCTGATTCAGTTGTCACAGGGATATAGAGCTGTGTGTCATCAGCGTACTGATGGCACTTGGTTCCAAACCCCCTAATGACTGCTCCCAGTGGCTTCATATAGATGTCCCTAACACTGGGGACAAGATGGTACCCTGCAGAACCCCACAGTGCAATTGACAAGGGTCAGCAGAATAGTCACCCAAGGTTACTCTCTGAAATTGACCCCGCAGGTAGAACCAAAACCACTGTAACACAGTGCCTCCAATACCCAACCCATGGAGTCGATCCAGGAGAATACCATGTCAATGGTATTGAAAGCTTCTGAGAGATCAAGTAGAATTAACAAGGCCGCACTCCCACTAGCCTTCAATCGATAAAGGTCATCCATCAGGGCGACCAAGGCAGATTCATTCCCATAACCAGGTTGAAACCCAGACTGGAATGGGTCTAGATAATCAGTATCCCCCAAGACTGCCTACAGTTGCTTCACCACACAACCCTCTCAAGAACCTTCCCTAAGAAAAGGGTATTTGCAACTGGGCGATAGTTATCAAATACTGTTGGGTCCACAGTAGGTTTTTTCAGGAGTGGTCACAGTACTGCCTCCTTAAGGACAGCAGGAACCACCCCTTCATGCAGAGATGTGTTTACCACACCCTGGGCCCACCCAGCCAACCCCCCTCGGCTAGCTTTTATAAGCCAGGAGGGGCAAGGATCAAGAGGGCACATGGTCAGTTGCATTGCTGCAAGCATCTTGTCCACATCATCAGGCTGCAGCAGCAACTGAAACTGATCCTACAACATGTGTATGTACAAGTTTGGGGAACAGAAAGAGTAAGATTATTTTTTAAAAACTTTTTGAAGTGGATTCCATTTTCATAATGCGGTTGATTCATACAAGTGGGGGCCTGTAACAAATTGCATTGTGGATTAATAGAACAGCTTATTTCCCCACACAAAACCTCCGTTTCTCTCTTTCTCTCCCACTCCTTCCCCCTCTCCCTGCCCTTCCCCCATCTGGCCCTCAGGCAGCAGAAGTGAGGGGACGCAATCAGCCAGGGGGCCAAGGGCCACTGCATCCCTTCATTACGAGGAAGGACATCATGGCAAGGGGAAGAGGTGGCATCGGCCGGAAAAGGAACATCTGGAGGACACTTGCTTCCCCCTTCCCTGCCAGAAAAAACACTCGGCCCTAACTGCCACTTGCCCTCAGACAGCAATGGTCTAAGGGGAAGCATTGTTTGGTCTTTGCCATCGGTCAGAGTACATATGGCCATTGGGAGGCTGCACCCCCTGCCGCCCAGGAAGAACATCATGGCAAGGGGGTGATTCACCCCAAGTTTTACTTAGAACTCTCTCTCTCTCTCTCTCTCTCTCTCTCTCTCTCTCTCTCTTCTCTCTCTCTCTCTGTGTGTGTGTGTGTGTGTGTGTTTTGCTCAGGCAGCTATGAAAGATTCAGGTGGACAACACTCTAAATAATTGTTTCTAGTGACATAGAATCATAGAAAAGTAGAGTTGGAAGGGGCCTACTACAAGGCCATCGAGTCCAACCCCCTGCTCGATGCAGGAATCCAAGTCAAAGCATCCCTGATAGATGGACGTCCAGCTGCACCTTGAATGCCTCCAGATTGGGAGAGCCCACCACCTCCCTGGGTAGTTGGTTCCATTGTCTTATTGCTCTGACAGTCAGGAAATTTTTCCTGATGTTTAGGTGGAATCTAGGTTCCTGTAACTTGAGCCCATTATTCCGTGTCCTGCAAACTGGGATGATCGAGAAGAGATCCTGGCCCTCCTCTGTGTGACATCCCTTCAAGTACTGGAAGAGTGCGATCATATCTCCCCTCAGTCTCCTCTTCTGAAGGCTAAATATGCCCAGTTCTTTCAGTCTTTCCTCATAGGGCCTTGTTTCCAGTCCCTTAATCATCCTTGTTGCCCTCCTCTGAACCCTCTCCAGTTTGTCTACGTCCTTCTGAAAGTGTGGTGCCCAGAACTGGACGCAGTACTCAAGATGAGGCCTAACCAGTGCCGAGTAAAGGGGAATTATCACTTCACGCGATTTGGAAGCTATACTTCTATTCATGCAGCCCAAATTAGCATTTGCCTTCTTTGCAGCCACATCGCATTGCTGGCTCATATTCAGTTTGTGATCTACCACAATTCCAAGATCCTTCTCACTTGTAGTATTGTTGAGCCAAGTGTCCCCCATTCTGTAACTCTGCATTTGGTTTCCTTTCCTAGGTGCAGCACTTGGCATTTATCCCTATTAAATTTCATTCTGTTGTTTTCGGCCCAGCACTCCAGCCTATCGAGGTCACTTTGAATTTTGTTTCTGTCTTCCAGAGTATTAGCTGTTCCACCCAACTTTGTGTCATCTGCCTATTTGATAAGCATTCCCTGCACCTCCTCATCCAAGTCATTAATACAAATGTTGAAGAGCACTGGGCCCAGGACCGAGCCCTGTGGTACCCCGCTCGTTACCTCTCCCCAGTTTGAGAAGGAACCATTGATAAGCACTCTTTGAGTCCAATTCTGTAGCCAATTGTGGATCCACCTGATAGTTGTTCCATCTAGCCCACTTTTAGCTAGCTTGCTAATCAGGATATCATGAGGCACTGTGTCGAAAGCTTAAATTTTAATAATTTTAATACAACCATACTTTACTGTTGAGGACCAAAAACCTGCATACCTTGGGAATCCTCTGAGTTTGCAGAATCTCTTTTCCTCACAGATGGTGCCATTTTGGCTACAAAATTATTGACACACCCCTGAACTTTGGAATTATATGCAATCCTTCATCCTAGAAGCTCAATCATACATTTAAAAGATAATGAGGGAGAAAGTTACATGTGTCCGAGGACCAGGAAGTTGTAACTTTAGAAGTCAATTCAATGTTTTTCTAGTGGTTCTAACATACCAGAATATGGAGCAGTTTCACACCAAGTTTTACTAGGAACTCTGTGTGTGTGTGCGCGCACACTCTGGCAGCTATGGATTCAGGTAGGCCTCACTCTAAATACTTGTTTATACTAATATAATTTTAATAAAACCATACTTTACAGAATGAGGAATGGGAATAAGGGCAGCCTTTACTTGGGGTTTCAAAATTTCAATATATTTCTCTGTAGGCTCAATATCTTCATTGCCTAGGTTTTCATAATCCTATCCCTCCCCATATACTCTCTGGCAAGCGTGGGTGACATGTAGCCTTCACAAGAGTTCAAACATTTTGTAGCTTAGGCTACTGTGAGCTAATGCTACTGCTTGACTTGTGCTAGAGTCTGAAATAGCAGGAATCTCTTCTATCCAATTCTAGATACTTCTGTTTCTGATCTTGCCTTCAATCTACTGAGAATTCAGGGCACAGAGTAATCTCAGGTCCTTCCGCTGCCTCTCCCAAAACTTCAAGACATCCACAGGGCTACCCTCACTGCATCGTGCAAAGACCAAGGCACTATAGGACCGCATTTCTGCGCCAAAGTCCAGTAGTGCAGAGTCAGAGACCGAGCTTGTGTTGGTGGTGATGGGCTTGCAGTATGCAAAGAGAGAGGCTGAAGTGCAGGCCTTTGTCTGTGGAGTCCCTTGGACTGCCTCAGTGCCAGAAGACCGAGTGGGTGATGATGACAAGAGCCCTGCTTGGGGGTTTTTCAGTGTACTGCAGTACTGCTGTAGTTCAGCTAGGACCTTTTCTTTCACTGCAGCGGTTGCCTCTTCATTATCTGTGAAGAAAAGAGCCTTTGGGGGTTCCTACATGTACACACACACACACGCCTCCTCATGTGTAAACCAAGTAAGGCCAGTTGGGGGGCTGGGAGGAGGCGAAATGTGCATAAAGTATCGGATGGGACATGGCGCCTGAAAGGCCGGTCTAGGGCTTTCAGAGGCAAATGTCATGAGTCCCCCTCCCTGCCTGGCCAGGTGAAGTTCATCTTGATTGGCTAAGAGGCAGCAGAGCTACAGGGAGGAGGGGGGGGGGGAAAGGTCTTTGGTCATCGCGTGGCTGCCCGGCTGTTGGAGCAATGGCGGCGCGCCAAGGAGAGGCCCAAGTCTTCGGGAGGCCTCAAGAACCAACCCCAGGTAGCTCCTGGTGAAATTAGCTGAATGAGGGCTCTGGTAAAGGCAAGCCCTGTGGAGGGCTACCCATCTCGGACCTTCGGGTAGATGGAATAGTTCCTCCCGGGCGGCAGGGCTGTGCTGGATCTAACCTTGGAAGAGGACTGACCCTCAGGTAACAGAGGTGTGTGCCTGAGAGATATTAAGAATCAGGTTTTGTTATTTTGCAGCTCTATTTCTGTGTACCAAAGTGTCTCTCTATTTTGTGTGCTTCCCTCATTTCCCCTAATCTTGTTATAAAATGCTACCAGAATAAACCTTGTCTTGGTTTTACCCCACATGGGTTTTGTAGTTGCTCTGTGGCTTCAGTATCTAAATCCAGGTTACAGAATTAAAGGCGAGTCCCTGAACAGAGATTCAAGTAGGATTGCAGACAGCGGAGGCTGGCAATCTGGTACCTTGAGGTCTCTGGGGGTCTTGGTTCCTTTGGGGTAGGAAAGGGTGGGGGGTGGGTCAGCCAGCCCCCCCTTCCTCCACATTATCGCTGATCTTATGCAGCCACCAAAAATGGAAGTTTGGGTCCAGGACTGCAGCAAAGTAGTAAATGTAGTCTTGGAAAGCCAACAGTTTCCCACCTTGGGTCCTGTGGCGTTGGCTGCAGCAAACCAGAGATCACCAAAATGCCCTCAAATCTGGTCTCCAGGCTCTTCTTCAAAGCTGCAACCTGCCATAATGAATAGATGTGAAGGGTGACTGAAGATGCAGGGCCTATCACAGGCAAGAAACCAGGCCCTGTAGTTTCTTTGTCCAGAAAACAGGACAGAAGAAAAACATTGTGGATTTGCAGGGATGTAGTTTCCAAGGAGCTTTTGCATTATGTATGCTAACTTGCAGGAAACTTTGGAGTCTCACGTGTGTAAAATAAAGGGGGGGGCAGCCTGTAATTCTAGCAAAGGTGTGCACGCTGATCTCTACCTGATAAAGAGTAAAATTCTGTGGGAAAGGGAAGGTGTGTGTATGATGCTCTTACACGCAGGTTGCACGGTGACTTTCCGCATGGAAATTCTGTTCACACATACCACGGAAACACACACACACTGAGAGACACTCTCCTATGATGCCGACACACTATGTTGACCCAGGTACACAACCCTCCTGTTTCCCCTGTGCAAGATTCACACAGTGTGTACTTGCCCACACCCTTCCCACATAAGACAGCCCCCCCCCTCGCTTCCTCTGTAACCCTACACCGCATCCAATATACACCTCTCTCTCTCTCTTCATATGACAGGGCTTCTTAACAACATCAACAAGATCCCTTCTACTCCACAACACAACACCCCCAGAACCTCTACAAAATGCATAGTCTAGTGGTCTTAGGTGCTCTTAATCGTAACAACAACAACAACAACAACAACAACAACAAATATGCAGAGGATCATGCTGTAAAGCATACATAGGATTGCAAGATGGGGCAGCCAGATCCTTTGCATACCTGCTTGGAAGTAACAGAGCAATCCCGTGCATGCCTTTTTAGAAGCAAGAGGCAGCCTGTTAATAGGGTGTGCTCCCTAGTAAATCTGTGTTTAGGATAGTAAGCCTAAATCTCCCTGTGTTCCAATCGGGCTCCAACTTCACTCCTAAGTGAATATGCATAAGATTGTAAGCTGGGCAAACCGATCTTTTGCCCTTTTTTTCATCCCCTTTCCTTTCCGCTGTTTTGTTTGTTTGCTTGCTCAGAAGTAAGTCCTGCAGGAAAAGCGGGGCTGCAACTTTTCTTCCCCAGTAAACAAAACATAGGTCATTGACATGCGTTTTGCAGCCTCGCCACGGGTGGCTGGGTTGTTGTTGCGTGTTGTTGTTTTTTAACCTCACCTGTCTCTAGCACATGTCTGTGTCTGTGTGTGGGGTTGTCTACAGGGTGGGGGTGGACGGTGGCGCCAAAGCCAAAATCGGGGGGGGGGGGAGAGAGAGAGGGATTGCGCAGCCTTAGTTAAAACATGCTTCTTTACAACCCCGCCATGGTTCTGTCACCCCCTCAACTCTCTCCAGCGACCTGTGTGTGGGTGCATAAGAGCGGCAGGCAGTCTACCCTGTGCCCGCAGCCACCATCAGCTGCAGGGGGGCGGAGGGACTCTCCAGCGTGGGGCAACCCCCCACAACAACGCATCAATCAAAATAAATCTCGACACACCGTTGGGGCTGCGCTCCTGGTAGCCGTCCATACTGGCCGAGCAGCGGCGCACCTCGCTTCCATGCGCTCTTCACCGGGGATCGTGCTCCTCTCCACTCCTTCTGGCACAGCCCTGGGATGTTGAAGAGTCCTTGGTCTCGAGTCCCGAGTCGAGTCTCTAGCCCCATTAAAAATATTGGGACTCAAGTGGGACTCGAGTCGGAGGGGGGACTCAGTCCGACTTATGAGTCGAGTCCTGGAGTCCGAGTCCAAGTCCCCATCCCTGCCTTTAAGATAGCTCTGCTTAGGCTCAGACAGTCGCAGTAAGCAGGGAGGGAACAGACGCTGGAAGGGCCAGGTGAGGATGTGTGTGTGCATGCACATGTGCATGCTCTACCTCCTGCTTCTGTTGCACCTTGCTGTGGGAAAGGGATTAGCTGGGTAAAAACCTGGACTGACAGGAGAGGTGAATGAGGGAATTTATCACATGATTCCTATCTTTATATCACCAAAGATTTTATTTCCTAACACAGCTGACTCTTTGCCTGTAACAGGTGAGGTACAGTGTCATAAGGAAATGCAAGAAACTTCCCCTTCTCTCTGAAGCTCCATGTTTGGGAGTGTGGGGTAGGTGGGTAAGCTTCACCAGTTGAATCTGTGCCAATCCTGACCATTTTAAAACAAAAGGAAAGAGATTGCCCTGCAAGCACTGACACACACACACCCATGAAAAACACCAGATATCAACAATTAAGGGTTTAAGTAAGGTTAAAAAAATTACAAAAGCCACTTATAAAGTATTATAAAATAATATATAATATAATAATGTAATAATTATAATATATAAGATTTTGTGTGTTTCCTCTAATAACTTTTGTACTTGACCATGCCCTCATGTTGCCTGGCCACACCCTCTTGATCACACCTTCATGTTGCTTAACCATACCTCTTACAAATTCACATGTGTCCCTATTTTAATCTGTGAAATGTTGGAGGGTATGTAACACCAGACTCCCTGAATTCCTTTTGCTTCTGCCCTGGTGAAAACTCTGCTACTACAGTACAACCTGGAATATGTGGCCTTCCCATTTGGATCTAATCCTGCTGCTGCGGATGCTTCTCTCCTTCATTTCCTCCATGGGCCTCAGCAGACTTGAGGATTGGTAAAATATCTCCCACCTGCTCTCTCACTCTTTCTCATGCCTGCCTAATCCTTTAGCTTCTTTCTCCCTGCTCCCCCCTCCCCCCCCCTTGCTCTGCCTTCTCTCTCTCTCTCTCTCTCTGTCTCTGCCTGGACATGCTGTGCAGCTTTTGATTCACTTAGAATCATAGAATCGTAGAGTTGGAAGGGGCCTCTAAGGCCATCGAGTCCAACCCCCTGCTCAGTGCTGGAGAACAGATGTGGGCAGCCCAGGCAGTCACCCATCCAAGCATTGACCTGGCGCATACCTGCTTAGCTTCAGCATGTGGCCTGCATTGTGTGCTCTCAATGCCACATGCAGGTACTTCTGCTCCACCACTTTCCTCTCCCTTATGGAATAGCCTTCAGTAATTTTGCATATTATCACCTTTTAATAAAAACTCTTTTTTCTTGTTAAGTCCTGAAGTTTGGGCTCTGTTTTCCCTCCCAGGAATTTTGTGGGGATACTCCACTATTCAAGAGCAAAGTCCTTATGTTACCCATGCTGTGCTCCTGTTGACTTGACAAACCATGCTAGTTTCTGGGCCAGCTCAACTGGACTGACAGAAGCCTGAACTCCTGCAGGAAAACAGCCAGGGGTTTTAGGAAGAAGAAGAGATTAGCACCAGATTAATCTCCCTCCAGCAGTCATCCATTGCCCCAAGGGGCTTACTCCCTGGGATGGAAATATGATACAGATGTGTATAGAGAGACATGTCCTGAGCAAGTGAGGTAACAGTAAACTTTTAAATTTTAAAATTTAATCCTTGGATTGTTGTTGTTTTTAAATGTAGTTTCACTCCCTGCTGGACTACTGTGTGGCATATTTCATCAATTTTCGACTAAAGAAATCGAGAACTGACTTGGTTCAACCAGAAATGAGAGAAATAATTATATTGGCCTGCATTTTAACTCTGCACTTCTGTGTGCTCTTCACACTCTCAGCTAGATTGTGTTTTTGTTTACTGAGAAAGAGGCATTGAGAGGAGACGTAAGTGGACTGCTAACCAAAGCTAGAGAATTCAATATGAAAAACTTCTCTGAGAAACTGATAAGAGGCTAGCCCTATCAGGCATAACTCACTCACCAGAAAAACCAACCACTGGAAAAACCACAGTTGCACTGGGAGCCTCCAAAGATACAGACGTTTCCCTGCTGCAGAAGTTCATCACAATCATGTGAGGGGTCTGGAGGAGCCATGATGCAACCTTTGGGTGGGGCAAAACATGCAGCCCTCACAGCCCAACTGGGTTCATGTTGGTTATTCCTGTAACACCTGAGTAGGTCTTCTGTGTTGCCTGGCTAAAGGACTACTTGACCTCATTGAAGTTAGGAATGTAAAGCAAAAGGCAAGAGAAGAAAGTGAGGTGGTATGTAAGATAAAAGGTAATTTGTATTTGACAACTGATGTGCTCTTGCAGAAAAGCAAAATAGACAACAAAGAAAGAACTTTTTTTGTCTTTGGGGTCTTTAATTTTTTAAAAAATATATTAATATTTTCTATATTCATATATTGATATTTGCAGAAAGGCTAAAGAAACACAAGAAGGACATTTCTGCTTATTTGATGTTTTGTAATCTGCTGGGGGTAGTGCGGTTTTTATTTTTAACATTATTTTTATTGCTTTAGTCCTTGGTGCACTTGTACAGAAAAAAATGGTTTTGGGTTGTTGTTGTTGTTGTTGTTTAAAAAAATTGACCAGCAATAACTGGAGCAGAACCCTAGGCACAATGGAGCTATGGAATAGCAACTGAGTGTTACTGGGGGAATCTGATCACTGCTGTTCTTAAGGAGCTGCATAGGTTACCGATCTGTTGGCGTTAACCTATGAAGCCCGAAACAGCTTGGACCTCATAGGTTATCAGAAATGTAATGCCTCCTTCCATATACTGCACCACTTGCCTCATTAGAGGCCACTCTGCATTATTATTCTCTCCTTTTTTCAGGAGCCACAGCTACATGTGACATATTCTCAGGCATACCCTGTGGTGGCCGGGCCCCCTCTCCTCTGGAAATCCTTCATGCAAGGAGGTGTGCTTATACAGTTCTCACTAGTCATTTAGGAAGATGCTGACATGTGTTTTGTTTACTATGGACATTGGAGAGAATTGAAGGCTGCTGTTTTTATTTTTCTAATGGGTTTCTCTGATTTATTTTGGTGCTGCTTTTAAATTTTAATATAGTGTATTTAAAGTGCATTTATGTTCTATTGAAATTTTGCTAGTTTTATTGGCCACTGTGGGAGACTTTTTGACTAAAAAGTATGTAGCCTGGGAATGATGGTGAATGCTCCCTAACTGACAAACAGCATGTGGGAAATCAGCACAATAGGAACCATCTCAGTTTCCCTCTCAGCCATTAACTAAAACTTTTATGCCAATAGAAAAAAGCTTCACTAAGAAAGCGAGGAAAGTTTCTTTCTTGTTGCCTTCTCAAGCAAAGAGACCAGCCTTATTTATCCAGCATGTGGCCTTAACATGCTGTATCTATTTCACAGAGTAAGCCTGAGAAGATAACAGTTGTTATTGTGCAGCAGCCCCTAGTGACTATCTGAAAAGGCCCTTTGTCAAGCTATTTCCCCACAAAATACATCCTTCTTCCCTTAAAGTCCCCAGTTGTCCAGATGTACCCCAACATAGAGACAACTTTTGGATCATCACCAGTAGATGCTAGCTTCAGTTAGCAAGGTAGTATAAAAGCTGTACTTAGAATTCGAGAGCCTTTGGTAGTCTCCCGTATTAAGATGTGTATGTATTTATCCACACAGGGACTGACCGTTCCAGAAATAGAGCTTTGGATTGAAGGCTATTGCAAGGAAAAGGCAGTTACCTTGAGATCCTTGGTTTGCTGTGTACCTTTCATACCGTCTCCTCTACGCATTCACGCTACATGTACAGGAAGGAGTAGGCTGGTGCCACTGGCTCTGTCCAAACTGTGTCACTACACTGTGCTAGTCCAGCCCCCCATTACCTCTGTGTGTAGAGCTGAAGTCTGTAAAGCATGGATGGGGAAAGGTGCCCCTTTTCCAGACCTTTGTCTTTATGTGAAGAGGTCAGGAAGTGGGGCCAGCAGAGCTGTACAATGGTGCACGACACAGTTGGGAACCCTGCACCATCAGGCTCAGCAATCATGTGGATACAACCAACTATGCGTGTACAGGTGCCCCTTATCCTCGCTTCACTTTTATGTGTGGAGGGGCTGAGGCAGGAGCAGTGGATTGCAATATTGGTGATGGTGGGCCCAACAGCACCACCCCACTCTGCCGCCACATATAGAGTGAATGTGTGGAGGAGAAGGCATGAAGGGTGATTATTGAATCCATAAACTTCCATTTGCTTTGCATCTTAATCAGGTGGATATGAGAGCCAGTGTGGCGTGGTGGTGAGAGTGTTGAACTGGGACTTGGGAGATCCAGGTTCTAGTCCCCACTTGGCCATGAAGCTCACTGGGTGACTTTGGGCCAGTCACTGGCTCTCAGCCTAACCTACCTCACAGGGTTGTTGTGAGGATAAAACGTGGAGGAGGAGGAGGAGGAGGAGGAGGAGGAGGAGGAGGAGGAGGAGGAGCAGGAGGAGGAGGATTATGTAAGCCACCTTGGGTTCCTTGCAGGAAAAAAGGCAGGATATAAATATAATGAATAAAAAATAAAACATACTGTCTCATCTGTGCTTTTAGACAGAGAATAAAAGGGAGCATACATCCACAATTTGTGGAGTAACAAGTGCGATATAAAATGTATCATCTTCATTATACCCTTATGCCAGGGATGGATCAAGATGTCTGTTTGGTTGGGACGACTGGATTGAACTTGCTTGGGAAAGATTTTCCAAGAAAGGAATAGATACTGGTAGATACTACCAGGATAGCGGGCCGGCAGGGGTGGGGGAGAGTATATGTTTGGGGGAATAAAGACTCAGGGTTTAGCATGCAGCCATTTCAGCAGGCTCTTTATTGTGAAAGACTCCTATATGGGATGGCACCTATAAGTAAGGTAACCATAACAAGTGCACTTTAGATGAGGAATGAAGCATAGTCTAGCAACTACATTTAGATTTTCCCCTTTGTACAGCTGTACCAGAGGTCTTTCAGGAGGCTACCCAACTATTCATCCCCATTCTTAATAAACTTTGTCTTAGTTGACCTTAATGGACAAGAAGGGTTGTGCAATTATCCAATGGAGAATGGAGGTGACCTGCTCAGTTTGGGGGAAGTGGGTTTTTTGCATCCTCTGTCTAATTCTTCAGTAGCCTAAATGCCCCCTTCCAATATGATGATTCTATAGTTATACATCATGGAAAGTGCTTGGCTCAGTAAAGGCACTGTTGCGATCCCCCAGGTAACAAAGAAAAGGCTGGTATGAATGAGAGAGGAGTTTGCTTGCAGCTAAAAGTGGCTTTGGTCAGACGTTTCTTGCCCAAATGCGACCAAACAGGAGTTCACACATGCTAATTATTGGGAACCGTTGGGCGACCACAAGTGAGAAACCAAAAGATTACAGAACAAGAATCTTAGGATGTCTCCACAACATATGCAGCAAACATTACCGTTACAAAAATAGTGTACATAATATCTTACAATTGATATGTCTGCATATCTAAGCAACTGGGTAAATGTATGTGAAAAGCGTGGTCCAATCAGTGTTCTCGTGTGCATGTACCTGGGAATTTAAGGAAGTAGGTAGGTCATCTTCAGTTTTTGAGTTTATCGTAGGACATACTGGGGAACATACAGTGACTGTGATAACTACATGAAGTCTTGAGGCAGTTTATGTGTGAAGGGGTCGAAAGGAAGGGGAGATAAGCAGGAGGGCTGAAGAGAGGAACCTAGACACAACAATGGGTTTGGAAGAATGGGCCTCAGGAAATCAGGGCAGCAAGAAGAAGAGGTACAATGGAACAAGCAGATAGGGAATAGAAAGGCTGGAATAGCCACAAAGATAGCGGGTGTGGAAGAAAAAATTCTCACCTGGGTTTGAAATAAACAGACAATCTAAAAACTGCAGCTTTCTGTTTAGTCACTATGCATTTTGTCAACAAAGATTAATGAGAAGAAACAAATATCAGATGTGACTATCAGGCAAAATCATTTGCAATTGCATGGTGACCTCTTTTAATTTCCCTGGTGTATGGAGAAATTAAAACACAATACTATTCTCTCACCTGTTCTCTTGATTCTTTATCTGCAGCTTGCTCAGGAATGCCTTGGGAACCAGAAGACGTTTTGTGGTTCACAGGGATGTTTGGGTCCCCCACAGAAAAAACTGGAATGAGAGACCTGAGAAATCTGAACTCGCTGCTTAAGGATCCACCAGTCAAGCAAACATCATAGTGATAAGACCTCGAAAGTGACCCACTCTGCGAATCGGTACAGTTCTCCGGGATATCAGGTCTGGCAGGTGGAAAGTGTGGAGGCGCGGTGATAAACGTTTCTCCAGAACTTTTCTTGTAGATTTTGAAAATAATGAAGGAGACAATGCAGACTAGGAACACAAACGAGACTGCAGCCAGGCAGATCACCAAATACATGGTCAAGGTCCCATCTTCTTCGTGTTCTTGTTGTCTGACATCCACGGTCTTTAGATAAGGATCTGAGAAGCCATCCACAGGAAGTATATTGAGCACTGCAGTACTGGACCGTGGAGGGAGCCCATTGTCTCTGACCAGAATGACAAGCCTCTGTTTGTTGGTGTCCCGCTCGTGCAGTGGTCTCCTGGTCTTCACTGCTCCATTCTGGGCTCCTATGCTGAAAAGGCCAGGGTCTGTGGCCTTCAGCAGTTCATAGGAAAGCCAAGAGTTCTGGCCAGAATCTGCATCCACGGCCACCACCTTGGTGACCAGGTAGCCAGCCTCCACTGACTTGGGAACCAGCTCATTGCAGGGGGATGTGGTGTTCTGAAGGGGGTAGAGGAAGAAGGGGGCATTGTCATTTTCGTCTGTGACAACGACTCGGACAATAACTTCTGAGCTCAGTGGCGGAGAGCCGCCATCTGTCGCCCTTACTGTAACTTGGAAATCTTTTATCCGCTCATAATCCAGAGACCGGAGCGCATACACATATCCCGTTTCAGAGTTGACTGAGATGTACGAGGCCACAGGGCCATCACCAACCTTCCCAGGCAACAGGGAGTAGGTCACTTTGGCATTCTGCTCTGTGTCCAGATCCACGGCATGGACTGAGCCAATAAGCAGACCTGGAATGTTGTTTTCCCGCATCTGCATTTCATGCAAAGACTTTTCAAAGGCTGGAGGGTTGTCGTTGACATCTGAAATTTGAACATTAATCATTCTTGTTGAAGTGAGCCTAGGAGAGCCCCGGTCAATGGCTGTGATGGTGACATTATATTCGGGGATTTTCTCTCTGTCCAGGGGACTTTGGATCACAAGCTGGTAATAGTTATTCCTGGTGGCTTTTAACACAAAGGGAAGGTTGAGCTCCACAGAGCAGACAGTTTTGCCATTCTCTCCGGAGTCCTGGTCTGTGACACTGAAGAGGGCAACCAGTGTCTCTAAGGGAGAATCCTCTGGTAAAGGGCTGGTGATGGATTTGATTGACACTTCTGGGGCATTGTCATTCATGTCCTCAATCTCTACTAGGACCTTGCAGTGCCCAGAAAGACCCCCGCCATCTGCTGCTCTGATATTCATCTCGTAACTGGTTTCTTTTTCATAATCGATCTCTCCCAAAACAGTGATCTCCCCAGTCATTTCATTTAAATGAAACAAATTGTATATTGTTTCAGGCACTCGATGGAATGAGTAGGTGATCTGTGCATTTGAACCAATATCTACATCTCTGGCTTCTACTTTGGAGACCAGAGTATCCCGTGGGCTATTTTCCTTCAACCTTATTTTATATTCAGACTGAGTGAACTCAGGAGAGTTATCATTGATATCCAGTACATATACGTTTATTAGAACTGTGCCTGTTCTCTGTGGCATTCCTCCATCAACAGCCATGAGAGTCAGTCCAAACTGTGACTCCTTCTCTCTGTCTAGGGGCTTCTCCAGGACAAGATCCACATACTTGCTTCCATCCTTATTGCTTTCCACACCCAGACGGAAATGCTCATTGGGACTGAGTGTGTAGTTTTGGATGCTATTTTCCCCCAGGTCCTCGTCTTGGGCAGATTCCAAGGGGAATCGCGTATTTGTAGGAACATTCTCAGGAATGTCCAGCTCATATTCAGTTTTAGAGAATTTGGGAGAATTGTCATTCACATCTTCTATCTGAATTTCAATACTGTAGATCTTTAAGGGGTTTTGGAGCACAATTTCAGACAGAAGTAAGCAAGGCTCAGTCTTGCCACATAAAGCTTCTCGGTCCATTTTGTCATTGATCAACAAATTCCCAGAGGGCATATCAAGGTGGAAATATTGCTTAGTGCCTTTGGAAAATAGCTGTGCTCTGCGAGCAGAGAGCTCCACTATTCCCAGTTTCAAATCCGTCAACACATTAGCCACCAGAGACCCACTTTTTTTTTCTTCAGACACAGAATAGAGAACTGCAATACACATTGTTCCAGGAAGACAGAGAAAAAGCAAAAGATACAGACCTTGTTTGTTCTTGAAGCAACCTTCCATGGTTCAGACAGAACTCCCTCTATCTTCAATTTCTTGCCACATGTAAAGCTTTTGACTTTCACCCTCAACTGATGGAAAAATAAATTTTGTCCTGCAGTACTGACTGATTTTCTCTTCATCCAAGGCAAGATCTAGCAGTCTTCTTTCAGACAGACGTCTGTGCATAGCTTCCTCTGAGTTTCTCCACAAAAATAAAATTAAAATTAAATGTCTGAGTTCCTATTAATGTGTTTGCCTTTACTGCCACCATGTGGCTAAATGTAGAAATAACCCCCAGGATTGTGTGTTTCTCATTGAAAGGGTGCTCAAGAGTATTAGACAATAGAGAACACTAAAAGCTATATTTGGAGCCTCCGTGGAAGTTGAAAGATTGCAGATTCTACGCACACTGTCACATGCCTCTCAACATTGGAGAGGTGTACCAAATATACGTTTGTAAAAACTCATATATTTCATAACATACGAAAACCATTTTAAACACTGAAATAGATTTCACTGATTGAGCTGGGACCAACCCATAGATAAACTGCACTCTAGATAGTTGCCAGTAGGGTTTTGCTAGATGTTCCCATATTGGGCATTTTAAACTGAACAGTCTTGTCAGTCTTCAAACCTCCCCTATGATGAGCTAGAGTTCCTAGATCCAAGATTTGAGAGCTGGAGTGGTTCCAAGTCCTGTCCTCTGGTGTAAGTGAGGGCGGAGAATGCTCTGAGGGGTTGAAATTTTGAGGGGGATCCCCACAGGCACTTCTGAAGACTCTGTTCCTGTAGAAAGATTACGTACATGTTCCCCTCAAGCAGCCTTTTACCTTCCTCTCTGGCTCAGCTTTTGGGGATACCTCTCCCACCCAAACTGGCAAAAGTAGATTGAAATAAGGAGGACAGTCAGATTCCGAGAGGTGTATGGAATTATTATATGAGAAGTCACACAAGATTCAGAAGATACGGTATCACATGAGAAATCATTAATACATTCCCCTTTGCATGGACAGAAACAAAGATAGGAGAATATAAAAATAACTGAAGCACAAGAAAGAAAAAGAAGCATGTAAGACTCTCATTCAAATCAGCTGAAATCCAATTCATTGGGAGGTATCTTTTATAGGTTCAGTGCCAAGAAATACAAGAAAAACTGCATTGAAAAAGTGGCCAATACAGATTGTAATTTGACCATATAGAAAGGATTCCACTCATATTCTCACCTGGCTCATGCGTTCACCTTCTTCCTCTGCATGAATAGGGAGTTCTTGGGAACAGGCTGAATTCCTTGGATTCACCTGAGTGTTAGGAGGCTCCACAGAAAACACAGGAAATAGAGGCCTGAGAAACCGGAACTCGCTGTTCAGAGACCCGCCAGCTAAGCACACCTCATAGTTGTAGGCCTGGGAAAGCGATCCAGTACCAGAATCCACACAGTCCTCTTGGGAATTAGGTCCCACAGGGAAAGGAGATGCAGAGTTATGGGTTCCTAAGAACTTCCTGTGTTTCTGAATCTTGACTGCGGTAAACACCATTACAGAAAGGAGAAAAAGGGAAGAGATGGCAGCCAAGCATATGATCAAGTACATAGTCAGGGTACGGTCTTCCTCCTCTGCTACTTCATCCTTCGGGACATCCATCATTTTCATATAAGGGTCGGAGAAGCCGTCCACTAGGAGAATTCTTAGCGTGGCAGAGGTGGACTGGGGAGGGTGGCCGCCATCTCTGACTGCCACAATAAGATTCTGCTTGAAGCTGTCTCGACTATGAACTGGCCTCGTGGTCCTCACTTCTCCATTCTGGGCGCCCACAGTGAACAGACCGGGATCTGTGGCCTTCAGCAGTTGGTAGGAAAGCCAAGAGTTCTGGCCAGAATCCCTGTCTGCTGCCACCACCTTGGTGACCAGGTAGCCAGCGTCTGCCCCCCGGGGAACCAGGTCATTGGACAGGGAGGTGCTGTTCTGAAGAGGGTAGAGGAGGAAGGGGGCATTGTCATTCTCATCCACTACATGAACTTGGACAATCACCTCTGAGCTCCATGGAGGAGACCCTTTATCCGTAGCTCTCACAGTCACACGGAAATCTTTTATGTCCTCATAATCTATCGATCGAATGGCGTACAGGTTCCCAGTCTCAGAGTTGATGGAGATATAAGAGGATGCAGGACCGTCCCTGATCTTCCCAGGCAAAAGCGAGTAGGTCACTTTGGCGTTCTGCTCTGCGTCCTGGTCAACAGCACGGATTGAACCGATCAGCAGACCTGGAATATTGTTTTCCCGTAAGTGCATTTCATAGAGGGATGATTCAAACACTGGAGGGTTGTCATTGATATCTGAGATTTGAATGTTAATGATTCTCACTGAAGTGAGCCTGGGAGAGCCTCGGTCAGTGGCTGTGATGGTGACGTTATACTCAGAGACTCGTTCTCTGTCCAGGGGCCGTTGGGTCACAAGCTGGTAATAATTGTTCTCGGTGGCTTTTAGCCCAAAGGGCAGGTTTGTCTCAGTGGTGCAGGCAGTTCTGCCATTGTCTCCAGAGTCCCGGTCTGTGACACTGAACAGGGCCACCACAGTGTCCGTGGGGGAGTCTTCTGGTAAGGGACTGGTGATGGAGGTCACAGTCACCTCTGGGACATTGTCGTTCTCATCCTCAACCTCCACAATGACTTTGCAGTAAGCAGAGAGCCCTCCTCCATCCGTGGCTCTGATGTTCATCTCATAATTAGTATTTTCTTCATAATCAATATTCCCTGCCAGAGTGACCTCCCCGGTATGTCTGTTTAACTTGAATGATCTTAATACTGCATTTGCTGCCTGGCTGAAGGAATAGGTGATATCCGCATAGGAACCAAAATCTTTGTCACTGGCTTCAACTTTAGCCACCAGTGTATACAATGGGCTGTTTTCCATTAAGTTCACCCTATATAGAGATTGTGCAAACTGAGGAAAATTATCATTGGCGTCCAGAACATCAATGATTATTTGTGTGGTGCCAGTTCTTTTGGGAATCCCTCCATCCACAGCTGACAGAATTAGGGTCATCTGCGGATTCACCTCACGGTCTAATGGTTTCTCCAGTACCAATTCTGCATATTTGCTGCCATCACTGTGAGTTTGCACATCCAGCCTAAAATGTTCATTAGGACTAAGTGTGTAATTTTGAACAGCATTTTCTCCTTTGTCTGAATCTTGAGCTCTCTCCAAAGGGAACTGTGTATATATGGGAGTCTGCTCAGATATTTCAAAAAATATTTGATTTCTAGAGAATTGGGGGGAATTATCATTGACATCCTCTATTTGAACTTCGAGTCTGTGCAGCTGCCATGGATTTTCCAGCACAATTTCAGAGAGGAGAACACACGGGTCATTCTTGCCACACAGAGCCTCTCGGTCTATTTTATCCTTTAGGATCACATTCCCAGAATGAGGATCCAGCTGGAAATACTGCTTGGAGCTCTTAG
Organism: Shinisaurus crocodilurus; assembly: GCA_021292165.1. Taxonomy (NCBI): domain Eukaryota; kingdom Metazoa; phylum Chordata; class Lepidosauria; order Squamata; family Shinisauridae; genus Shinisaurus; species Shinisaurus crocodilurus. Next base: position 75,729 of record JAHFWL010000602.1, on the reverse strand, counting down.
AAAGCAGCCGGGCTCTCCGAGCAGACAGCTCTTTTACTTCCACTTTCAAATCTTTCAGCACATTACCCACCAGAGACCCACTTTTCTTTTCCTCTGGCACTGAATAGAGGATGGACTCACACATTGCTACAAATACAAAGAGATACAGGGGAAAAGACAAAACTTGCCTGCTGCTGAGATGCTTTTCCATTGTCCCAGCCTCACCTCCAGTCAGATTTGAAACGCACAGTGGTTCTTTCTAAGGCAGCTGCTGGAGCTGACTGTCCAGTGTAAGTTTCCAAAGCAAATGGTTCCTTTTTCCTTTATTGTATTGGCAACGGCTATGGTGGCCTTTTCCTCCTAACATTTCTTAGGACTCACTTGTGGTGAAGAATCTGCTCCCTTTCTTCTTGAGATTCCTGTGTCTAATGGTTACAGACAGTGTCTAATGGGTGCAGTGGGGGGATCGCTCCCTCCCTGACTGTCTGTTCTGTGTTGTGCAATAGCACCACCGTGTGCTTGAGCCAGGATATGGCTCCCATCAACATTGCCACTTATTAACATATGTAGAAAAACCTTCTCTAATCAGAGTTTGCAATGAGTATATTTCATACCATGTACTCTCTTAATCTGGACTTCATATATTAGACAGACTTATCAAGACACTCATTCACTTCTGCTGTTGATGTTCAATATTATCCTTGCACTTGCCCATAATCGGAAACCTAAGACACTCAGATGACTAGAGAAACCTTGAATTATGATTCTGCTATGTTTACATTTGCTAGACAGCTGAAATCTTCTAATGGTTTGTTTAGATAGCACACCCTCCAACATTTCACAGATGAAAATAGGGACACACATGTGAATTTGTAAGAGGTATGGGGTTAAGCAACATGAAGGTGTGATCAAGAGGTGTGGCCAGGCAGCATTAGGGCGTGGCCAAGGATATGGTCAGGCAACCAAAGGGCATGGTCAAGTACAAAAGTTATTAGAGGAAACACACAAAACTGCAGTATTTTCTCCCTCTCATCTAGAACCTGGGGTTATCGACTAAGGCTAAATGGTGGCACATTTCAGACAAATGTGCCACAAACAAAATGAATTATTTCGTTGAATAGTGCATATTTAAACTGTGGAATTCACTGCCACAAGATGTAGCTATGGCTGACAACTTGGAGTAGACAAATTCATGGAGGTTAGTATCTAGTTTCCCTTCTCAAGGCATCATATTACTGATAAGGCTATCTCAATGGATTAGTCATGATGGCTACATAGCCCCTCCAGGATTGGAGACACCATGCCTCTGAATACCAGTTACTGGGGAACATGAGTGGGAGCTTACTGTTATCCTCATGTCCTGCTTGAGAGCTTTCCAGAGCATCTGGTTGGTCACTGTGGGAAACAGGATTCCAGACTAGAAAGGCCTTTCTAGTAGGGCTCTTTTTATGGGCTTATGGGCTTAACCTAGCACAGAAAGGAAGGCATGAACACCTTATAAGAAGCTACAATTGCATGGGTTGTTGGGCCTGCATAATCTCCTCAGGGGTAGAACAATTCTCGGCCTAGATAAACCAGTATTCATCATATATGGGTTGTTAGTATATCTGAGAATGTGTACGTGTATGTGTTTATGTGTTTGGGGAACAGTCGAACAGAGAGAGTAAGTTTTTTTTTAAAAAAATTAAAACTTTTTGAAGTGGGTTCAATTTTCATAATGTGATTCATACAAGTGGGGGCCTGCAACAAATTGCATTGTGGATTAATAAAACAGCTTATTTCCCCACACAAAACCTCAGTTTCTCTCTTTCTCACCCACTCCTTCTCCCTCTCCCTGCCCTTCCCCCATCTGGCCCTCAGGCAGCAGAAGTGAGGGGACGCACGCTTTGCAATCAGCCAGGGGGCCAAGGGCCACTGCATCCCTTCATTACGAGGAAGGACATCATGGTAAGGGGAAGAGGGGGCATCGGCCGGAAAAGGAACATCTGGAGGACACTTGCTTCCCCCTTCCCTGCCAGAAAAAACACTCGGCTCTAACTGCCACTTGCCCTCAGACAGCAATGGTCTGAGCGGAAGCATTGTTTGGTCTTTGCCATCAGCCGGAGTACATATGTAGGTATGTAAATCGAGCCTCGCCAGGGCAGAACGAGGCCGAGCATGGCCCTGCTCACGCCCCGGCGAGGCCTTACCTCCTCTTCGGGGCGGCTCACGCGCTCCACGGAGAGCCGCCACAGCCGCCCGATCCAGCAGAGAACCGCCCGCTCTGTTCGATCGGTTCCGTCGCGTCACTTCCGGGACCGGAAATGATGCGACGGGACCGTTCTGCGCCTGCGCAGAGGCCACTGTCGCGTCATCTCCAGGACAGGAAATGACGCGATGGGACCTCCAAACGCGGTAAGGGGTCGTTCGAGTGGCGCTGTACGCCACTCAAAAAATGGGGCAGGCAGGGGGCGGAAAAACGGGGCAGACGGCGCGCCCAGCCTTAACTGGATGTCTATACATATGGCCATTCAGAAGCTGCACCACCTGCCGCCCAGGAAGAACATCATGGCAAGGGGGTGATTCTAGGCTTGTAAAATCGAGCCTCGCCGTGCAGAACGAGGCTGAAATTGGCCCCGCTCACGCCCGGCGAGGCCTTACCTTTTTCTTCGGGGCGGCTCGCCCTCTCTGCGGCGAGCCGCCCGCGCGGCCCGTTTTGTCCCATCGCATCACTTCCAGGACCGGAAATGACGCGACGGAACCCTGTGCAGGCGCGTTGGACCCCTGTGGCACGTTCTGTGCCTGCGCAGGGTCCCGTCGCGTCATTTCCGGTCTCAGAAGTGACGAACGGGGATGGAGTGTTGTGATATCACTTTACCAGCTGAAGCACATTGTTTACACATGGAAGAGACAGAATGGCTGTAAACAGGTTTTGTTATGTCTTACTAGAATCCTTGATTCTGGACTGTGAGAACAACATGAGCTGGTCACATGGTTTGTATGTTCTGATGACGTGCTAACTTGTTTTCTGTCTGAAGCCATCTTAGAGAGAAGCTGGACTGCTTTCTCTCTTCTTCTGGTTCTTCTTGCTAGACTTTGTTGCTGCAACAATGTAACGTCTTTGCTGAGGTGGAGTTAAGCTCAACTTACTCCACTGGATGTAATGCTTGCTATGCATTTATACTCTGCACATGGACTGTAACTAGGAAATGTATACTCTGTAGAACTTTACTTGCTAAGTAAATAAACAGGTAGAATTAGACCTGTGGTGTTCCAGAGTGTTTCCTGACTCCATGGATTAATCTGCAATGGGGAAGCTGGAAGCAAGTCTGATTACAGGGCAGGCTGGGCTGGCCAAGGTTGGCACAGACACAACACGCTGCACGCTGCGTAGGGAGGTGAGATCTGGAAGATCTGTGTGTGGAATTTCAGGACGTCTGTTAGCACACAGATAGGATTATAAATCTCCCAACTCTGCTCACACGCCAACAGGGTTATGGGCCCGGGCCGAAGGTCGGTACCACTACCAGACCAGAACCAGGCCCAGACCGAACCGGACCCAGTTCGGAACCAGGCTGAAGGTAGGCACCAGCTCCAGCACCAGGAACTGTTTTCTAACACAGCTTTGGCAACAGCTTTGACTCCGGTGATTGCAGTGATTAATGGCAGAGGAGGAAGACATCAAAGAAGAAAAATCTCCTGGTCCTTCACCCGGTAAGAGGGAAGAAAGGGGGAGGAAACTGTTATCTGACACAGACAGCTTACAGGAAAGTTCTCAGGCCGAGAGCTTGGAGGGAGAGAGCGAAGCCGAAGTTTCTGGGGAGGAGGAGGAGAATCCCCCAGTCACAGAAATGGCGGCTGCACAATCCCTGAGTCCACAAATTGTGGAGAAACTGTCTGGATCGAACTATGTGCTGTGGAGTTTTCAGATGCAGCATTATTTAACCCATGCGGGACTCTGGTCTGTAGTAACACAGGATCCAGTAGCAGTGGGTGATCAAGCTTAATCTTTGTGGAATTTACAAAGTGCAGCTTTTTCTGCTTCAAGCTGGAGAAATGACTTGTGGAGATAGCAGAATGGAAAAGCAGCAAGCAAAGCAAAACAACTCTGGCCGTAAGTTTGCAGAAAGCCAGGCTGATGTGGCAAACAGCCAAGCTGCAAACAACAAGCAGGGAGTAACCCAAGCCACTGCTTTAAAAGTGAGAAAATGCTTCACTTGTGGATCTACAAATCATTTGAGACGTGATTGTAGAATGAAAAAGAAAAAGAAAAGAAACAAACAGGAAACAACAAGCACACCTGAGGAGGCAGTTAAAACGGGCAAAAGTTTGATTGCAAGGGTGGGGGTTTCTAATGTTGTTTGGGTCTTAGACTCTGGAGCTTCTTGTCACATGACTAACTCCAGGAACGTATTTCAATCTCTGGAAGATGGTGGATGTCCAGGTCAGCACGTGGAATTAGCTGACGGGAAACGTATAAATGTTTCAGCAGCAGGAACAATTGAATTTACTACTTTGGGTCAACAAAGAGCATTGCTTGTTCTGGAACTGGACACAAATCTGATAAGTATTTCCCAATTAGCTCAAAATGGCTATGAAATGTGTTTTTCAGACAGCACATGTGTGATGAACAGATTACCTAATACCACAACTGGGAAAACTCCATATGAAATGTTTCATGGGAGGAAGCCAAAGATAGCACACGTGTGAATTTTTGGGTGCAAATGTTTGGTTCATATACAGGCTAAAAAGCTTTGAATGTTTTCTGCTGGGGTATGATGGACAAACAAAAGGTTACAGGCTGTGGTCACCACAACACAGAAAGGTAATTTTAAGCAGAGATGTGATTTTTCATGAGCAAACACATGAAAAGAAACAGCTGGTGGAATTGCCAATGCATTCAATGGCTGAGACACAGCTGGATGTTTCTGAAACAGAACAGACCACTGGGCAGATATCTGGGGAACAGGGGGGAGGTGAACAATCTCTAAGGCGTTCAACCCAAGAACGTAAAGCACCTGATATCAGGATGAATTCCAAAGTGGGAAAACTGTTGTACATAAAGCTCTCAAAATAGCTTTAGAATCTCAAAGTTTTGAGGAAATCCAGGGCATGGAACCAGCAGTGAGAAATGATTGGTTTGAGGCCATGCAGGATGAAATCAATGCCATGCATGTTAACAAAACATAGAGTCTGGTATCTTTACCTGTGGGGCGAAAAGCCATCACCTGTAAATGGGTGTACAAGGTGAAGACAAATCACCAGGGGCAGGTGGAAAGGTACAGGGCAAGACTCGTGGCAAGAGGGTTTGCACAAAAGCATGGAATAGATTTTGATTCCGTGTTTGCACCAACAACAAGGTATGCAACTGTAAGATTGTTGTTGACATTGGCAGCACAAAGAAAAATGATGGCATTTCATTTTGATGAAAAAACTGCTTTCCTATATGATTATTTACGAGAGGAAATCTACATGGTACAACCAAAAGGTTTTGTAGAAAATCCCGGTCTTGTATGTCGTTTGCACAAATCCATATATGGATTGAAACAAGCAGCAAGGTGCTGCAACCAAAAATTAGACAGAGTTTTGATTAGTTTGGGATTCAAACAAAGCAAGGCTGATCACTGTCTGTACACATGTCACACAGAACTGGGAGATTGGGTGTATTTGTTAGTCTTTGTTGATGATATATTGCTGATAACAGAATCAGTAAGTCAAAAAGACAAAATTGCAAGCGAATTGCAAGCACACTTTGAACTGAAAGATCTAGGTTTGGTAAAACACTATCTTGGAATGCAATTATCCCAGGATGAGGAAGGTTCTTTCTTGGTTGAACAAAGTGGGAAAATTCAGAAATTGCTGGAGATTCATGGATTGGAGAATTGTAACCCAGTTACCACTCCAATGACTCTTGAATATCAAAAACACACAGATAACATTGAATTTGAGGATATTGGAAAATATCAAAGTGTTATTGGAAGCCTGCTGTATTTGGCAAATGTGAGTAGGCCAGACATCAGCAATGCTGTGAACATACTTAGCAGGAAACGTGTGTCAAGATATTTAAAAGGTTCCATGAATTGCAAACTGAAATTGTCATCACACACAAAGGGAGGTTTTTGTGTGTACACTGATGCTGATTGGGGAGCTGCAACAGATAGAAAGTCCACAAGTGGAACTGTGATCATGTATAGTGAAAGTCTAATTGACTGGTATACACGAAAACAATCTTGTGTGGCTGTATCTAGTGCAGAATCTGAATTCATCAGTTTATCTCAAGCATGCAATGAGATTGAATGGTTCAAACAACTGTTTACTGATCTGCAATTACCAGTAGACAAGGCTGTTACAATTTTTGAAGACAACCAAGCTTGCATAAGCATGGCACAAAATGAAAAATGTAGGCCAAGAACCAAGCACATTGATGTTCGTTACTCTCATGTAAAGGACTGTGTGCAGAAAGGGTGGGTAACACTCAAATACTGTGCAACAGGGGACATGGTGGCAGATCTTTTCACAAAACCATTGCCTGTAGTAAGACACAGGAAGCTAATGATGGCGCTAGGCCTCATTGAGCAAATGTGAAACAAGATGTACTCAGCTTGTGGGGGGATGTTGTGATATGTATCACTATACCAGCTGCAGCACATTGTTTACACATGGAAGAGACAGAATGACTGTAAACAGGTTTTGTTATGTCTTACTAGAATCCTTGATTCTGGACTGTGAGAACAACATGAGCTGGTCACATGTTTGTATGTTCTGATGACGTGCTAACTTGTTTTCTGTCTGAAGCCATCTTAGAGAGAAGCTGGACTGCTTTCTCTCTTCTTCTGGTTCTTCTTGCTAGACTTTGTTGCTGCAACAATGTAACGTCTTTGCTGAGGTGGAGTTAAGCTCAACTTACTCCACTGGATGTAATGCTTGCTATGCATTTATACTCTGCACATGGACTGTAACTAGGAAATGTATACTCTGTCTGTAGAACTTTACTTGCTAAGTAAATAAACAGGTAGAATTAGACCTGTGGTGTTCCAGAGTGTTTCCTGACTCCATGAATTAATCTGCAACGGGGAAGCTGGAAGCAAGTCTGATTACAGGGCAGACTGGGCTGGCCAAGGTTGGCACCGACACAGCACGCTGCACGCTGCGCAGGGAGGTGAGATCTGGAAGATCTGTGTGTGGAATTTCAGGCGTCTGTTAGCACACAGATAGGATTATAAATCTCCCACCTCTGCTCACACGCCAACACGGAGAAGCCCGATCGAGCGGCTTCTCGATTCAGAAAATCGAGTCGGGTCGGCGCCCCCGCAGAAAATCGGGTCGGGGGCGCGACCCAGCCTTGGAGCCATGCCTAAGAAGGCTGCTGCTGCTGCCACCATCACCCTCGCACAGGGTTGGGGTGAAGCCAGCAGGATAAGCACACCACGCCACACCCCTCCACCCAAATGCAATTTCTCAAAGCAGTGTCCCTCCCATTCTGAGTTTCCCAAGCACAAGGCTCCTGTTAAGTCAGTGTGAAATGCTTAGGAATAGGGGCATTGGAGAGAATGTGATTTCCTTCTGAGCAGACATGCCTTTTGGCTAATTTATAGCTCCCTGCTCTTCGCGCAACAGGGGTGAACGCGGCTGTTAAAAAAAGGGTGGAAGGTCTCCCACTCCTGTCCCCTCTCAAACTCATGGTGGTTATCCTGAGGGTACTGCTTTTCACACACAGGAAATGGCCATTTCAGAAGAAGGAGGGGGGGTTGTTTCTGGTCCGCTGCTTATGCAGAGGTGTGCATGTGCGCAGGAGTGAAATTGTTTTAATAACAACGTCAACAACACTGACATGCAATTCCCCAAAGAGGCCTGCTCGGATGTGCGGAACTGCGCAGGAATGTTTACAAACAAACAAAAATTAAGAAGCTTCTGGGGAAGAGGGAAAACTGCTGCACAACAACAAATGGTGGACACCTCTCTTCCCCACCAGTCTGGGAGAGACACGTCATGCCACATTTCCCCTGCCCCTCGAAAACTATTGGCTAACTGCAGTGACAACACTTTCATGGCCACACCTTGGATGGGCAACTGCAGGGCAAGTTTAGGTGATTCACCCCAAGTTTTACTTAAAACTTGTTGGGACTTGAAAAAGATGCTAGGAGAGGATATATTGGTGAGTATTATCCTTCCTATCTCACGTTAATGAGTTCAGCAGAGTAGAGTCCCTTTCCAGCTTAAAAGAAGCTTAGATTTGGCTAGTGTTAGCCAGTTAGCATTTGGCAGGGATGGGGACTCGGACTCGAGGACTCGACTCGTGAGTCGGACTGAGTCCCCCTCTGACTCGACTCGGAACTCGAGTCCCAATATTTTAATGGGACTCGAGACTCGACTCGGGACTCGAGACCAAGGACTCGTCAACATCCCTGGGCTGTTGACGAGTCTTCTGGCTGTGCCAGAAGGAGCGCGATCACCGGTGAAGAGCGCATGGAAGCAAGGCGCGCCGCTGCTCAGCTACTATGGACAGCTACCAGGAGCGCAGCCCCAACGATGTGTTGAGATTTATTTTGATTGATGTGTTGTTGTGGGGGGTTTGGGTTAGGGTCAGACATTTTGGGTTTGGCTGCCTCTGCCTGCCTGTTTGGGGTTCCCAGCCTCCTCTGCCTGCCTGGTCTCTTCTTGACCTGTTCAGCAGTTGAATTGTCCAAGACAAAGGCCCCTGCCTGCCTGCTTTGGGGTTCCCTGCCTCCTCTGCCTGCCTGGTTATTTTGGGTTTGTCTGCCTGGTCTGTTCTTGCCAAAATCAGTTGCAGAGTTTTGAAATAAAAAGGCACACTTGTGCCTAGAATTTATTTAAGCCACACATCTGAAGTAGCCTTATTTTGTTGGGGGGGAACATTTGGTAATCCAGGATGCTTTAAGGCAGACTGGATTTCCCTGGTTTTGCCCCCTTTTCTCTCCCTCAGAACAATGATCAGAGACACAGTCTTGTAAAAGTTAAAAGTAACATTTACTCACTCAGATTATGCAGTTTCATTCAGGCAGGCTTAAAAGCGTTTCTTACAGTTGGTTACAGTACATTTGGAAATACTTGGGGTCTGAACTTGTGGAGTTCAGACCAGCAACTCTGGTTACATGCTGCTATTAGAACAACGTGGAGGCAACAACTTTTACTACCACATTCAGAGTCTCAGTAGGAAGAAAAAGAGCTGAGAGCTATGCCCACTTCCTGCTGAGGCTCAGCTAAACACACACTGAGTATCTTCTAGGGAATCCACCTTAGAAGATACCAGTGGTCTTAACCATTTCATCCAGCTAACTGGTGAAACATGAGCCATTGGTTTTGACTGCACTTTAAATATCCCACAGAACACTCTGTGTGTGTGTGTGTGTGTGTGTGTGTTTTACTCAGGCAGCTATGAAAGATTCAGGTGGACCACATTCTAAATAATTGTTTCTAGTGACATAATTTTAATACAACCATATTTTACCTTGAGCACAGAATGAGGAATGGGAATAAGGACAGCCTTTACTCCGAGTGTCAATATATTTCCCTGTGGGCTCAGTATCTTATTTGCCCAGGTTTTCATTCTGGCTTAGCAGTGAATGGGTAATCCTATCCCACCCCTTATTCTCTCTAGCAAGCGTGGATGCCATGTAGCCCAGGAAGAACATCATGGCCAGGTGGTGATCTACCTGCCCCATCCATCCTCCAGTGAAAGAGTAGCTGTAGGGAGCTTGCTTTCCGCCTCCCTGCCAGGAAGAATACTGGGCTCCAACAGACAGTTGCCCTCAGGTGGCAGAGCCAAAGGGAAGCACACCCTGGCCCCACCCTTCAGCAGAGGACTATGGGATTGTGGGTAGTGTGTGTACGTGTGAGGGCTTTTGAGGGGGGGGTTGGGGGTGGCAATCTTTTTCTGGCTCCATCTTGCACACTTCCTGCAGTGGCACCCATTTTTCCTTTTGTCTTCGTCAGTTTGCTGCTCTGTCACTTGTCCTGCCATTTTCATGCCTCCCTGCTATTGTTTTTCATAGAGTCATAGAAAAGTAGAGTTGGAAGGGGCCTACAAGGCCATCGAGTCCAACCCCCTGCTCAATGCAGGAATCCAGGTCAAAGCATCCCTGACAGATGGCCGTCCAGCTGCACCTTGAATGCCTCCAAACTGTGGGACTGGGCGAGCTGTAGGGAGCTCCTTTTCTTTTCTTCTTTTTTAACTTTTTGAAGTGGGTTCCATTTTCATAATGTGATTCATACAACTGGGGGCCTGAAATAAATTGCTTTGAGGATTAATAAAACAGTTTAATGCCCCCACATAAAACCTCTCAGTGGGGTGAGGTTAACTGAGTGGTTTGCTACGACATGTTTGCACAGCAAAGTTAAAACCATTCACTTCTGTTCTGACTTGGACTCTGCCTCTGTAGCACTTTCTGTACCAGAAGTCCCCTAAGCCTCTTCTTATCCTGGTTGATTGGATGAGTTTCAGCTGTTACAGCTTGTGGATATGGAAAAGATATCTTACTGCTGATTCTTGCCTGGTTGTTTTCTCTCAGAGTAATTCTTAACACCTCATTAAGAGGGGGGATTGTTTCCAAGCCTCTAAAGGAAACTGTGGCATGACATACACACCCCTGGCAGTCACTGGACCTGTTAGATTTTGGTAATTATATGCCGGTCTCAACCTGCCATATCTTAACAAGGTGTGGTGGCTAATCAGCTCCAAGTTCTCCAGGATGAGGCTGATTTATCTGGCCCCATTTCAATCTCACTTCAGCAGGCCTTGTCTTGGGACAGAAACTGCCTTGGTCCGTGTGATGGATGATGACCTTCACAAGGAAATAGACAGGAGAGTATGACCCTTTTCATTCTCTTGGAGCTCTCAGCAACCTTTGATACCTTTAACCAAGATACCTTTCTGGGATGATTGGCAGGTTTAAGGAGTGGTGACACTGATATGTGGTGGTTGATTTGCAGATCCTGTCTGGTAGGATGCAGAAGGGTGTAGAAGCGGCTAGGGAATTCCTGCTTCACTCCATGGGAGATGGCCTGTGGACTGCTGAAAAGTCTCCTCTTATACTCAATGCCATGTAACAATCACATGAAGCCAGTGGGTGAAGCCATATGAAGATTTGGAGTTCAATGTTATCAATATGCACAGAAGATGCTCATTTATGAATTTCATTTTCCTCTAACCCCAGTGAGGGAGTAGAATCTCTGAATGGACATCTGCAGACAATAAAGGGTGGGTGTTAAGTTTGTTTTGTATGGGATAACATCCAGGAAGTATTTTTGGGATAACATCCTAAAGGAGTAGTTTTGCAGCTTGGGAGTGCACCTGGAGCAAATACTGTTTGGATTCTCAGGTGGTAGTTGTGGTAAGCATAATCTTTTTTCCCATCTATTTTTGACTCACTGGCTGTGCCCTTTCTTGGGAAACAAAGTCTTAGATTATAACCATTTTCCTGGGTGTAAACCCCATTTAATTCAACTGAGGAATTGGGATTATTTTGAAAGCAACTGAGAAGTATTTGGAAGTAGGTAATCTGATTATGGAGTGGAACTATGATCTTAGAGAATCCTGTGACATAACACTGTTGGTTTAGAAATGTTGAGATGGGATGCAAAAACCTGGCTTGTGAGACAATTGAATTTTGTGATTCCAGGTTATATTGCAATCCGTAGAGATGGGGATACTGAAAGGTTGGAGGTGTTGCCTTTTATTAGAAAGAGTTTGAGTTTTGTGGAATTGGAGATTCAGAAAATTCTTTTTGAGTACCTTTTAATAGATAGCTCTATAGTTCAGTCTGATGAAATGTTGTTTGTTTTTATATACAATCTATCTATCTATATCTTATATCAACATCAAGAGTTGGGTGATTGGATTGTTTATTGGAAAACTGGAAAGGGTTCTTGTTTGTTATGTGAGGGTTTTTTAATAGTCATAGTTTTCGTTGAGAAAGTTGGAAGACTGATAGAAATGGGGCACTTTTAGAACAGTTTTATGAAGAGCATGATCAGACTCTTTTAAATGATGGAACCGTCCCCTACTTGGTTTGGGTTTGATTCTTATACTGGTATGGTATTTCCTTCTGTCTTGGTTTGGGGATTGTGTCTCAGACTATTGTCTCTAGGTATGGTTGGATGGTAGTATAGAAAAGAATATGAGTAGCGATCATTTCCTGATATTTATCTCTTATAGAAGCAGTGTTGTTGTTGTTGTTTTTAAAAAAGATATGTATATGTTATCTCAACAGAATTTTAGAAAGGCTAATTGGAATTTATTTGGATAGTTGCATTTGGAGTTTGTTAACTCTTGGGGAGATGGTACTGATATAGAGGATTTTTCTGACAAGTTGATATGTGGAATTATGGTAGCAGAAGAACAGGCTATTCCTAGGCAGAAACAGGTGCAAAAAGATTGGCAAATGGTTCCATGGTGAGGTGAGGTGAGGTAATATGAGGTAAGGTAATATGGGCAAAAAATGTGGACTTTTGGAAGGTTAGAAATATGTTAGTAGGGGAGGATTTGATGAATAAATGCTGTAAAGTTATTGTTTAAAAGGTGATTTTAAGTGCTAAACAGAAGAGTTGGAGGGAGTTTTGTGCAGATCTCAATGTTGATACACCAGTTTAACTGGTGTACAGACAGTTAAGAAAGATGAATGCACGGTGTCATTGGAGAAGTATACCAGCTTTGGTGCTTGACAATGGTAAGATCTGAACCACAAATGTGGATAAGGCTGAGGCACTGGCAGGTGCATTTCCAAGTGAGTGATGAAGAGAACTGGACTGAAGTTTGGATTTTGTAGGAGCACTTTGGATCATAATTTATGTTTAGAGACTGGTGTATGGAAGAGCCTTTTTTTAAGGAATATTTAATCACTGTGTTTTAGATATCAAGAAGGTATGGAAGGAAGGATTGTTGTATAAATTATATCAGCTAGTGGGGTTGAATATTTTGGTGGATTTGTGATATTTTATGAGGTAGATAGTTTCGTATTTGGGTAGGATCAATATTATCTGAATCTCGTTCAGTGATGAATGGTATCCCTCAGGGAAGTGTGGTGAGTCCTACTCTTTTGAATACAATGATTAATTATTTAACAACAGCTATTCTATCAGGTGCAGAGGTGAGTTTATATGCTAATGATTTTGTTATATGGCTATGTGGGTCCGTGGCAGAAATGTTAAGTTGGTGAAAAAGAAATTGAATGAAGCTTTGGATAAGTTAGAGATGTGGGGTGCTTCATGGGGCTTGTAAACCCCAAAAGTTATTTTGTTTCTTGCTAGCTAAAACCTGTTAGCCGAAGACGTTATTTTGAATAATTGAGAAAGGCATTTTCTATTTGTTTTGAAGTTTAAGTTCTTAGGTATAGTATTTGATGATAATTGAACCTGGAGTCAGCATATTTTATATGTAATGAACTCAGGTAAGAAGCATCTCAGTTAGTACTTTGAGCAGACAGAAGAAAGTTATTAATGTTTTATTGGGCTTATATTAAGACTATGGCTGTTAAACTAATGCCTCTGCCTTGAGGTTTCTGTTGCAAAAAGTGGATTATATTCAGGCTAAAGCTCTGCTGATTGTTTCTGGAGCCTATATTACTACTCCTTGCAATATTGCTTTGCTTTGCAGGGTGTTGTGGGTGAATGGCCTGGGGATCGGCATCAATTGCTATGGACATTTTATTATGGGAGAGATTGAAGAATGTGCAGTTTGTTCAGTGGAGATTGATTTGTGAAGCTCGTTGTGGGTTTAATGACCCAAAGATTAATAGATTCATAGATCATAGAGTTGGAAGGAGCCTACAAGGCTATCGAGTCCAACCCCCTGCTCAATGCAGGAAACTAGAAGAGGGGTCTCCCATCCAGGTAATAACCAGGCCTGACCCTGCTTAGCTTTCCACGCTCAGGCAAGCTGAGCCAGCGTGAGCCACAGGCCCTGGGAGGTTTGGCCAAGCTCCTCATGTAGTGAGAGTTACATCTTGGTTAGACACCCATTTGTTACAAAATAGGGTTACCATTAGATCTTTTCATTCTCCTTTTTTTGCATGGGTTTGGTTACCCACAGTGATAGATCTGAGTTGTATAATGAAAAGGTCTATGTGTATGGGAAATGTGGGATATTTAAAGTGCAGTCAAAACCAATGGCTCATGTTTCACCAGTTAGTTGGATGAAATGGTTAAGACCACAGGCCTGTGGCTTACGCTGGCTCAGCTTGTCTGAGTGTGGAAAGCTAAGCAGGGTCAAGTCTGGTTAATTACTTGGATGGGAGACCCCTCCTGTAGTTTCCTGCATTGAGCAGGGGGTTGGACTCGATAGCCTTGTAGGCTCCTTCCAACTCTATGATCTATGAAATCTATGAAATCTTCTAAGGTGGATTCCCTAGAAGATACTCAGTGCATATTTAGCTGAGCCTCAGCAGGAAGTGGGCGTAGCTCTCTCTTTCTGCTGAGACTCTGAATGTGGTAGTAAGAGTTGTGGCCACGTTGTTCTAACAGCAGCATGTAACCAGAGTTGCTGGTCTGAACTCCACAAGTTCAGACCCCAAGTATTTCCAAATGTACTGTAACCAACTGTAAGAAACGCTTTTAAGCCTGCCTGAATGAAACTGCATAATCTAAGTGAGTAAATGTTACTTTTAACTTTTACAAGACTGTGTCTCTGATTATTGTTCTGAGGGAGAGAAAAGGGGGGCAAAACCAGGGAAATCCAGTCTGCCTTAAAGCATCCTGGATTACCAAATGCTAACTGGCTAACACTAGCCAAATCTAAGCTTCTTTTAAGCTAGAAAGGGACTCTACTCTGCTGATCTCACTAACATGAGATAGGAAGGATAATACTCAACAATATATCCTCTCCTAGCATCTTTTTCAAGTCCCAACAGGAAACATGGAATTCTTGAAGATCTTTCTTCTAGTTCATGTACCTGTTGTAACCATTGATGGTTCTAAGAACATGCAGGATGGAAGGGTAACTTACAGCATTTTGTGTCCCTGGGTTTGGAGTACAGAAAAAGTTATGTAATCAAGACTGGGTTCCTATTATGGTGGCAGAACCAACCAATGGCTATAATGTTGCTATTGGAATGGGTCTGAGATGTTAGGCCAGAAAGGGTGATTATGTCCGGATCATTAGCAATTCAGAATGCAGTATAGGTTGTAATGAGTGAATGAGATCTGGGGCAGTATCCAATGCTGCCTGTCCATGAGCAAGATCCACTGCTGCTTCCATTCCACAAATGGCCAGCCCCACCAATTCCATTGCACAAGTGGCGCCCACTGTGGAGCAAACCTTGAAACCAGCGGAACCACTAGCTTCTGGAACAGGGCAGGTCAGTGGAGCTTCCTTACGTGAGCTCTGCAGTTCTGCCCCATTTATGGGTTAAGGGAAACAATATATCATCCCCTTTTATTTATTTATTTATTTAATACATTTTTATACCGCCCAATAGCCGAAGCTCTCTGGGTGGTTTACAATCATAAAATACAATATAAAATATAAAATTTAAAACCACAGATTAAAAACAAACAGCAGAGCTAGCAGCAGCAGTTACAATAACGGAATTAAAAACAATTACAAGATTAAGATGATTAAAATGATTAAAATGCCTGGGAGAACAGAAAGGTCTTCACCTGGCGCCGGAAAGAATACAAAGTAGGCGCCAGGCGAACCTCTTTGGGGAGCTCATTCCATAACTGGGGTGCCACAGCAGAAAAGGCCCTCCTCCTAGTAGCCACCTGCCTCACTTCTTTTGGCAGGGGCTCTCAGAGAAGGACCGCTGAGGAAGATCTTAGTGTCCGGGCAGGAACATATGGGAGGAGACGATCCTTCAGATACCCTGGCCCCAAGCCGTTTAGGGCTTTAAATGTTAGCACCAGCACTTTGAATCCCCTTTGGGATTGTCTAGTCTATAGTGTAGAGTGGAAGCTTCTTACTTGTGAACTGCTGGGTCTGGGAACTGGGACTTCAATGCTAGATGCCATTTTTCAGAACAAGTTACTTTGGGAAGTAGCTCTGAAGACTTTATGGAATTTCCTCTGAGCCAGTGGTCTATGAAACTATAGCTAGGAAAGCAAATAGTTATTTGTGAACCGTAGGTGATGGAGATAGGGCCGTTATGTCAATAATTCCAAGAAGAAGAAGGAGAAGAAGCCAGCTAACTTAGCCCCCTATTGGTCCTTCCCCTCCTGTGGACCTCACTGCTGCTACCAAGTGAACGTATTTTTTCCTGGCTGCCTATACTAAAGCAGCCCTTTATCCTTTGTCACTTTGGTGTTTCCTATGGACTTGCTTACTGACTCCAGCCAATTCACTGCATTGGGCAGAGTGGTAAGATAATTAGAATGGGGTGATAATCAAAGCATGGGACCACGATTACATCACCAAGAAATTTAGTTTTTACTAAAAGTTTTTTTTTAAAAAAAATAACATTGTTATTGTAATGATATTCCTTAAAAAAAAAAAAAGCCAACAGATTTAAAAACATTTTTAGCAGTTAACCATCAGCATAATTAAGCTGTAAAAATAACATGAACAGCAATGCATCCATCTTAACCGTGTCTAGACTATTTCCCTTCCTAAGCCAAGTCAAGTCCTACTAATAAAGCAATTTCTTTCCGCTCATCTTAGTCCTTTTGGGGTGTTGCTTCCAGCCTTCTTGCTTTCAGCTCAGGTTCTTTTGTCCTTGGAGTGTGGATGCTCAACTCTCCACCCTGGTTTCATTATTCTGATTTCTAGGTTTTGAACTAATTGTCTGCTTGCCAGCTTCAATTGTTTACACTATTCCAATTCCCCCTCCCAACCTCTTCACCAATCAGAAGGGCTATGTTTCTGGTCCGTCCATCCCCTGCCCACCACCCCTTGGGTTTTAGTTTACTGGGCTGACCTGGGGGATCCACATTACACTGTATATCGTCAAGTTAGCAGAACGGTACTGCTATATTCATGTTCTGCAGTCCCTACTCACAGGGCACACTCTCTTTAAATGTACTGCACTTATCCTGGTTTTCCACCCCACACCTAACTCCATAGCAGTAGAACTGAGTGTTGCCTTGAACAGGTTTTTTTAAATTATTATTTTGCTTCATTGTCTCCGTGCAGGTGTGAATGAGCACAGGAGAGATCTTTTAAAAAAGAAAGGAAAAAGCTCTTCCAACCCCTAACAAAGAAGAAGGAGAAGGATGCTGCTGCTGCTGCTGCTGCTGCTGCCATCACCCTCCCACGGGGTTGGGGTGAAGCCAGCATGATAAGCACACCACACCAAACCCCTCCACCCAAATGCAATTTCCCAAAGCAGTGTTCCTCCCATTCTGAGTTTCCCAAGCACAAGGCTCCTGTTAAATCAATGTGAAACGCTTGGGAGTAAGGGCATTGGAGAGAATATGCCAGATGACCGGAGGAGGAGGGCAAATGTTGTTCCCATCTTCAAAAAGGGCAAGAAGGAGGAACCTGGGAACTATAGGCCAGTCAGTCTGACATCAATCCCTGGGAAAATTTTGGAGCAGCTTATAAAAAAGTCACTCTGCAAGCACCTTGAAAACAGTGCAGTGATTACTAGAAGCCAGCATGGATTTGTCAAGAACAAATCCTGCAAGACTAATCTGATCTCATTTTTTGATCGGGTAAGCTCCCTTGTGGACTGTGGGAATGCTGTGGACATCATATATCTGGACTTCAGCAAAGCTTTCGACAAAGTGCCTCATGATATCCTGATTAACAAGCTAGCTAAAAGTGGGCTAGATGGAACAACTATCAGGTGGATCCACAATTGGCTACAGAATCAGACTCAAAGAGTGCTCATCAATGGTACCTTCTCAAACTGGGGAGAGGTAACGAGCGGGGTACCACAGGGCTTGGTCCTGGGCCCATTACTCTTCAACATTTTTATAAATGACTTGAATTAGGAGGTGCAGGGAATGCTTATCAAATTTGCAGATGACACAAAGTTGGGCGGAATAGCTAATACTCTGGAAGACAGAAACAAAATTCAAAGCGACCTCGATAGGCTGGTGCGCTGGGCCGAAAACAACAGAATGAAAGTTAATAGGGATAAATGCCAAGTGCTAAACCTAGGGAAAGGAAACCAAATGCACAGTTACACAATGGGGGACACTTGGCTCAACAATACTACAAGTGAGAAGGATCTTGGAATTGTGGTAGATCACAAACTGAATATGAGCCAGCAATGTGATGTGGCTGCAAAGAAGGCAAATGCTATTTTGGGCTACATTAATAGAAGTATAGCTTCCAAATTGCCTGAAGTGATAATTCCCCTTTACTTGGCACTGGTTAGGCCTCATCTTGAGTACTGCGTCCAGTTCTGGGCACCACACTATAAGGAGGACGTAGACAAACTGAAGAGGGTTCAGAGGAGGGCAACAAGGATGATAAAGGGACTGGAAACAAGGCCCTATGAGGAGAGATTGAAAGAACTGGGCATGTTTAGCCTTCAGAAGAGGAGACTGAGGGGAGATATGATCGCACTCTTCAAGTACTTGAAGGGATGTCACACAGAGGAGGGCCAGGATCTCTTCTCGATCATCCCAGTTTGCAGGACACGGAATAATGGGCTCAAGTTACAGGAACCCAGATTCCACCTAAACATCAGGAAAAAATTCCTGACTGTTAGAGCAATAAGACAATGGAACCAACCAACTACCTAGGGAGGTGGTGGGCTCTCCCAATCTGGAGGCATTCAAGGTGCAGCTGGACAGCCATCTGTCAGGGATGCTTTGACCTGGATCCCTGCATTGAGCAGGGGGTTGGACACAAGTGATCCAGACAAACATACCGTAGATTAGGTAGTGAATGGGGTGGTGTCACAACACTAAGTAGCTAATCATAATTGTGATATGATAATGTCCCCAAATGAAAACAATCCATCAATAATGAAGGCTATACTTCTGAACTACATGAGCCCATTTACAGCGATCACAGAAAAATCACAGGAAGAGAAGAGGTGATTTACAACATTGCAGAAAATATACAAGGTATACTATCAATATTTTCACCTAAACCTTGCTTGCAATAAACTCACCTGTGCCCTTGATTCTTTATCCTCAACCTGCTCAGGAATGCCTTGGGAACCAGAAGACGTTTTGTGGTTCACAGGGATGTTTGGGTCCCCCACAGAAAAAACTGGAATGAGAGACCTGAGAAATCTGAACTCGCTGCTTAAGGATCCACCAGTCAAGCAAACATCATAGTGATAAGACCTCGAAAGTGACCCACTCTGCGAATCGGTACAGTTCTCCGGGATATCAGGTCTGGCAGGTGGAAAGTGTGGAGGCGCGGTGATAAACGTTTCTCCAGAACTTTTCTTGTAGATTTTGAAAATAACGAAGGAGACAATGCAGACTAGGAACACAAATGAGACTGCAGCCAGGCAGATCACCAAATACATGGTCAAGGTCCCATCTTCTTCGTGTTCTTGTTGTCTGACATCCACGGTCTTTAGATAAGGATCTGAGAAGCCATCCACAGGAAGTATATTGAGCACTGCAGTACTGGACCGTGGAGGGAGCCCATTGTCTCTGACCAGAATGACAAGCCTCTGTTTGTTGGTGTCCCGCTCGTGCAGTGGTCTCCTGGTCTTCACTGCTCCATTCTGGGCTCCTATGCTGAAAAGGCCAGGGTCTGTGGCCTTCAGCAGTTCATAGGAAAGCCAAGAGTTCTGGCCAGAATCTGCATCCACGGCCACCACCTTGGTGACCAGGTAGCCAGCCTCCACTGACTTGGGAACCAGCTCATTGCAGGGGGATGTGGTGTTCTGAAGGGGGTAGAGGAAGAAGGGGGCGTTGTCATTTTCGTCTGTGACAACGACTCGGACAATAACTTCTGAGCTCAGTGGCGGAGAGCCGCCATCTGTCGCCCTTACTGTAACTTGGAAATCTTTTATCCGCTCATAATCCAGAGACCGGAGCGCATACACATATCCCGTTTCAGAGTTGACTGAGATGTACGAGGCCACAGGGCCATCACCAACCTTCCCAGGCAACAGGGAGTAGGTCACTTTGGCATTCTGCTCCGTGTCCAGATCCATGACATGGACTGAGCCAATAAGCAGACCTGGAATGTTGTTTTCCCGCATCTGCATTTCATGCAAAGACTTTTCAAAGGCTGGAGGGTTGTCGTTGACATCTGAAATTTGAACATTAATCATTCTTGTTGAAGTGAGCCTAGGAGAGCCCCGGTCAATGGCTGTGATGGTGACATTATATTCGGGGATTTTCTCTCTGTCCAGGGGACTTTGGATCACAAGCTGGTAATAGTTATTCCTGGTGGCTTTTAACACAAAGGGAAGGTTGAGCTCCACAGAGCAGACAGTTTTGCCATTGTCTCCGGAGTCCTGGTCTGTGACACTGAAGAGGGCCACCAGTGTCTCTAAGGGAGAATCCTCTGGTAAAGGGCTGGTGATGGATTTGATTGACACATCTGGGACATGGTCATTCATGTCCTCAATCTCTACTAGGACCTTGCAGTGCCCGGAATGACCCCCGCCATCTGTTGCTCTGATATTCATCTCATAACTGGTTTCTTTTTCATAATCGATCTCTCCCAAAACAGTGATCTCCCCAGTCATTTCATTTAAATGAAACAAATTGTATATCTTTTCAGGCACCCGATGGAATGAGTAGGTGATCTGTGCATTGGAACCAAAATCTAAATCTCTGGCTTCCACTTTGGAGACCGGAGTATCCCGTGGGCTATTTTCCTTTAACTTTATTCTATATTCAGACTGAGTGAACTCAGGAGAGTTATCATTGATATCCAGTACATTAACGTTTATTTGAACTGTGCCTGTTCTCTGTGGCATTCCTCCATCAACAGCCATGAGAGTCAGTCCAAACTGTGACTCCTTCTCTCTGTCTAGGGGCTTCTCCAGGACAAGATCCACATACTTGCTTCCATCCTTATTGCTTTCCACACCCAGACGGAAATGCTCATTGGGACTGAGTGTGTAGTTTTGGATGCTATTTCCCCCCAGGTCCTCGTCTTGGGCAGATTCCAAGGGGAATCGCGTATTTGTAGGAGCATTCTCAGGAATGTCCAGCTCATATTCAGTTTTAGAGAATTTGGGAGAATTGTCATTCACATCTTCTATCTGAATTTCAATACTGTAGATCTTTAAGGGGTTTTGGAGCACAATTTCAGAGAGAAGTAAGCAAGTCTCAGTGTGGCCACACAAAGCTTCTCGGTCCATTTTGTCATTAATCAACAGATTCCCAGAGGACATATCAAGGCGGAAATATTGCTTAGTGCCTTTGGAAAATAGCTGTGCTCTGCGAGCAGAGAGCTCCCCTATTCCCAGTTTCAAATACTTCAACACATTGGCCACCAGAGACCCACTTTCTTTTTCTTCAGGCACAGAATAGTGAACTGCAATACACAGTGTTCCAGGAAGACAGAGAAAAAGCAAAAGATACAGACCTTGTTTGTTCTTGAAGCAACCTTCCATGGTTCAGAACTCTCTCTATCTTCAATTTCTTGCCACATGTAAAGCTTTTGACTTTCACCCTCAACTGATGGAAGAATAAGTTTTTCCTGCAGTACTGACTGATTTTCTCTTAATCCAAGGCAAGATCTAGCAGTCTTCTTTTTTCAGACAGACGTCTGCACATAGCTTCCTCTGAGTTTCTCCACAAAAATAAAATTAAAATTAAATGTCTGAGTTCCTATTAATGTGTTTGCCTTTACTGCCACCGTGTGGCTAAATGTAGAAATTACCCCCAGGATTGTGTGTTTCTCATTGAAAGGGTGCTCTTCACAGAGCATTAGACAATAGAGAACACTAAAAGCTACGGAGCCTCCAGTCCACGGAAGTTGAATAATTGCAGATTCTACAAACATGGTCACATGCCTCTCACATTGGAGAGGTGTACCAAATATACAAGTTTGTAAAAACTCATATATTTCAAAACATACAAAAACCATTTTAAACACTGAAATAGATTTCACTGATTGAGCTGGGACCAACCCATAGATAAACTGCACTCTAGATAGTTGCTAATAGGGTTTTGCTAGATGTTCCCATATTGGGCATTTTAAACTGAACAGTCTTGTCAGCCTTCAAACCTCCCCTATGATGAGCTAGGAGTTCCTAGATCCAAGATTTGAGAGCTGGAGTGGTTCCAAGTCCTGTCCTCTGGTGTAAGTGAGGGCGGAGAATGCTCTGAGGGGTTGAAATTTTGAGGGGGATCCCCACAGGCACTTCTGAAGACTCTGTTCCTGTAGAAAGATTACGTACATGTTCCCCTCAAGCAGCCTTTTACCTTCCTCTCTGGCTCAGCTTTTGGGGATACCTCTCCCACCCAAACTGGCAAAGGTAGATTGAAATAAGGAGGATAGTCAGATTCCGAGAGGTGTATGGAATTATTATATGAGAAGTCACACAAGATTCAGAAGATACGGTATCACATGAGAAATCATTAATACATTCCCCTTTGCATGGACAGAAACAAAGATAGGAGAATATAAAAATAACTGAAGCACAAGAAAGAAAAAGAAGCATGTAAGACTCTCATTCAAATCAGCTGAAATCCAATTCATTGGGAGGTATCTTTTATAGGTTCAGTGCCAAGAAATAATAGAAAAACTGCATTGAAAAAGTGACCAATACAGATTGTAATTTGACCATATAGAAAGGATTCCACTCATATTCTCACCTGGCTCATGCGTTCACCTTCTTCCTCTGCATGAATAGGGAGTTCTTGGGAACAGGCTGAATTCCTTGGATTCACCTGAGTGTTAGGAGGCTCCACAGAAAACACAGGAAATAGAGGCCTGAGAAACTGGAACTCGCTGTTCAGAGACCCGCCAGCTAAGCACACCTCATAGTTGTAGGCCTGGGAAAGCGATCCAGTACCAGAATCCACACAGTCCTCTTGGGAATTAGGTCCCACAGGGAAAGGAGATGCAGAGTTATGGGTTCCTAAGAACTTCCTGTGTTTCTGAATCTTGACTGCGGTAAACACCATTACAGAAAGGAGAAAAAGAGAAGAGATGGCAGCCAAGCATATGATCAAGTACATAGTCAGGGTACGGTCTTCCTCCTCTGCTACTTCATCCTTCGGGACATCCATCATTTTCATATAAGGGTCGGAGAAGCCGTCCACTAGGAGAATTCTTAGCGTGGCAGAGGTGGACTGGGGAGGGTGGCCGCCATCTCTGACTGCCACAATAAGATTCTGCTTGAAGCTGTCTCGACTATGAACTGGCCTCGTGGTCCTCACTTCTCCATTCTGGGCGCCCACAGTGAACAGACCGGGATCTGTGGCCTTCAGCAGTTGGTAGGAAAGCCAAGAGTTCTGGCCAGAATCCCTGTCTGCTGCCACCACCTTGGTGACCAGGTAGCCAGCGTCTGCCCCCCGGGGAACCAGGTCATTGGACAGGGAGGTGCTGTTCTGAAGAGGGTAGAGGAGGAAGGGGGCATTGTCATTCTCATCCACTACATGAACTTGGACAATCACCTCTGAGCTCCGTGGAGGGGACCCTTTATCCGTAGCTCTCACAGTCACACGGAAATCTTTTATGTCCTCATAATCTATCGATCGAATGGCGTACAGGTTCCCAGTCTCAGAGTTGATGGAGATATAAGAGGATGCAGGACCGTCCCTGATCTTCCCAGGCAAAAGCGAGTAGGTCACTTTGGCGTTCTGCTCTGCTTCCTGGTCAACAGCACGGATTGAACCGATCAGCAGACCTGGAATATTGTTTTCCCGTAAGTGCATTTCATAGAGGGATGATTCAAACACTGGAGGGTTGTCATTGATATCTGAGATTTGAATGTTAATGATTCTCACTGAAGTGAGCCTGGGAGAGCCTCGGTCAGTGGCTGTGATGGTGACGTTATACTCAGAGACTCGTTCTCTGTCCAGGGGCCGTTGGGTCACAAGCTGGTAATAATTGTTCTCGGTGGCTTTTAGCCCAAAGGGCAGGTTTGTCTCAGTGGTGCAGGCAGTTCTGCCATTGTCTCCAGAGTCCCGGTCTGTGACACTGAACAGGGCCACCACAGTGTCCGTGGGGGAGTCTTCTGGTAAGGGACTGGTGATGGAGGTCACAGTCACCTCTGGGACATTGTCGTTCTCATCCTCAACCTTCACAATGACTTTGCAGTAAGCAGAGAGCCCTCCTCCATCTACTGCTCCAACATTAAACTCATAGTTCCTCTTTTCTTCATAATCAATTTTCCCTGCTATAATTATTTCTCCAGTATATTTATTTAGCTCAAATGATCTGAGCACAGTTCCTGGCACTTGGCTGAAAAAATAAGCAATGTGAGCATTGGAGCCAATATCCCTGTCGCTGGCTTCAATTTTTGTGACCCGTGTACCCAAAGGGCTGTTTTCCATTAGTTGCACTTTATATGCAGATTTATTGAACTGAGGGGCATTATCATTGGCATCCAGAACATCAATGATTATTTGTGCTGTTCCAGTTCTCTTTGGGATCCCTCCATCAATAGCTGTCAGTAATTAGAAAAAGCCGTTTTTCCTGCTCATGGTCTAATTGTTTCTTCAAAACTATAGCTGCATATTTATTGCCATCACTGTGATTTTGCAGATACAGCCTAAAGTGTTCATTAGGATTAAGTGTGTAGTTCTGAACAGTATTTTCACCTTTGTCTGCATCTTGAGCTGTCTCCAAAGGGAACAAGGTGTTTATGCGAGTCTGTTCAGGTATTTCAAAAAGGTATTGATTTTTAGAGAATTTGGGAGAATTATCATTCACATCCTCTATTTGAACTTCGAGTCTGTGCAGCTGCAGTGGGTTTTCCAGCACGATTTCAGAGAGGAGAACACACGGGTCATTCTGACCACACAGAGCCTCTCGGTCTATTTTATCCTTTAGGATCACATTCCCAGAATGAGGATCCAGCTGGAAATGCTGCTTGGAGCTCTTAGAAAGCAGCCGGGCTCTCCGAGCAGACAGCTCTTTTACATCCACTTTCAAATCTTTCAGCACATTACCCACCAGAGACCCACTTTTCTTTTCCTCTGGCACTGAATAGAGGATGGACTCACACATTGCTACAAATACACAAAGATACAGGGGAAAAGACAAAACTTGCCTGCTGCTGAGATGCTTTTCCATTGTCCCAGCCTCACCTCCAGTCAGATTGGAAATGGAAACACAAGGTCCTTCTTTCTAAGGCAGCTGCTGGAGCTGACTGTCCAGTGTAAGCTTCCAAAGCAAATGGTTCCTTTTTCCTTTATTGTATTTGGCAACGGGTATGGTGGCCTTTTTCCTCCTAAAAATTTCTTAAGATTGACTCATGGTGATGATCTGCTGTCTTTTCCTTGTGATTCCTTTGTCTAATAGTTAGAGCCAAGCAATTCATCCCTGTTCTGTGTTGTGCAATATTACCACCTTGTGGTTAAGCTATGATACGACTCTCATAAATGGTACCGCTTACAAACATACAGAGAAAGAGCTTCTGTAGTAAGAGTTTGAAGTATTTGTAATATCTTCTAATACTTAACTAGGAAAAAATGTCATGTGTGGCCTAAGGGCAGAAAGATATAATGTATAGAACTCTACTCCTTGTTTTTCTAGTGTTTGTAACATAGCAGAATCGTTGGGGCTATGATACAACTTCCATGAACATTACCAGGTAGCAACAGAGAAAAATCTTTTGTAATAAGAGCTGAAAACCCTCCTAGTTTCTCATGTGTAGTCTCTTAACCCACCTCCTTTGCTTTACTTAGTGAAGACACTTGGGGCTGGCTGACTGACAGAATGCCTTATATCCGACCATTAGCATTTCAAAATGTTAGGCTACTTTTCCAGTCTGGCAATTAAAAATGAAATACACATGTAATCAAAGTCACCCCAGTTACTGGAAAAGTGGTACGTTTGCACATCTCTCTTTTATACTGGAAGATAAATAAAAATAACAGTTAAGCTATTTTTACATTAGTTATACAGTGGAGACCTCTTGATATTTTCCTTAATAATACTCATGAATTAGTACTTACCGTAATACATTTACAACATTAGGGTAGGAATGCAGGAGGGGTGGATTTCCAGTTGCATCTTAGAATCATAGAATCATAGAAAAGTAGAGTTGGAAGGGGCCTACAAGGCCATCGAGTCCAACCCCCTGCCCAATGCAGGAATCCAGGTCAAAGCATCCCCGACAGATGGTCGTCTAGCTTCACCTTGAATGCCTCCAGAGTGGGAGAGCCCACCACCTCCCTAGGTAATTGGTCCCATTGTCTTATTGCTCTAACAGTCAGGATTTTTTTCCTGATTTTCAGGTGGAATCTGGGTTCCTGTAACTTGAACCCATTATTCCGTGTCCTGCAAACTGGGATGATCGAGAAGGGATCCTGGCCCTCCTCTGTGTGACAACCCTTTAAGTACTGGAAGAGTGCGATCATATCTCCCCTCAGTCTCCTCTTCTGAAGGCTAAACATGCCCAGTTCTTTCAGTCTCTCCTCATAGGGCCTTGTTTCCAGTCCCTTTATCATCCTTGTTGCCCTCCTCTAAACCCTCTCCAGTTTGTCTACATCCTTCTGAAAGTGTGGTGCCCAGAACTGGACGCAGTACTCAAAATGAGGCCTAACCAGTGCTGAGTAAAGGGGAGTTATCAATTCCCGGGATTTGGAAGCTATACTTCTATTAATGCAGCCCAAAATAGCATTTGCCTTCTTTGCAGCCACATCACATTGCTGGCTCATATTCAGCTTGTGATCTTGTTTGTTACAGTAGATACAGTAGAATGAATTGCTCTTTGAAGCCAGTACCAAAGCCATATTTGGAGAAAGACTTTGAGCTTTTCCACATGAGGCTCTTAATCTGCTGTATCTACTGTCAATTTCGTTGCAGAATTGAGATCCACTCCACACTGAGCTGTTCTTTTCCTGTTTTTCCACTACATAACCTCTTGGTGGCACGGTGGTATAGCAGAATAAAGTAATTGCACAAGTGGGGAAATCATCTAAGGAACCCATAAAAAACTGTGAGTGAGGAGTGACAAGAGCACAATAAATGCCTCATGTAGAAAAGCTCCTAATGACAATAAATTGTGTGGTGAGGGTCACTGGGTCTCAGGTCTCAGCAGCCGCCATAGAACCCAATCTCACAGCTTGAACAGTAAAAGTCTAGACCAGGGCTCTCCAACCTTGGGTCCCCAGATGTTTTTGGCCTACAACTCCCAGCATGCCCCAACCAGCTACGCTACGTTGGCTGGGGCATGCTGGGAGTTGTAGGCCAAAAATATCTGGGGACCCAAGGTTGGAAAGCCCTGGTCTAGACAATAAAATCACTAAAAGAGTGGATATTCGGAAGTCTCCAATATCAAAGGCTTCTGTCTAGCTGGTGGGAATCCCATAGGATTGTGCCCTTAAAGCACTAAATTGCTGGGGGGGGGGGACATTCACCTGATATCTATATAGCATCTTTCACCTGGTCAACAGGGAATGGCAACACAACTTCCCTCATGTCCTTGTCACATAATAACATCCAGGTTCAAATTAAAGATAATCACCTAGAGAAATGACAGGAATGAAGTAGTAAAGATGCAGCAATTCAGAAGCTATCACTGAACTGGATTCTACTCTGTAAACTTGTGTAAAGGGAACTATCCACTTAAGCCAAATAGGAATCTCTCAATAGGCAGGGCTCTCCGATAAAAGGTATTGTTCATAACTCATAAAGTAGGCACAATAATTGAATTTTAAAAAGCCACACTAGCCCTAACAAAATTGGGGGATAAGCTGACTAATATTGTAAATCTGTTACAAAGGTTGTGAATACAAAACAGCATGAATCACAGCAAAGCACATATTTTAATGCAATTTTATTTTTACCTTCACAATATTGTGGACTAACTTACAAAAACTCTCAGCATTATAAGCAGTGATCTGAGTGAATTCCAGACAGTCAAAGCATGTTCTAAGATTCTGCCTTCTACTTGAGCAGTAATTTCTAGATTTATTTTGTGTAGGACTATTGGAAAATAATTGTCTTATAGAATACAATCAGAGACTGGTGGATTCAGATGGATTCCTGATGGCTCTGGGTTAATTTCTTGTTGCCAAGAGGACTGGTAGTCCTGTTGAAGCCCTGATCAACTTCTGGAATGGGGAAATTGCCCGAGTGGTTGACATGATGACTCCAAAACCCCATTCTCACTTGTGAGAGCCTGACTGGCCTCCATGTTTTCTGGGGAGCTTGGTGCAATCAAATGACAGGGACAACTACTTAGGAGTGGTGGAGGAAGACACACAACGAATCAGATTGAACATTGGCTAGGACACACTTCAGTGGCTACTTCATTGTGGTGATGGCCGTGAAAAAATCTTACTTCTCTCTCACCATTGCATCTCCACAATGTTGGTCGATCAATTTTATCTACTACATCTTAGTCCTCATGGAGGGGAGGGGATCCCCTTAAAGCCCGTGAGGACTTGAAAAACAGCTTGCAGACAAAATCACTTGCATCCACTCTGACAGATTCAAGGCTTCTGCTTGTCATGTTGTTTATGGATAGAATCATAGAAAAGTAGAGTTGGAAGGGGCCTACAAGGCCGTCGAGTCCAACCCCCTGCTCAATGCAGGACTCCAGGTCAAAGCATCCCTGACAGATGGCTGTCCAACTGCACCTTGAATGCCTCCAGAGTGGGAGAGCCCACCACCTCCCTAAGTAGTTGATTCCATTGTCTTATTGCTCTGACAGTCAGGAAATTTTTCCTGATGTTTAGGTGGAATCTGGGTTCCTGTCACTTGAGCCCATTATTCCGTGCCCTGCAAACTGGGATGATCGAGAAGAGATCCTGGCCCTCCTCTGTGTGACATCCCTTCAAGTACTGGAAGAGTGTGATCATATCTCCCCTCAGTTTCCTCTTCTGAAGGCTGGTTCCATTGTCTTATTGCTCTAACAGTCAGGAAATTTTTCCTGATGTTTAGGTGGAATCTGGGTTCCTGTAACTTGTGCCCATTATTCTGTGTCCTGCAAACTGGGATGATCGAGAAGAGATCCTGGCCCTCCTCTTTGTGACAACCCTTCAAGTATTGGAAGAGTGCGATCATATCTCCCCTCAGTCTCCTCTTCTGAAGGCTAAACATGCCCAGTTCTTTCAGTCTCTCTTCATAGGGCCTTGTTTCCAGTCCCTTTATCATCCTTGTTGCCCTCCTCTGAACCATCTCCAGTTTGTCTACATCCTTCTTAAAGTGTGGTGCCCAGAACTGGACACAGTCCTCAAGATGAGGCCTAACCAGTGCTGAGTAGAGGGGAGTTATCACTTCCCACGATTTGGAAGCTATACTTCTATTAATGCAGCCCAAAATAGCATTTGCCTTCTTTGCAGCCACATCGCATTGCTGGCTCATATTCAGTTTGTGATCTATAAGTAGGTGCCAGAAGGTGGTGCTAGGAAACTACTGTTTGTCATTTCAGCCACTGGCCTATGGGATACCTCAGGGATACCTCTGTCTTGTCTGCCATGCTATTTAACATCTACAAGAAAATACTGGGGAAGATAGTCCAGAGATTTGGAATACACTGTGTCATCAATATGCAGATAACACCCAGGGTGACCCAGTCCTATGTCTCCCTTCCATCAGATTCAGGGAAGTAAAGAGAAGACCTGAACTGGTGTTTGGAGCAGGTGACGGACTGAATGTGAGCTAACAAACAGAGACTTAGTCCAGACAAGACGGAAGCACTTTTGGTCAGTAGTAAAGCCCATCTTGGATTGGTTATGCAGCCTCTCTTGGGTGGAATAGCACTCCCACAGTGTCCAGCCAGGTTTGCAGCTTGGGAGTGCTCCTGGATGGATGCACAGGTGGCAGCTTATGGCAGCTGTTCTGCAGTTTCCCCTGGTCCTTTTAAGACAGTCAGGCTGACAGTCATCCAAGTGGTGGTGGTGGGGATTGCCGTGACTCCACCCATTTGCATCAATAGCCTACCATCCCCCTTTCTCTCCTCCTTCCCCCAAACTTCATGAAGGCAGGCAGGCTGGCCTCCAGCTATTGCAGGGATCCCCATGAACATGAGAGTCGGTGTGGTGCCATGGTGTGTTGAACTAGGAATGGGGAGATCCAGGTTCAAATTCCCATGCAGCCATTTTATTTATTTATTTATTTATTATATTTTGCCTCAGTTGCTATCTCTCAGCCTAATCAAGTCCCAAACTCTGGCTTCCAATTTAAACCAGAGCATCCAGAAGGTAAAATCCAATCTCTAGAGAGTTTGGGAGTATTGCAATTCCTTATGAACCATCCTGAGCTCTGTGGAGGAAAGGAATAATAATAATAATAATAATAATAATAATAATAATAATAATAATAATAATAAGAAGAAGAAGAAGAAGAAGAAGAAGAAGAAGAAGAAGAAGAAGAATAAACAACAACAACAACACCTGAGCACTTCTGTGAGCTGTTCATTATTTATGCCCGGCTTGTTTCATAAACAAGTCTTGTTTCATCTTGTTCTAGGAATGCCTTTTCACTATTTTTTCCTGCTCTTGCTATTTAGATTTCATGAGTACTAATACTAGTGATTTTTGCTATTTAACTAGGTTATTGTAACATTGATAATTTATTTGTTTTTATGTCATTTATTTATACACCACTGTGGGAATGCAAATAGAAAAATGACATATAAATGCTACATATATGTAAATTTAAAATGTCTCAAAACCTGCTCCAGTTGGATTTTCCAGACACATATGACTACTTAAAGATACAGGTATATCATCCATACTTTAATGATTTGCTGTGGACACACTAGTAGAGCATCATGTGCAAAGGTTGGAGCCACCTTTTGTGGGAAGAAAATCCAGCAGGCAGGGGAGCTAAGGGCAGGCATCTGGAGGACTGAAGAAAGATTCATCAATGAGCTTGGAAGAAGGGGCCTGAGGAAATGATGGATTGAGGAACAAGAAGTCTGATGGAATAGGAAGAAAGATGGATGTTCTCTTCTGCCTCTGCTGTGGTGAGAGCTTAGCGTTGTTTAGGTGCTGGTGATACCTGGGCTGCAGTGTTCTCCTGTGGAATTGGTTTTTCAGCAAGGTCAGCTTTCAGAAATGGGAACAGAACAACATCACAGAAACCTCTGAGCAGTGCTGGGGCTGGAAACCAGACAGGCTTGTCTATCTGGTTCTCAAACAAGCAGCAGATTGTGAAGAAGCCTTAAGTAGGGATTTGGTTTCCTTTAGGCTGGTTAGCCCCGACTCTACACAGACTAATAAGAGCTTTTCTCTTAAAGGGGTCTAGCAGCCTTAGGCTGCAACAACATGGCGGTGGTTGTGGAGTCCTGCTGTCTTCATGGCTGGAATCCTCAGAGTCCGGGGATGGCAATGTGACCTCCTCTGGATGCAAGAGGGCAGGTCCTTGGAGTCCTCCTGGAGAACTTGGTCCTGAGGAAGTGGAAGCCTTGTGATAATTTCTGTAACAGTGTCCTCTCCCTGAACTGAACTCAGGAGCCTCTTCTGAAGATGAAAGAAGGGTCCTGGACCGTGACAGTGGACCAGCTGCAAAATGCTGGTGGGTGCTGAGAGAAAACATTACATGGGACTCAGGAATAGGGGATCTAAGTGTGTTAGTGAATAAAGGAACACTGGAAGGGGAGACAAGGAAATGGATGTGGAGGACTAAAGTTGTGAGACCAGTCAGTTGATAAGTCAAATAATGTCAAATGTTCCATATTGTCAAGTGTGCCCCCTTGTGTAAGTGACAGTATGCCTTTTATACTGCATCATGGGGTCATCCAATACTAGTGGGAGGGCTGAAGTCCCCTTGCTCCCCAGTCTGCAGGGCTACACCCTTTCCAGCTAAGCAACATGGCTTAGCTTCTAGCCATGTGCTGTAATTGCAAAACACTCTGAACAAGAACACAACAGAGAATTCAGGAGATAGCGTGAAGCAAATACGGAGAAGCAGTAATTGCAGAGGAGACCAGCATTGCTAGCTAGCCTGAATTTTACTGTCTTGACTAGTTTTCTGCCTTTCCTCTTGTTGGGAATATATTGAGAACCAAAAGTAATCCCCTGATTGCCACAAAACCTGCACAGAATCCCATCTGCAGCCACCACCTTGGCAATTAGATATCCAGCCTCTCTCCTTGCAGAGGGATGTACTATTTTGAATAGGGTAGAGGGAACACTGTCCTTTTTACCCATGACCATGACAAAAATCTGACCATACATTCTGATTTAATGGAGGGAACCACTGTCTAAAGCCATTGCTGTTACTTGAAAATTTTGTATCTGTTCATAATCAGAAATTGAGGAGCATACAAATTGCCAGATGCAGAGCTGATAAAGGCAGGTTGGGAAAAATGAGAAGGTCACTTTAGCATTCTGTGTTCTATGCTCCGATCAAGAGGAGTGAGCTGATCAACAGACCTGGAATATTACTTTTCCACATAAAGATTTTATACAGGGGTAAAGAATATAATCTATTAAAGGATAAATTGAAAATTTTTCATGAATATTATACGGAGTTATACAAGGCAGGAAAATGGTCGGAAGCTGAGAGTAGAAAATATATCGAGAAAAATTTAAAAATAAAAATCCAGGATGAAGATAGAGAGAAAATGGAGCAACCATTCACGGAAATTGAAATAGAAAGTGCTATAAATAAATTGAAACAGGGGAAAACGCCAGGATTGGATGGTCTGGGGGCGGAATATTATAAAGTTTTTTAAAAAATGTTAATTCCAAAGTTAAAACGGTTGTTTAATGATATTTTACAGGGGAGAGAGATCCCCCCGTCATGGAAACAGTCCTTGACTATTTTAATCCCGAAACCAAGGAAGGATTTAGCAGAACCAGGTTCTTATAGACCAATATCATTAATTAATCAAGATGCTAAACTATTGACAGCAATTTTAGCTAGAAGAATGAATAGTTTTCTAAATAAGTATATAGGGATAGATCAATGCGGTTTCATTCAAGGAAGACAAATGGCAGACTTAACAAGAAGGGTTCTGAATATAATATATTTAATAAAGAAAAATAATTTGAAAGCGGGGGTTCTTGCATTGGATATTTTTAAAGCCTTTGATTGTGTGGAATGGCCTGCATTAAAGATGTTAATAAAAACTATGGGGTTTGGAGAAAAATTTATAGGTATTACTAATCAATTATATACTCATAATGTTACGTCGGTAATTGTAAATGATGGAATAACAGAAACTATTAGCCTAGGCCGGGGAACTAGACAGGGTTGTCCCCTTTCCCCTGTATTATTTGTGTTAGTTATGGAATTGTTAGCGAATGCGATAAGACAGGAGAAGAAATTACTGGGGATAGGGATAGAGGCCAAATGTAAGATAAACCTTTTTGCAGATGATATCTTGTTAACATTAGAAAGGCCTATAGAAAATTGGGATTGGATAGAGAAACATTTAGATGAATTTAGAGAAGTAACAGGGTTAAAAGTTAATTGGGATAAATCGGAGATAATGACATTTAATTATAGTAAACTGGAGGAAAGGGGATTTAAACAAAGGAAAGTGGATATAAAGATAAAAAATATAATTAAATATTTAGGTATTGATATATTAAAAGATATGGATAAAATAGGGGAATGGAATTTTAAAAAACTAAAAGATGAAGTTAAAAATCAAATAGAGGATTATAAAAAATTGGGATTATCGTGGTTCGGTAGGATAGCTTTGATTAAAATGAAGATTTTACCGAAGTTTAATTTTTTATTTAGAATGATACCATATAAGATATCAGAGAAAGAAATCAAAGAGTGGCAAGTAATGTTAAATAGCTATTGCAATGGGGGGAAAAGATCAAGGATTACTAAGAATAGATGGTATAAAGCTCAAAAAATAGGGGGACTTGGTCTCCCTAATTTAAAATGGTATTATATAGCTAATCAACTTAGATATATTATGGATATTATTGTTAGAAAAGATTTTATGTGGTGGGAAATAGAAGCATTTGAATTGGGTAATAGGATGGATAAATTCTTATTTACAAAACAAGGACATATTATGACAAAAAGATTAGAAAATCCCTTTTTAAAAAATATGTTAGAAATTTGGGGTAGAAATAAGGAAATATTTTTACCAGGCATATCCCCGCTTACTCCAGTGGTGGTTATGGAAGATTTTCCCGAGAATGTTAGACATTTAGAACGAATTTTTAGAGAGAAAAAGGTGATAAGTTTAATGGATTGGCTGGAAAAAATGGAGACAAGACAGCAAATAATTGATAGGGTTGGGGCAGGAAGAATTTCTTGGTTAAATTTAATTCAATTAGTACAATGGGGTAAGAAATGGAAGAGGAGACATGAGCATGAAAGGGATTTCACCGCATTTGAGCAGTTGGTTATGTCTAGAGAACTCGTAGAAGGAAATGCATCAGCTAGGGGTCTTACAAAGATGTTATATAAAATGTTGCAGAAATCAGAAGAGCAAGCAGAAAATCTTAAAATAGTTTGGGATACAGAGTTTGAAGAGGAAATATCAAAGGATGAGTGGAACAAGATTTGGGATAGGCGAATATTGAAAAATATGTCTATAAGAATTAAAGAGAATTTTTATAAGCTAATTTGGAGATGGTATTTGACTCCAGTGAGATTAAATAGCATAGATAATAAATGTTCTCCAATGTGTTGGCGAGGATGTCAGGAGTTGGGTACATATGCTCATATGTGGTGGAGTTGTAAAAATGTAATGGATTTTTGGAAAATGATTTTTGAGGAAATATCAGAAATTGTTGGTGCTGATTAGGGTTTGCCCTAAACTAGCTTTGCTATCAATAACAGGAAAAGGTGATCGGTCCTCAAAATGTTAAAGAATTAATTATAAATTTGTTAACGGCAGGTAGACTAATGATAGCAAGGAAATGGAAAATTCAGCAAGTTTTCACTATTACTGATTGGTATAAAGAAGTATGGGATATGGCTTTGAATGATATGTTGACTTGTAATATTAAATGCAAAAGGGATCAATTAAAGAAAAATATTTTCAAGGATATTTGGGGTTTATTTTTGGAATATGTGTTTAAAAAGGGGAAAGGGAGTTTACCCTGTCAAGATATGTTGTATTTTTGGAATAATGAACAATTATAGAGTTATTGGAGTATTTGGTCCCATGGTGATGGGAGCACAATATTAGTTATATGTGTGTGTTATTTTCTTTGTATTGTTTAAAAATTTAAATAAAATTAAAAAAAAAAAGATTTTATACAATGACTCCTCAAGCATTGCAGAGTTGTCACTGACTTCTGAGATTTGACTGTCAAACATTCTTACTGAATTGAACCATAGACCTCATGATCAATGACTGTGGTAGTGATATTATACTCAGGGAGTTTCTCTCTTTCCAGAGGACTGTGGTTCAAAAACGTTCGTAAGAGTTATCCAGAATTGGTTTTAACAAAAAGGAAGATTTGTCTCCACAGAGCAGATGGTTCTATTGTTATCAGCAGAGTCTTGGTCTATGTGCAGAGGGACACTCCTTTGGCATCGTACAAGTGAATGATACTGCTGCCACTCATATGGGACATAGTCCTTCTCACCTTCAGTCTCCTCCAGGACCCAGGGCTCCTGAAGACCCCTCCATCTACAACTCTGACATTCATGTCATATTTAGTTTCTTTTCCATAATCAATTTATCACAAAACTGTTATTTCCATAGTAAATTGATATAAGTGAAACAAGCAACATATGTTTTTATTTTGTTTTTTTATGAACCCAATTGTATGAATAGGTCATCTACTACTCATCTGAAGAAAGTCCCAATCTCTGGCTTCCACTTTGGACCAGATTAGCCAGGGGGTGAAGTCTATATTTAAAAACTATAGAGCTCTAAGTTGCTTTCTAGCACAATTTTAGACAGAAGCAAATAAGGACTGATACAGTTGCACAAAGCTGTTCATTTTATTTTACTAACACATGCCCAGAACAGGTATTAAGGTGGAAATTACTTAGTGCTTTAGAAATTAGCTGGGTTCTGTGATCAGAGAGCTCTCCTATTTCAAGTTTCAAGTCCTTCAGCACAATGGCAACCAGAGACTCACTTTTATTTTCTTTAGGCAAACAATAGCAAAATGGGATACACAGACAGAAAGAGGAAAACATACAGATTTCTCCCAAGGAGTTCTCTCTGAAGTGAAAGGTTGCTGATCCACAATCTATTACCTTCTTATCAGTTGTAACTTTTGGATGGCCCTTCTCCTGCCCATACTGGAAAAGTGGATCAAGAACATAAAGAGGACACCCAGACCCATGGGAATGTGTGATGTTCTTATATCTTAGATGTGATGGATGATTATGAGTTTCCTCAGTGCATGCAGAGGAACAAAGGTATCAGAATACTGAGATATACGGATGCAGCAAATGGAAATGGAATGATTTCAAATCCTCATTCAGATCCATTGCAATTGTACATTTAGGCTTAGACCAAATTGTAGATAAATTGGGTGGGATACTTATCAATAGAGTTCTGTTAGATGATTAAATATTAGGCATTTAAAATTTTAAAGTATCTGAAAGGATTACGACGATACTATTATCTCACCTGGTTCATTTGTTGAATGTCCTCTGCATTGCTTCGTATATCTTGGGAACAGGCTGAATTCCTAGGATTCACCTGAGTGTTAGGAGGCTCCACAGAAAACACAGGAAATAGAGGCCTGAGAAACCGGAACTCGCTGTTCAGAGACCCGCCAGCTAAGCACACCTCATAGTTGTAGGCCTGAGAAAGCGATCCGGTACCAGAATCCACACAGTCCTCTTGGGAATTAGGTCCCACAGGGAAAGGAGATGCAGAGTTATGGGTTCCTAAGAACTTCCTGTGTTTCTGAATCTTGACTGCGGTAAACACCATTACAGAAAGGAGAAAAAGAGAAGAGATGGCAGCCAAGCATATGATCAAGTACATAGTCAGGGTACGGTCTTCCTCCTCTGCTACTTCATCCTTCGGGACATCCATCATTTTCATATAAGGGTCGGAGAAGCCATCCACTAGGAGAATTCTTAGCGTGGCAGAGGTGGACTGGGGAGGGTGGCCGCCATCTCTGACTGCCACAATAAGATTCTGCTTGAAGCTGTCTCGACTATGAACTGGCCTCGTGGTCCTCACTTCTCCATTCTGGGCGCCCACAGTGAACAGACCGGGATCTGTGGCCTTCAGCAGTTGGTAGGAAAGCCAAGAGTTCTGGCCAGAATCCCTGTCTGCTGCCACCACCTTGGTGACCAGGTAGCCAGCGTCTGCCCCCCGGGGAACCAGGTCATTGGACAGGGAGGTGCTGTTCTGAAGAGGGTAGAGGAGGAAGGGGGCATTGTCATTCTCATCCACTACATGAACTTGGACAATCACCTCTGAGCTCCGTGGAGGGGACCCTTTATCCGTAGCTCTCACAGTCACACGGAAATCTTTTATGTCCTCATAATCTATCGATCGAATGGCGTACAGGTTCCCAGTCTCAGAGTTGATGGAGATATAAGAGGATGCAGGACCGTCCCTGATCTTCCCAGGCAAAAGCGAGTAGGTCACTTTGGCGTTCTGCTCTGCGTCCTGGTCAACAGCACGGATTGAACCGATCAGCAGACCTGGAATATTGTTTTCCCGTAAGTGCATTTCATAGAGGGATGATTCAAACACTGGAGGGTTGTCATTGATATCTGAGATTTGAATGTTAATGATTCTCACTGAAGTGAGCCTGGGAGAGCCTCGGTCAGTGGCTGTGATGGTGACATTATACTCAGAGACTTGTTCTCTGTCCAGGGGCCGTTGGGTCACAAGCTGGTAATAATTGTTCTCGGTGGCTTTTAGCCCAAAGAGCAGGTTTGTCTCAGTGGTGCAGGCAGTTCTGCCATTGTCTCCAGAGTCCCGGTCTGTGACACTGAACAGGGCCACCACAGTGTCCATGGGGGAGTCTTCTGGTAAGGGACTGGTGATGGAGGTCACAGTCACCTCTGGGACATTGTCGTTCTCATCCTCAACCTCCACAATGACTTTGCAGTAAGCAGAGAGCCCTCCTCCATCCGTGGCTCTGATGTTCATCTCATAATTAGTATTTTCTTCATAATCAATATTCCCTGCCAGAGTAACCTCCCCGGTATGTCTGTTTAACTTGAATGATCTTAATACTGCATTTGCTACCTGGCTGAAAGAATAGGTGATATCCGCATAGGAACCAAAATCTTTGTCGCTGGCTTCAACTTTAGTCACCAGTGTATCCAATGGACTGTTTTCTATTAGGTTCACCTTATACAGAGATTGTGCAAACTGAGGGAAATTATCATTGACGTCCAGAACATCAATGATTATTTGTGTGGTGCCAGTTCTTTTGGGAATCCCTCCATCCACAGCTGACAGAATTAGGGTCATCTGCGGATTCACCTCACGGTCTAATGGTTTCTCCAGTACCAATTCTGCATATTTGCTGCCATCACTGTGAGTTTGCACATCCAGCCTAAAATGTTCATTAGGACTAAGTGTGTAATTTTGAACAGTGTTTTCTCCTTTGTCTGGATCTTGAGCTTGTTCCAAAGGGAATTGGGTATCCATGGGTACCTGTTCTGGTATTTCAAAAAGGAATGGATTTTTAGAGAATTGGGGGGAATTATCATTGACATCCTCTATTTGAACTTCGAGTCTGTGCAGCTGCCATGGATTTTCCAGCACGATTTCAGAGAGGAGAACACACGGGTCATTCTGGCCACACAGAGCCTCTCGGTCTATTTTATCCTTTAGGATCACATTCCCAGAATGAGGATCCAGCTGGAAATACTGCTTGGAGCTCTTAGAAAGCAGCCGGGCTCTCCGAGCAGACAGCTCTTTTACATCCACTTTCAAATCTTTCAGCACATTACCCACCAGAGACCCACTTTTCTTTTCCTCTGGCACAGAATAGAGGATGGACTCACACATTGCCACAAATATACAAAGATACAGGGAAAAAGACAAAACTTGCCTGCTGCTGAGATGCTTTTCCATTGTCCCAACTTCACCTCAA
Organism: Shinisaurus crocodilurus; assembly: GCA_021292165.1. Taxonomy (NCBI): domain Eukaryota; kingdom Metazoa; phylum Chordata; class Lepidosauria; order Squamata; family Shinisauridae; genus Shinisaurus; species Shinisaurus crocodilurus. The sequence continues at coordinate 36,861 of JAHFWL010000602.1, read as the reverse complement.
GTGAGATCGCAAACACAAGCTGGTTCTTTCCAAGTTGTTCTTATGTGTTTTATATGTCTCAAAGGCAAGTTTCCTGTAAGTGGTATTTATTTTTCAGATGGATATAGTGCCCTTTTCCTCCTGAAATTTCTGAAGATTTGGCTGCAAAGAAGATCTGCTGCCTTTCTCTTTGGAAGTCCGCTGTCTCATGGCTACAACTCTCTGAGAGTGCAAGGTACTTACTCACTGTTATATACTCTGTGTTGTGTGATAGCACCACCTTGTGGTTGAACTATGATTCAATTCCCATAAATGTTACCACTTACCTACTTACATAGGCAGATGTAGTGTAATAAAAGCTCATATTACTTTTAATATTTCATTATGATTCCATTCTTAACTCTTATTCAATATAAAAAAAACAGGCTGTCACTCACTCCCTCAAGCACAGAATGCTGATAACCAGTGCAACCTCTAAGAAGGAACCAAAATAATAGTATAAATAGGGAAAATGTCATACCTTTAAGTGGATATACATTTATTAATTTAGATATTGTGAATACATATATATCCCACCCTTCCAATATTTTTAGGCTGGCTTCAACAATGTTAAACTGAAATAACATAATACAAATACCCCCTAAAATCAGCAGCAGCAGCAGGCAGTACAACATACAACATTGCTGTCTACGGCATTTATGTATAGGCAGGATACAAATTGAATAAATAAATAATAAATAATAAAGGGCAAATTCATGGCAAAAAGTGGGGAGAGGGGGATTAAGCCTGGGAAGTGCTGAAAAGATAACAACACAGAGGGCAGATGAGTCTCCTTGTGGAGAGCATTTCATCGGTGGGTTGCCACCACTAAAAAAGGGTCCTTCTCCATTTGCCACTCACTGCCTCTCTTTTGGTGGAAGCATCTGAAGAAGAGCCTCTGACAGCCTTAGTGTTCAGGCTGGCTTGGCAATCCTTCAGTTACCCTGTTCTCCTCAAGCCATGAATGTCTTGACAGGTCAACACTAGCACTTTGAATTGTGCCCCCCCAAAATGGGGGACAGTGTAACAACTTAAGGACTGGTGAGCTAGGCTTTCAGTGGTCAGTCCAAATTTAGCTGCAGTCTAACAACTATAGCTAAGTTGTAGTGCCGTTTCCAGGCATTCTTCAAAGGCAGCCTGGTGTACAACACACTACAACTGTGCAAAAGTCATCTCTATTCAAGGCTGATGAGAGTGGGGTTGTTTGCAGGGATGTTGAAGAGTCCTTGGTCTCGAGTCACGAGTCGAGTCACGAGTCTTTGGACCCGAGTCTCGAGTCCGAGTCCGAGTCCTTGATCCAAAATGGTGACTCACGAGTCACGAGTCACGAGTTACTCCCAAAACTGACTCCACGAGTCCCTATTAAAATCAATGGGGTTTTTTCCCAACAAAATAAGGCTACTTCAGATGTGTGGTTTAAATAAATTCTAGGCACAAGTGTGCCTTTTTATTTCAAAACTCTGCAACTCATTTTGGCAAGAACAGACCAGGCAGAAAAACCCAAAATAACCAGGCAGGCAGAGGAGGCAGGGAACCCCAAAGCAGGCAGGCAGAGTTCTTTGTCTTGGACAATTCAATTGTTGAACTGGTCAAGAAGAGACCAGGCAGACAGAGGAGGCTGGGAACCCCAGACAGGCAGGCAGAGGCAGCCAAACCCAAAATGTCTGAAAGGTTGCATTTTAGAAACATGATTTTAAAAAATAAACTTGCTGTACTTCCTAAAACTTATCCATGTTGCATTTGAGGAACATGATTTTTTCTAGATGTTTGGCCCCCATTCTGGAACGGTGAGATCTCATCACAATTTCACCCTCACTGAACACCAGGGATGTTGAAGAGTCCTTGGTCTCGAGTCACGAGTCGAGTCACGAGTCTTTGGACCCGAGTCTCGAGTCCGAGTCCGAGTCCTTGGTCCAAAATGGTGACTCACGAGTCACGAGTCACGAGTCACTCCCAAAGCTGACTCCACAAGTCCCTATTAAAATCAATGGGGTTTTTTCCCAACAAAATAAGGCTACTTCAGATGTGTGGTTTAAATAAATTCTAGGCACAAGTGTGCCTTTTTATTTCAAAACTCTGCAACTGATTTTGGCAAGAACAGACCAGGCAGAAAAACCCAAAATAACCAGGCAGGCAGAGGAGGCAGGGAACCCCAAAGCAGGCAGGCAGAGGCCTTTGTCTTGGACAATTCAACTGTTGAACTGGTCAAGAAGAGACCAGGCAGGCAGAGGAGGCTGGGAACCCCAGACAGGCAGGCAGAGGCAGCCAAACCCCAAATGTCTGAAAGGTTGCATTTTAGAAAAATGATTTTAAAAAATAAACTTTCTGTACTTCCTAAAACTTATCCATGTTGCATTTGAAGAACATGATTTTTTCTAAATGTTTGGCCCCCATTCTGGAACGGTGAGATCTCATCGCAATTCCACCCTCACTGAACACCCGCTCCACTGGTGATGAACTTGCTGGAACCAGAAACACACTCAGAGCAGCCACGCAGAGTAATCTCAGGTCCTTCTTCTGCCTCTCCCAAGTACGCAACACATCAATCAAAATAAATCTTGACACACTGTTGGGGCTGCACTCCTGGTAGCCGTCCATAGTGGCCGAGCAGCCGCGCACCTCGCTTCCATGCGCTCTTCGCCAGCAATCACGCTCCTCTCCACTCCTTCTGGCACAGCCCAGGGATGTTGAAGAGTCCTTGGTCTCGAGTCCCGAGTCGAGTCTCGAGTCCCATTAAAAATATTGGGACTTGAGTCCGAGTTGAGTCAGAGGGGGGACTCAGTCCGACTCACGAGTCGAGTCCTCGAGTCCGAGTCCCCATCCCTGGTTGTTTGTGATGCCAGATTTGTTGCACAAAGCCCAGGTGGCCTCACTGTGCCTTCTGACAACCTTGCCTGGTGAACCAGCTCTGAATAGAGCCCAAAATAGCATTTGCCTTCTTTGCAGCCACATCACATTGCTGGCTCATATTCAGTTTGTGATCTACCACAATTCCAAGATCCTTCTCACTTGTAGCATTGTTGAGCCAAGTGTCCCAGATTCTGTAACTCTGCATTTGGTTTCCTTTCCCTAGGTGCAGCACTTGGCATTTATCCCTATTTAATTTCATTCTGTTGTTTTCGGCCCAGCGCTCCAGCCTATCGAGGTCGCTTTGAATTTTGTTTCTGTCTTCCAGAGTATTAGCTGTTCCACCCAACTTTGTGTCATCTGCAAATTTGATAATCATTCCCTGTACCTCCTCATCCAAGTCATTAATAAAAATGTTGAAGAGCACTGGGCCCAGGACCGAGCCCTGTGGTACCCCGCTCGTTACCTCTCCCCAGTTTGAGAAGGAACCATGGATAAGCACTCTTTGAGTCTGATTCTGTAGCCAATTGTGGATCCACCTGATAGTTGTTCCATCCAGCCCACTTTTAGCTAGCTTGCTAATCAGGATATCATGAGGCACTTTGTCAAAAACTTTGCTGAAGTCCAGATATATGATGTCCACAGCATTCCCACAGTCCACAAGGGAGATTACCCGATCAAAAAATGAGATCAGATTAGTCTGGCAGGATTTGTACTTGACAAATACATACCTGCCACCTTCCAAGCCTCAGAATGAGGGGGCGTCTGAAGAAGAACTTCCATGGATGACTAAAGCATGGATAGGCAGGTATGTATGGGAGGGGCATTCCATCAGGCCTCTTCCAATCATAGATTTCATAGATCATAGAATTGGAAGGGACCTACAAGGCCATCAAGTCCAACCCCTTGCTCAATGCAGGAAACCAGAGGAGGGGTCTCCCATCCAAGTAATAACGAGGCCTGACCCTGCTTAGCTTTCCACACTCAGACAAGCTGAGCCAGCGTAAGCCACAGGCCTCAAGGTCTTAAGCCATGTTGAGCTTTATTGGTCAAAACCAGCACTTTGAAGTGGCCCAGAAACTGTTTGGAAGCCATTATGGATGAGAAAGGAATAATGTGATCATAATGTTATCCTAGTCAGAATCCTCATAGCCATATTTTGCACCAGCTGAAGTTTTGGGAACAGCTTTGGTGTGATATATTACAGTACAGTCATCCCTTGGATTGAGAGCATAATTCGTTCCAGAAACGTGCTTGTAATCCAAAACACTCTTATATAAAAATGAAATCCCCCCAAAAAAATTTGTACAGAGATTTTTAATTTAAGCCATACTACACTACTTGTATTGCAAGACGTCGCTTGTATATCAAGTTTAAAAAAATTAAATAAATATTTAAAAAATTGCTTGTCTTGCAAAACGCTCTCAAACCAAGTTACTTGCAATCCAAGGTATTACTGTACTTGAAAATGTATTTTCTAGTTATGTCACATTGAAATATTGACTATAGCAATCGACTACAAGTAGATACTGCTTGCCAGTAGGCCTTAATGGATCCATTGCTAGCACTTGCCAGATTCTGAATTGTCATGGGCTCCGCAGTTCTTTCTTTGGTACTTTGCACAGATGCCACAGTTTCAAACTGTATCTTCAATCTGGGCATTAAAATTGGGCTGATACGTTGTATCGCTTACCCAGTCTTTGCAGAGTACCATTACGATGTGCCTAGAGTAGAAGGGGTGTGTGGATTATCACTGCAGCCTGGAGCATTAATGTTTGCTTGGGCTGTTGCTGTCATTTATGGAGGATCCCCATCAGCAGATGTAAACGTTTTGCTCATTCCTTCCTAGTGAACAGTTTCTTCATCTCTAACGCCAAACCTTTGCTGCTAAAACTGGAGTTTTGCACATCCAGATGGAAATTCTCTTTAGAGGTGATGGCTCTGATCTGAATATTGTTCGTTCCTATGCCAGCATCAAATAACTTTTCCAATGAGAAATGGGATACGTCTGTGAGATTGCATTAATACCTAAAATCATCTCATAGTGAAGAACCAGACGGTACCTGTCATTTGCATCCCAAACTTGTACCTTGTCCTGAACAGTTCAAAAATAATTCAGTTCAAAAATAATTGTGCAGTCCAGGAGAGTTAAGGGCTCCACGTTTTCCTCTTGGTCTACTTGCTCCAATCATAATAAATCCATGGTATTCACTCAGTTGTAGCTAGTCTTTCTTTTCTTTGGAGGAAAATAATCCTGCTATTCTGAACCAAAAGCATTGAGGCCTAGATTGTTCATGATTTCCCCCATAAAGCATCCCTTCTCTTTGGTCACAAAATATTGAATGGCATCCAAAGCCACAGTTGTGCACAGATGCACAAAAGCATTTTGCCTTGATCCAGAGTAATACACTGCTGTGCCAGCCATTTCCCAAAGCACAGCAAAACTCAGTCAGTTCCTACCTACCCTCCTTTCAGCTTCAGCACCAGCATGTAAACCAATTGAATTCCACTCCCATGAAAGATATTGTTTGCAGTGGAATACAAGGAGAAGAAAAGAAGCTCCAGATGTCCAATCATATACTCGAATTAATAGTGTCATTTGATTCCTTAATTTCCAGAGAAATCTTTGTAAAAATTTAGGTAGGCATTCCTTCACAAGACCACTTTACGCAGCCCATCCAGTTCCAAGAGCTGCAGCCTACACGCTGACACTACCTCCTAAAATAATCTACATTGTATATACAATGGTTACATTGTATAATCTGTATAATCTCCCTTAACTTTCCTCTTGTACATTAGGAGCGAAAACATAATCCCAATGTTTTCCACTGTAACTTTCATTTCATGTTATGGTTGTCTGTCCCTTTTATTCTCAGGCAATGTGCTTCCATTTTTATCCACATCGTCCAAACTGCACATATGACCATTCTTGATAGTCTTTATTTTGTGTACCTTCTTGCAAAAAGCATGATTTTTTTTCCACATGAATATCCAAACACTGAAGGGGCTATACAAATTGCAGATCTGTCCAACTGTTTTTGCAATCAAAAGTTTTCTATGATTCTATGATTATGAATAGGCCCAAGAAGATTTTTCCTTATTGCTTTAGTATTTTTATTTCTAATTGTTCATTTAACATTTCTACATCTATAATGTTAATAATTTAGTTATCTTAAAATAACCAACCGTCTGTACATTTTTCATTGTGAAGATGCCAGAAGTCCAGGCGGCAATCATCCCAGATTCTTCAAGACCTAAAAAAATAATCAGAGAGAAGGTGAACCACACAAAAGCAGGAAAAGAAAGCAAGCCCCTACCTTTTCGGTCAGGAAAAAATCTGATTCCTTCCTCTTATTCTGGCAGAAAGTCAGGTTCTTTTCATGGTGCATGGCAGGTTTAAGATTCTTTTTTAATGGCCTGGAAGGAAACAGGCATGATTTGAGCAGCAAGCTGCATCCCAGTCTCCACTTCCCAACCTGTCTTCTGTCTTCCTGCAAATTCTCTGCTTGTCCTCAGCACAGTGCTGACGAACAGTGACACAGAATGGTCAGAACTGGAACTGCACAGGTGTCATACAATTAATCCAAACACATATTTTATGTTTTCACTGTACAAAGATAGCGGATGATTGTATCATTGTTTCTCCTTAAGTCAAAATCTGAGTTCTGTTTATTTAATGACAAATTCAGTAAACATGCATATATTGTAGGTAGCCATGTCGCCCATACCTTTATTGGGGCCAACTAAGGTGCAGAACTGCAGACTTTCTCTAGAACAGTGTTCTCCAACCTTGGGTCCCCAGATGTTTTTGGCCTACATCTGCATGCTGGGAGTTGTAGGCCAAAAACATCTGGGGACCCAAGGTTGGAGAACATTGCTCTAGAACTCTTCTCCCAGGTATTCAAGCTTTGCCCCCACCTTTGTTTGTCTGTCTGTCTGTTTGTTTATTTCTAATGTCCTAGGTATTGCCTCTTTTTTTTCCCCTGTGGATGTTAAGCAAAACAGCAAAAGGGTGGGGGGGGGGGGCGGGTAGGGAGAAAACCAGGCAAGATGGAAAAGCCCCAGTGTCTGCAGTTTGTGTCAGTGCACCCCACCCCATTTTCTCTGACACTTGCTTTTGACACTTGTCAGAAGTAGGGCTTTTTTTGAAAACAGGAATTTGGCAGGGCAAAACAGGATAGTTTGGACAGGGAAATATACGTACATATGAAATCTGTATACTTCCCTATCTAAACTTCCCTGTCTAACCCTTCCTAAATCCCTGTGGTTGTTTTTTTTTTTTAAAAGTCCTACTTCTGACAGCTGTTGGAAGCAAGTGTTAGTGAAAAGGGGCGGGGTGCACTTTTCCACCTTCCTGAGCACCTAGAGTCTTGGGAATGGGTGGGAAAGTTGGGGGCACATGGTTCTATGGACGGGACACTCAGAACCCTGAGGATCTCGCTGCAAAGGGTGGGAAGGTGCCTATCCCCTTTCATGAGCAAAGTTCACTTGCAGTTTTGCTTTGACTTGACAGTTTGCCTTTTGACAGCTGTTATGTCAAACAAAGTAAAAAAACACAACCCTGTTTGGAGCCTCTCTGGGTCAATGTCCAGGGTTGGTACCAGTTGCACTTTGACAGCAGGTACCCCACAGTAGTGGTGAATTTCGTACCTTGGGGAGGAGCCGTTCCGCCTCTCCTCTCCTCAGTGAGCAGCCCCCCCCCCGATGATCCAATCCTCCACGGTGCGGAGGGGCTCTCTGCCCACTCTCCGCGCCGCTCGGGCAGCCACGCCGCTTGCATGGGCTCCCGTTGTGTCATTTCCAGCTGGCAGGAAGTGATGCAATGGGCCCTGCACCAACGCGGCTGAACCCTGTTGCTGCGGTTTTGGCGTAGAAACCAGGGCAACAGGGCTTAAAATGGCCATCACGGCCATTTTAAGCCCTGTTGCCCTGGTTTCTACGCCAAAACTGCAGCAACAGGGTTCAGTCGCGTCGGCGCAGGGCCCGTCGCATCACAGCCGAAAATGATGCAACGGGAGCCCACGCGGGTGGCGCGGCGTGGCAGACCAAGTGGCAGACCGAGCGGGCGGCAAGGTAGGCCCCCCGAGTCGCGGCGAATACTGGGGGGCTGCAAGCGGGCCCGATTTCGGCTCACTCCAGCCCCCCGATATTTGTGGGCCCACAGGACGTTGCCCAGGTGTGGCTTCCCATTTCAGACCCATGGAAGTGCAACTTCTGCACTTGCACAAGTCTGACTAGAAAACTTTTTTAAACAATTATTTAAAAATCTGCACATATTTGGAGCACTACAACAGCCCATGAGTTCTCAGGGTGGCTTGTTGGGGGGGGGCACCCTTCAGGAAGCGGTGGGTTCAGACAACACGACAACCCACCGTGGCTAGTTACCCACAATGGGTTGTCATGTCGTGCAAACCAGGACTCAACCCGTCACATTCCCCAGCAGCAGAAATCATTCCTCCACTCATTCATTCTTCTGTGACATCCACCCTGCTATACTCCAACCACATCAAGCAATGTGATGTGGCTGCAAAGAAGGCAAATGCTATTTTGGCCTGCATTAATAGAAGTATAGCTTCCAAATCGCGGGAAGTGATAATTCCCCTTTACTCAGCACTGGTTAGGCCTCATCTTGAGTACTGCGTCCAGTTCTGTGCACCGCACTTTAAGAAGGACGTAGACAAACTGGTGAGGGTTCAGAGGAAGGCAACAAAGATGATAAAGGGACTGGAAACAAGGCCCTATGAAGAGAGACTGAAAGAACTGGGCATGTTTAGCCTTCAGAAGAGGAGACTGAGGGGAGATATGATCGCATTCTTCCAGTACTTGAAGGGTTGTCACACAGAGGAGGGCCTTCTCGATCATCCCAGTTTGCAGGACAGGGAATAATGGGTTCAAGTTACAGGAACCCAGATTCCACCTAAACATCAGGAAACATTTCCTGACTGTTAGAGCAATAAGACAATGGAACCAACTACCTAGGGAGGTGGTGGGCTCTCCCACTCTGGAGGCATTCAAGGTGCAACTGGACAGCCATCTGTCAGGGAAGTTTTGACTTGGATTCCTGAGCAGGAGGTTGGACTCGATGGCCTTATAGGCCCCTTCCAACTCTACTTTTCTATGATTCTATGATAAGGGGAGCAGAGAGCTGGTGTTAGGGCCAAGAGGGGCAACTTTTGCAGAAGCTCTATAATGTGATGTCATGTGGTTCACTTTTACGTCTGTGTCCCCAGCAGCAGAAATAATAAATTAAATTAAACAGGATTGGAGTGGGATTGGGAGTACTAGGTCCAGCCTCTTCATCAGCCTCAAGGATGGCCTCATGGGGCTACTAATCCAGATATGGACCCCAGGATACTTGTGGGGGCAGGCTTGTCCTTGCTGTGGGATGTCATGCCTTTTCATAGGAATCTCCTGAACTACCTTTATGGGGACTATCAACAAATCCATTTTCTTTTTGTGATCTAGCTGCCCGTAAAAGCTCCATTTTGTGAAAATGGGCCTGCACATACTTGTTAAACCACCTGCTTGTGTTATCTCACGCTGTTCTGGCTTCAAGAACGTCAAGGCAGGAGCAGGACTCTTGCCAATTAGGCTGAATGATTTCAGCTGTGCTTCTGTGAGAACTTTCTACCCCACCCCCCAGAAAGCCAGGAATCATTCAGTCAACTAGTGATTGGCTAAGGAGGCTCACCTCACATTTGTCAAAGACTTTTGTATATAAAAGAAGTGGGCCTTACAGCTGCCCATTGTCTTTGTTTGGTTTTGTTTGCCTTCATCCTAGTCTTGCATTTGGCTTGTGACACTGCATCTCATCTTTCGGGCCCTGCTCTGTATGAAGACCCGTGTGCTTAGGTACATGTAGACAGGTTCAGGTAGCTTTGTTATTTATATACCGTATATATATATATATATATATATATTTGCCTTGAAGTATCATTTCCAAAGACTGCTCTGTTTTGTTGTATGTTATCCCCATTCCCATTTGTAAATAAAGTTACCACCTATCATAATTGAATGTGGGTGCTTCATTCTAGTTGAGCCTTGGTACTAAACCCAGAGCTTTCTGCATGGTTAATTGCTACTGTTTAAGGGTTCAGGTCTAGGACTTGAGATAGAGGGTGCTGGCTTGAGTCCTTATTTCAGCCGTCTATATAATGTTATTTATACTTTGTTGTGGGAAAAATCAGAAGTCCATTTTAGTTTGGTGTTGTTGTATGTTTGTTTTATTTTTCTTTTGAAAATTTTTTTTTTTTTTTAAAGAAAGAAAAGGAGATTTCTGTCATATATGGTGGGAATGTCACTTAGCAAAGAAGTACTGGGGGGGGGGAACTAATAATTCAATGACAAAGATTTTAGGATATGAAATCCCACATGATCCAGTATGATGTTGATGTTGTTAAATTATATACTAGATGTTGTTGCTGTTTTTAATCAGGAACATAAAGAACTAGCTTCTTATATGGTCACAGCAGCAAGAATCATATATGCCAAAAATGGAGATCATTAATTATACCTATAATGAGTGAATGAATGGGGAAAATGTGAGATTTTGTTTTTATAGCTAAATTAATGCATTATATGAGAACAAAAGAAAAAAGACACTGACAGGACAAAAAATAAATTAGAGCCATTTATTAATTATTGCAAAAATAATTCCTTGCGTCCAAAGGTACAATGTGTTTTTTCTATGTTCCTAATCTAGCAATTATCTGATTTTTTAAAAGAAAAATTACATTTTCTGGGTTTTTAATTTTTTAATGGAATATAGTTTAAATTAGGTATATTTGTTATTATCATTTTAATTGTCAGAAGCTATTAATGTTTCACAAATTTCAAAAAGAATTATATCAGAGTGTATGCCGTTAAAATTAATTAGTTATTATTATGACTCTTGTAAAACTCTTTCTTATTTTGCTTGTTTGTTTTTGCAATAAAAAAAGAAACAAAACAGAGCAAAAAGAAAAAAAGAAGAACCCCAGTTCTCTTCTGTGGGATTGCTCCAAAGAGCCGTGAAAAGTTCCTTTTTGACACATAAAAAGGCACCTGCCAAATAGCATATAGATCCTCAGCAAGGTTCCTACTCCTCAAACCTAGTGATGTAACCGATCGCCTCGCAGGAGCGTAGCGGGCCGAAATCGGGCCCGCTAACGCTCGTGCGACCCCACCTTTTTCTGGCGGTGGCTCGCTGCGGAGAGGAGAGCCGCCCGTGCTGGTCCCGTCGCATCACTTCTGGCTCGGTGGAAATGACGCGACGGGACCCTGCTCCGGTGCGCTGGACCCCCGCGCTATGTTTTTGGCAGGGGAAACCAGGGCAACAGGGCTTAAACAGCCCTGTTGCCCTGGTTTCCCCTGACAAAAACATAGCGCAGGGGTCCAGCGTGCCAGAGCAGGGTCCCGTCGCGTCACTTCCGCCATGCCGGAAGTGACGCGACAGGACCGGCGTGCCCATCGGCGGCAGCTCGAGCGGTGCGGAGAACGCTCAGCACCACTTGGAAGAACACTCCGTGCCGCTCGGAAGAACGAGGTGGAGGGGCGCCGCCGCGGGGGGGTGCCACCACAGAGAGGTGACCCCCCCACACAGGTACGTGAACACCACTACTCAAACCAGGTGCCTGGGTTTGCTTTTTCAACTTTTAGGCAATATTCTAATTCTCTGACTACCCCCACTCCTCCCCCCCCACACACTTTCCAAATAGACTCTCCTGGGTCCACATGACCAGTGGAGGCTCGTCATACAGGGCAAAGGGGGCAGAGCTCCACCTAACCTGTCCTGCCTAGCCTGCTTCTCATTGCTTGTGTCCCAGACCTTGTTTCCCTCAATAAGATGCAATGTAAAGTGGCCGGCAGCAGCAGCACTGCAACACTGTTTGTTCTTCTATACTTCCTGCTTTGGCTAGGGGGAACACTGGGCATGTGCGATAAGTTGCACATGCTCAGAACATTCCCCACGGAACTACTTTTTTCCTATGCAAATGCCTATAGGGGAAGAGTAGACCTTTCAGAGAGGGGACAGGACTCCCTGTTCCTTCGCCAGTCAAAAAGCCTGGATTACTCAAGAGTGCCCTCTGGCTGTGAGCTGGAGAGTGAAAACTGATTGGTTGTTCTCCCTCCCTTCATCTATCTCATGGCTGTAGGGGCAAGGTGGAGCCAGCCCTCAGCCAATCAGACATCTGCAAAATCACCCCATCTCACTTACACCATACCACATGACTGGAGCCTGTGCAATGCAAGTAGGTGGGGCAGGGAGCTCAGACACTCATAGAGAGCAGCAGCAGCAGCAGCAGCTTCAGCTTCTCCTCTCTCTTCCACTGTGTATATATCATGTCTGGACAGACTCATTGTTTGAGAAGCAGAAGAAGAGAATGGTAAGAAATGCATTGTTGAAGGATATGTGTTTGGGATGATTACTTATTCAGCTTCTCAAATCCATGAAGCTTATGTAGCTTAAACCTTCATCCTGCATCTTGGGGTGGTTTCCTTACCCCAGGCTCACATTCTGTGGTGTAACTTAAACATAAGTAGACCTACAATCCTGTCCTTTTAGGACTTTTCCTAAAACAGGGTAGTAAAAATGTTCCCAAATTTCAGCCACCTGCCTTTTACACTTTTCTTTCTATAAACCAAACATACCTGGGACATAAAATGTCCCAGAAATCTGCATAAGAATAGGCTTTATGGGGACTTTATATCCCAAAAAAACTGCAACAATTAGGGGGGAACAATAGGGTCATCTAAGTCTCTTTTGATAGCCAACAAGAGTAGCACAAACGCTTCCTTCAGAAAAGAAATCCATTGAGGGAAAGCTTTGTTATGCTGATCTAAAGTTTATAGGCCTCAGGCCTTTTTCAGGTTTTTGTTCTGCTAATTGACTGCCATTAGGCCTGTCTTTGTTATGCAGATTTCCTGCATTTACATTGCTGAAAGAAAGATTAAGTCTGACTTGGGCACCCCCAAAACAATGTATGCAAAGCTGAAGGGGGGGAAAACCTAGATGAAGTTTAACCCAATCCCCATGAAGTTTAACCCAATCCCCATGGAGAAGGGGGAAGTCCTGACTGCTGCTTCCACTGGGCTCTTTACACAGCCCCAAACTTGCCCACCAGCCAATTCCAGATGCTCATCTTTTTTATTTTTAAAATATTTATTTAAAACTATTTATTTATTTACTTAGTTTAGAGTATTTTTCTCTCACTCCTCACCAAAAAGGCTCCTGCAGCAGCTTACAAATAATCAGTAAAAGAAGGCAATCCCTGCCCACAGGTTTACAATCTAAAAAGACACAATACACAAGGAAAAAGGAATAGGGAGGGATGAGGAAAAAGTTACAGGTGCAATCCTAGGGTTTACGAGAATGCTGTGTCACAAACTAGGTATGGTTGGTCCCTCCCCTGTGACCCCACTTGGCTCCGCCTCTGCTGACCTACTGGCTGCCCCACCAGAAAGATTGTCCACAAGCCACCACTGCACATGACTGTGCACTCTGTATCTTTTGGACATTCCTTTTAGCAAACAAAAAGGCAGGGATGTTGAAGAGTCCTTGGTCCCGAGTCCCGAGTCGAGTCCCGAGCCTTTGGACCCGAGTCTAGAGTCGAGTCTAGAGTCCGAGGTCCAAAATGGTGACTCGAGTCGAGTCCCGAGTCCCAAGTCCCTCCCAAAGCGGCGGCCCATGGAGGGAGCAGGAGGGTCTCCGCGAGAGGAAGAAGAGCTGCCCTTCCTCCCACGGAGACCCTCCTGCTCCCTCCATGGGCCGCTGCCGCTGCCGCCCTCACCTCCACCTCCGCCGCCCTCACCTCACCGCTGCCGCCGACCTCACCTCGCCACCGCCGCCGCCCTCACCTCGCCTCTGCCGCCGCCGCCGCCGCCCTCACCTCCACCTCCGCTGCCCTCACCTCACTGCCGCCGCCGCCGCTGCCCTCACCACCGCCCTCGCCTCTGCCGCTGCCCACACCTCCTCCTCCTCCTCCGCCGCCGCCGCCGCCGACCTCGTCGCCATCGCCGTAGCACACAGCACACCGCGTCACGCCGCTAGCGACGGCGCTCTGTTTCTGAACCACAGCAACCCCGCCAAAAACAGAGCTACGGCGCTGGCGGCATGACGCGGCGTGCAATGGCAACGGCGATGGCGACGAGGTCGACGGCGGAGGAGGAGGAGGAGGAGGAGGAGGTGAGGGCGGCGGCGGCGGCAGAGGCGAGAGCGGAGGAGGAGGAGGAGTCCTTGGGCTCGAGTCCCGAGTCGAGTCTCGAGTCCCACATAAATTATTGGGACTCGAGTGGGACTCGAGTCAGAGGGGGGACTCAGTCGGACTCACGAGTCGAGTCCCCGAGTCCGAGTCCCCATCCCTGCAAAAAGGTGGTCTGATGTCATCCCCTTTGCATTGCAATGAGCCATACACACACACAACAGATTGCCTGTTGGTCAGATCCAGCAGGGCGGGGTACCACAGGGCTCGGTCCTGGGCCCGGTGCTCTTCAACATTTTTATTAATGACTTGGATGAGGAGGTACAGGGAATGCTTATCAAATTTGCAGATGACACAAAGTTGGGTGGAACAGCTAATACTCTGGAAGACAGAAACAAAATTCAAAGTGACCTCGATAGGCTGGAGCGCTGGGCCGAAAACAACAGAATGAAATTTAACAGGGATAAATGCCAAGTGCTGCACCTAGGGAGAGGAAACCAAATGCAGAGTTACAGAATGGGGGACACTTGGCTCAACAATACTACAAGTGAGAAGGATCTTGGAATTGTGGTAGATCACAAACTGAATATGAGCCAGCAATGCGACGTGGCTGCAAAGAAGGCAAATGCAATTTTGGGCTGTATTAATAGAAGTATAGCTTCCAAATCGCGGGAAGTGATAATTCCCCTTTACTCGGCACTGGTTAGGCCTCATCTTGAGTACTGCGTCCAGTTCTGGGCACCTCACTTTAAGAAGGACATAGACAAACTGGAGAGGGTTCAGAGGAGGGCAACAAGGATGATAAAGGGACTGGAAACAAGGCCCTATGAGGAGAGACTGAAAGAACTGGGCATGTTTAGCCTTCAGAAGAGGAGACTGAGGGGAGATATGATCGCACTCTTCCAGTATTTGAAGGGGTGTCACACAGAGGAGGGCAAAGATCTCTTCTCGTTCATCCCAGTTTGCAGGACACGGAATAATGGGCTCAAGTTACAGGAACCTAGATTCCACCTAAACATCAGGAAAAATTTCCTGACTGTCAGAGCAATAAGACAATGGAATCAACTACCTAGGGAGGTGGTGGGCTCTCCCAGTCTGGAGGCATTCAAGGTGCGGCTGGACAGACATCTGTCAGAGATGCTTTGACCTGGATTCCTGCATTGAGCAGGGGGTTGGACTCGATGGCCTTGTAGGCCCCTTCCAACTCTACTTTTCTATGATTCTATGATTCTATGATTCTTACATTCTTAGGCTCTTTTTTCTGAGATGTACCCTATTGTACCATTCCGGTCTGTGAGGGAGCGCACTTCTAGCCATATTTGTAAAAAGAGAACAGCAACATTACTAGGAAGGCAGTCCACACTCCCTCATCTATTTGACTGATGTCTTCAGTGTCTATTTTGGGAGTATTCCACAATGTCTAAGGCCCTTTGAGACACTGGGTTGTCCAGCCCTTAGATCCTGTATGTGGAGGGCATGGCACAGAGGCTTTGTGCACATAAAACATTATTATGATTAACAATATCTGTAATAATAAGTAGAATCCAGAGTGGCGAACAGTAAAAAGACAAGAGCAGATAAAAGAAACAACAATACATTGAAAACAAAGTAACAATTACAGTGGTGGTTGGAGAGCAGAGAAGGCTTCCCAGAACAAGGAGGTCTTCAGCAGGTGCCGAAAGCAGCACAATATCGGTGCCTGCCTGACCTCCAGAGGCAGGGAGTTCCACAGAAATGGAGCCGCCACACTGAAGGCTCTTCTCCTGGTGGACTCCAGTTGGGCCAAAGGTCCATGAAGGACCACCAGGAGCATGCCATCTGATGACCTCAGTGACCGGGTAGGTTGGCATGGGAGGAGGTGCTCCCTCAGGTAACCTGGTCCCAAGTTGTTTCTTGGGCTTTGTACACAAGTACCAGAACCTTAAACCTGACCCAGTAGCAAATAGGTAGCCAGTGCAGTTCCTGCAGCAAAGGAGTTGCATGCTGAAAAGGAGCAGCTCCCGACAAAAGCCGAGCTGCTGCATTCTGTACTAACTCCAGCTCCCGGAGCAGCCTTAAGGGCAGCCCCACATAGAACACACTGCAGTAATCCAGTCTTGAGGTTACTAGTGCCTGTTTCAGTGTGGCCAAGCTATCCCTGCCCAGGAGAGGCCATAGCTGGCAAACCAATTGAAGATGGTAAAAGGCACTCCGAGCCGCCGCAGTCACTTGGGACTCCAGCAACAATGATGGATCTAGGAGTACCCCCAGTCTACGAACCTGATCTTTCAAAGGGAGTGCAACCCCATCCAGAACAGTCAGTGAGCCTGTCTCCCGGACTCGGGAACCACTCACCCACAGGGCTTCCGTCTTGCCAGGACTCAGCCTCAGTTTATTGGCCCTCATCAAGCCCATCACTGAGTTCAGGCACTGATCCAGAACTTGCCAGGGATGTTGAAGAGTCCTTGGTCTCGAGTCTCGAGTCGAGTCACGAGTCTTTGGACCCGAGTCTCGAGTCCAAGTCCGAGTCCTTGGTCCAAAATGGTGACTCACGATGGCCTGAGTCACTCCCAAAACTGACTCCACGAGTCCCTATTAAAATCAATGGGGTTTCCCGCCAAAAAAATAAGGCTACTTCAGATGTGTGGCTTAAATAAATTCTAGGCACAAGTGTGCCTTTTTATTTCAAAACTCTGCAACTGATTTTGGCAAGAACAGACTAGGCAGACAAACCCAAAATAACCAGGCTTTATGGCAGGGAACCCCAAAGCAGGCAGGCAGGGGCCTTTGTCTTGGACAATTCAAACTGTGGAACTGGTTAAGAAGAGACCAGGCAGGCAGAGGAGGCAGGAAACTCCAAACAGGCAGGCAGAGGCAGCCAAACCCAAAATGTCTGACCCTAACCCTAACCCCCCACAACAACACATCAAAATAAATCTCAACACATCGTCGGGGCTGCGCTCCTGGTAGCTGTCCATAGTGGCCGAGCAGCGGCGCGCCTCGCTTCCATGCGCTCTTCACCGGTGATCGCGCTCCTGGCACAGCCAGAAGACTCGTCAACAACCCAGGGATGTTGACAAGTCCTTGGTCTCGAGTCCCGAGTCGAGTCTCGAGTCCCATTAAAAATATTGGGACTCGAGTCCGAGTCGAGTCAGAGGGGGGACTCAGTCCGACTCACGAGTCGAGTCCTCGAGTCCGAGTCCCCATCCCTGGAACTTGCACAGCCTCTCCTGAGTCAATTGTCACAGGGATATGGACCGTGGCAATGGAGGCACCCATACTTTTCAGATGGGTATCCAGCTGCCCAGGCCAAGGTAGGCTCAAATTGTTCTTGCTCCAAATATGGAGGGTTT
Organism: Shinisaurus crocodilurus; assembly: GCA_021292165.1. NCBI lineage: Eukaryota > Metazoa > Chordata > Lepidosauria > Squamata > Shinisauridae > Shinisaurus > Shinisaurus crocodilurus. Next base: position 19,484 of record JAHFWL010000602.1, on the reverse strand, counting down.
GGCTGGGTCCAGATGCCAGCTGAATGGATGTGCATGTGTGCATGCAGTTCACGACACGGCTGATGCCCCATCCCTTACCCAGGTCACCAATTCACCAGGCTGCATCCCAAGGGCTTGGAGGGAGCTGGAGTGAGTTGGGCAATCTGCTCCCATGAGGCAGAGCGAGGCAGCTGCCTCAGGCATCTAGTTTGGGGTGTCATAAAAGGGCAGGATATCAGTGTGGCGTAGTGGTGAGAGTGTTGGACTGGGACTCGGGAGATCCGGGTTCTAGTCCCCGCTCAGCCATGAAACTCACTGGGTGACTTTGGGCCAGTCACTGACTCTCAGCCTAACCTACCTCACAGGGTTGTTGTGAGGATAAAATGGAGAGGAGGAGGAGGATTATGTAAGCCGCCTTGGGTTCCTTGCAGGAAAAAAGGTGGGGTATAAATCTAATAAATAAATAAAATAAATAAATTGGTTATTTAATTTATTATTCTTGTACTTTTACGCCCAGGAAGAGGCACTTGTGGGATTGTCTGTCTCAGGTGCCAAAATAATTTGGCTGGCCTTAGATACGATGCACTTTGACATAGGGAGATGGGTGCCAGTTGCTATTCCGCTTCAGACAGAAAAGTATTTGGGGCTGGCCCTGATTCAGCTGTGCGGGGTCTTGCTGGGTCTTGCAGCCACTGTATGCTTCCACTGTATCAGGATGGCTGTTCCCTGCCCAAGGGCAATGACAGCCACAGGTTTGGGGTACTCAACTCTGCAACTGCTCTTACTTGTCAGCATGCAATAGGCCCACTCTCCTTTGCTTTGTGTAATTCCTTTACAAGTGTGTATTTTATATTGTTGCTATTTATTTCATTTTCTTAATTTTTTTTCATTTTATTTTGTTGATTTTCTATATTTCAATTTTTTATGACAGTTAAAAATATACATTATTTTTTTAATGCGCTAAAATACATTGCAAGGGATTGCGCCCTCAATGCTCATAATCCCCTGAGCCTGGAGGCTCACCAGCATCCATTGCAGAGTGGGAGGAGCAGGGGAAATTATTTTATTATTATAGAATCATAGAATAAAAGAGTTGGAAGGGGCCTACAAGGCCATCGAGTCCAACCTCCTGCTCAATGCAGGAATCCAGGTCAAAGCATCCCTGACAGACAGATGGTTGTCCAGCTGCACCTTGAATGCCTCCAGAGTGGGAGAGCTCACCACCTCCCTAGGTAGTTGGTTGCACTGTCCTATTGCTCTGACAGCCAGGAAAAATTTCCTGATGTTTAGGCGGAATCTGGGTTCCTGTAACTTATTAGTTACCAGTTTAAAAGGTCAAGATGCTTGTAACCATTATGTAGGAAATCCCTGTCTAAAAGTCCAGCACTGCTTTTATAGGATTATATCTTTGTATTTTATATACGGTATTTAACAAAACCATTCATTCCCTTGTTTGAAACTGCTTCATGATTACATCCTCCTCTGAACCACCAGAGGGCAGACTTCCCACTCTATACCGCCTGCCTAACATCATCATCAGAGAAATATCAAATTATAAAAAAGGCTGTTCAGAAGTTACATAAAGAGACTGAACGTATGTAAAGATTGTGCCCATTGTCCCCACATCGTCCCCTACGGGGAGCATTTGGCATACTGTCTGAAAGCACCTATGTGCGGGCAATCTATACAAGTGTAAGCACACAGTCCTTCCACTGGCTTCTGTAGCAGCAGCAAAGTGCCGTCTACATTCTTAGCAGAAACTTCCAACCCAGACATCCAAACCAGAGACCAGGAGTAAGAGTAGAATTAGATTTTTAAAGGGAAACAATCACCTTAACAGTGCAATCCTATGCATTTTACTTAGAAGTAAGTCCCATGGAGCTCAATGGGATTAAGTTCCCTGGGTAAGTGTGTATAGCATTACAGCCTAAAGCAGGGCTCTCCAACCTTGGGTCCCCAGATGTTGCTGGCCTACAGCTCCTAGCATACCCAGCCAGCATGGCTAATGGCAAGGGATTCTGGGAGCTGTAGTCCAGCAACACCTGGGGACCCAAGGTTGGAGAGCCCTGGCCTAAAGTATTCGAACTGGCTCTTGAGGTCAGGTGAGGAGCTGTGATAAGACTAGTGGTGTTGTTGCATTTTATACCCAAGACAGAAACAGGAGGAGATAAGCATCCAAATGCAACGGAAAAAAGGAGAGAACTAGGTTCTCAGGATGCAAAAATCTTTATTAAAGGAGCCCGACGCGTTTCGGCCTGTGTATTTTTCAAGGCCTTCCTCAAGGGGTTGTAAAAGACTCTGCAGATTACTTGAACAACTGTGTCTTCCACTGTTTCCAGGAAATGTTCATGTTTCCAGGAAACAGTGGAAGACACAGTTGTTCAAGTAATCTGCAGAGTCTTTTACAACCCCTTGAGGAAGGCCTTGAAAAATACACAGGCCGAAACGCGTCGGGCTCCTTTAATAAAGATTTTTGCATCCTGAGAACCTAGTTCTCTCCTTTTTTCCATTGCATTTTATACCCACCCAGAGAGCTTCCACTATTGGGCAATAGAGAAATGTAATAAATATCAGTCAGTCAATCATGCAATTGCCCAGCTAGGGCTAGTGCGATTGCCCAGAATAAGTCACATTCAAAATTTGGCAAAAAAATTCAGAATTCAAATGTTGAATTGTAACAATGAATGTTCAGCTTTGCTTTTTCAAATTGGACTTTGAATTGTTATGACAGATAATCTGGGTGCTAGATTCCCTTCAAGAAGAGATGCTAACCCAGGGCCGGTGCTACCATTAGGCCAACTAGGCGGCTGCCTAGGGCGGCGGGCTAAAGGAGGCGCCAGAAATGCCTTGGGGAAAAAAAAATACATCACGTATTTTACCAAGTTTGTTTTACCAATCATGTCCTGTGGCGGGGAAGGGAAGGCGAAAGAAGCGCACCCCTCCCTCTCTCTCCTCCAGCTGTTACCAGGAACAGCAGCAGGCAGGCTCCTCCTCACAACCAGCATCAAAAGAGGCAGAGAAGGCTACAGACTGGAGGAGGGGAGGCGGGCAGGGGCCAATGATGGGAGGCTGGTGGGCGGCTGGAAGGATGCACCTGCAAACACCTCCTTCGCCTTCCCTCTCAAGGATGCACCTGCAAACACCTCCTTCGCCTTCCCTCTCAAGGATGCACCTGCAAACACCTCCTTCACCTTCCCTCTCAAGGATGCACCTGCAAACACCTCCTTCACCTTCCCTCCCTCGCGCGAGCCTCAGGTTCCTCAGCTCAAGGTCCCCTGAAAGCAGTTATTTCCAGCAACCAGGGAGGGAGGGAAAGGTATTTTAAGCTAGCTGGGGCTCCAATGTTTTAATTATTTACCATGCTGTTTCTGTGTTTTGGTTTTAAATGGTTTTAGGATGCAATCCTATGCGTGTTTGGAGGGGGGGGGGAAATCCTACAACTCCCAGCATTCCCCAGCCAGCCATGCGCAATCCTATGCACGTTGAGGTAGAAAAAAGCCCCACAACTCCCAGCGTTCCAACAGCCAGCCATGCTGGCTGGTGAATGCTGGGAGTTGCGGGGCTTTTTTCTGCCTCAACGTGTTTAGGATTGTGCCCTGAGCTGTTGATGTTTTCTTTACTGTACTTTGAATATTGTTGTCTGCCTTGAGCACTAGGCTGGTAAAGGGAAAGACAGGATAATATACATTATTCTGATAAAGAAATATTGCAACAAAGTGATAGAGAGAGGAGGGGAAGCAGCAAGTTTCGTAAATCCCCTCCTAAATTTGAACCAGATGATCCACGGGCTCTCTCTTTGCTATGTTTCTACTACATGCATCCCCCCCCCTGCAACCCAGAAGGTGTACGAGTCAAACCGGTGTCTCTGCACCTCCACCCTGCGAGGTAGGACAGGCTGCAAGACGCCCTTTTGTCTCTATTCCTCACAGGTAGCGCCACCACACCTCTCTCACATCCTTTTTTCATATCCCTTGTGCTGCCCGCAGGAGGAGGCAGGCTTTTACATATATATATGGAGTAGGAGAAGGCCCTTGGGAGTTCCTGGCATAGCTGGGCTGATGTTGCCTCTTTGCTTTCCGCGTGAACACAAAGGAAAAGTCTCAAAGTCCACAAAGTTTTTCTATGGGGCTCGGCAGTTCCCAGGGAGGGAAATTTATTTCATAATGGGCATAGGGCTGGAGGGAGGGAGGGCTCAAGTGGGAAGGGGGGGCGCTAAATATCTGATCTTGCCTAGGGCACCAAATTGCCTTGCACCGGGCCTGCGCTAACCTCACCCTATTGCAAAAGGTTTGGGATCTTTGGCCAGGGTAAAGACACGTGCAGTTTCTTTAAACTGTAGTTTAAAGTATTAAAGGGCGCTTCGCCCTTTAACACTACACATAGACTTGACAAACTAACACTAAACTGAGACACAACAGGTTTAGAAAGAAAAAGAGCTGCTTGCTTATTCAAGAAGAAATATAGAGCAGGTGCAGTGTCTCAGTTCCTGGTGGTACAGAGTCTTACACAATAAATTCAGGCAGCAAAATATACCTACTGCGTCTCCAATCATACTCATTTTTTTTCTTTTTAGTTTTCAACAGTGAAATACACCAAAACAAAGAAACTCCATAGAAAGGAGATTATACTCAATAATTAAAATCTGTAATTTTAAGGGGAAGGCCCCTGTGCCCTGGAAGCCTATGGACAGCAAGGAGTGGGGGAAAGGCCCCCATGCTGGCAAGGCAAGGCAAGGATCCATCGCTACCTGTCTTGTTGTGGGTCCCTCCCCTCCTTGGAGGGGTCCTGCGTGGCAGAGGGGAGCTGGAGGAGCTGTGCATGTTCCTGCTTGCTAACTTCTAGTGGCTAAGCTTGAGTCGCATTGGCAGTAGCACCTTCAAAAAGACTGCAGAAATCAACACAGAACAGTAGTGGTATCTACAAGAATTAAACAGACAAAGGTATATCAACACTGAGAACCTCTGCCTCAGTGTTCTCCAACCTTGGGTCCCCAGATGTTTTTGGCCTACAACTCCCAGATGTCCCCAACATTTGCGGACCCAAGGTTGGAGAACACTGCTCTGCCTAGATGACTCTCAATCACACAAGCATCACTCGGTGAAATGCTAAAATATATTTCAAGTTACCCAGAACACTTTCTCGGACTGGATTTTTAAAAAAATAGTTTATAAAGGGAGGGATGTTACTGACTGTTGGAGGATATGGTTAAAAGGAGTCAGTCCTAAACTGATTAGGACAAAGCAGAGTTTCCTCCTTAAGCGCAGCCTGCTTTATTGCAACTGGTTTCACCACGTGAGTTGCTAAATTCTTGTCTCTTAAGGCTATTAAAAGGAACGCAATGTCCATACAAGGTTTAAAACTACAGTATTTTTCCATGTATAAGACTATACTGTTTCCTAAAATTGTTAGACTAAAAATTGAGGGTCGTCTTATACATGGAAGAAAGCCGAGGAGAGTACCGTGCGGTTGCAAAACTGCCCAGTGGGGGGTGTCTTATACACGGAAAAATATGGTAATAAAGACATTTATTAGTTTCACTTACACTTCATTCACATACAGTATATGCAAGGATGCATATAGACAGATTAGTTTCATTGTAGAAGATCTCTGACTACAAGCAAGCTGGATTTGCGTCCTCCATGTTGGGAGAGGGGAGAGCAGAGAGCAACCTAACTTCCACAAAGAAGCGGGTAGTAGGGAGAAAGCAGCAGAGAGCTCTGGCCAGAGAGGCCGAAAGTAGGGAAGAGAGGATTCTTTAGTTAACCCATTCCTCCCACTCTAATCGGTGGTTACATCACTTTGTTGATTTTAAGCAGGCAATATTACCATATTTTTCCATGTATAAGACGCCCCCATGTATAAGACGACCCCCATTGGGCAGTTTCACAACAGCGTGGTTCTCTCCTCGGCTTTCTTCCGTGTATAAGACGACCCTCAATTTTTAGCCTAACAATTTTAGGAAAAAGTATAGTCTTATACATGGAAAAATACTGTACTATTTCCAACAGTTACTAGGAAAGGCATAATGTTAAGCCCCTCCTGCGATTTCCCCCACCCCCACCCCAGTTTATAATGGCAACACAGGATGCCCTAAACCGTCTTGGGCAAAAGATCTTATGTTATGCAAAGATGCTAGTAGCTATTTAAGCCTGTTTCTGGCACTATGCATTGGTCTCTTGAAAGATCCATTCCTTGGGCATACCATTCATTCGAAGCTATGATTTGAGGTTGTGAGATTGTGCTATTGCCTATTCTAATTTGAGGTTGCGAGATTGTGCTATTGCCTATTTATTGCCATCTGCTTTGGTACAGATTTCATAAACTTACGTGATCAAAACCCTTTTCTACAGCAAGAGCAGCCCACAACCCCAATACAATAGGCTGATGAGATCTTCCCCTCTAGAAGTGGTAGTTGAGGCGCCAAGCTTCGGCAAACCCCAGGCATATCTAAGAGATGGGGATATCACATGGTCCATCAACTACTGCTGTCACAGTGACTAGTTAAAGCAGATGCCAGAGGAACAGGATATTGCACCATTTCTGTTCCTTGCAAGAAATTGTTTTGATTCCCTTAACCAGTTGTAATTACATTAATGCTTTTTGCACTGGGACATGCAGTATCCCAGCTCCTAGATCTACCAAGGGTTTTCCAGGTCTTAGTTGCCGGTGCTTCTGCTGGGGAGACTGGTCATATCAGTGTAGTTGTACCTGGCTATTTTCTTACTAGGATAAATAATGTTTCAAAGTTTTCTAATTTTATCTATTAGATACCTGGTTTGCAGGGATGGGGACTCGGACTCGAGGACTCGACTCGTGAGTCGGACTGAGTCCCCCCTCTGACTCGACTCGGACTCGAGTCCCAATATTTTAATGGGACTCGAGACTCGACTCGGGACTCGAGACCAAGGACTCGTCAACATCCCTGGGCTGTTGACGAGTCTTCTGGCTGTGCCAGAAGGAGCGCGATCACCGGTGAAGAGCGCATGGAAGCGAGGCGCGCCGCTGCTCGGCCACTATGGACAGCTACCAGGAGCGCAGCCCCAACGATGTGTTGAGATTTATTTTGATTGATGTGTTGTTGTGGGGGGGTTGGGTTAGGGTCAGACATTTTGGGTTTGGCTGCCTCTGCCTGCCTGCTTTGGGGTTCCCTGCCTCCTCTGCCTGCCTGGTTATTTTGGGTTTTTCTGCCTGGTCTGTTCTTGCCAAAATCAGTTGCAGAGTTTTGAAATAAAAAGGCACACTTGTGCCTAGAATTTATTTAAGCCACACATCTGAAGTAGCCTTATTTTGTTGGGGGGAAACCCCATTGATTTTAATAGGGACTCGTGGAGTCAGTTTTGGGAGTGACTCAGGACTCGTGACTCGTGAGTCACCATTTTGGACCAAGGACTCGGACTCGGACTCGAGACTCGGGTCCAAAGACTCGTGACTCGACTCGTGACTCGAGACCAAGGACTCTTCAACATCCCTGCTGGTTTGCAAAAATCCAATCAGCCTATTCTTTCATGGTTTAGCTAAGAAAGCTATAAATGTTTCAGCCTTAGACACTTTTCAAGTCTCTGGAATTTCACCATTCAGTAGGATGTGATTTTAAAAGGGGAGTTAGGTTGCATGCAGACATGTCTATCTTGAGTGGTGAGCCTACTGTGCATCCACACTTAACTGCTGTTTGGACAGATATATAAAAACTTTCAAGAGATCCGTAGTCACTGGTTCTTCCTGTTACTAGGAGAAGCCAGCCTTGCAGAATGTTGATTGGCTGACCTTTGTGACAATCATGACCATCTCACTCCCACCTTCACATCTGGATATGCAAAGAGCTGATTGGGACTGCCCCTAGAAATCACAAAGCCTCTTTCCTCTTCACCTAGAGGTTTTTGGTTTTCAGTTTTTAGGTCTTTAAAAATCCAGATGGATTAGCTTCTTTTTTTTTTTAAGCCACTAAATAAACGTTTAAGGCTGTAATCCCATACACATTTACTTGAGAGCTCCTTTGGATACAGTGGGACTTACTCCTGAATAAACATGGGATGATCGAGAAGAGATCCTGGCCCTCTTCTGTGTGACAACCTTTCAAGTGCTTGAAAAGTGTTATCCTATCTCCCCTCAGTCTTCTCTTCTGAAGGCTAAACATGCCCAGTTTTTTCAGACTCTCCTCATAGGTATCTGTTTCTAGTCCCTTTATCATCTTTGTTGCCCTCCTCTGAACCCTCTCCAGTTTGTCTACGTCCTTCTTAAAAGTGTGGTGCCCAGAACTGGACGCAGTACTCAAGATGAGGCCTAACCAGTGCTGAGTAAAGGGGAATTATCACTTCACACGATTTGGAAGCTATACTTCTATTAATGCAACCCAAAATAGCATTTGCCTTCTTTGCAGCAACATCACATTGCATGTACATATTCAGTTTGTGATCCACAACAATTCCAAGATCCTTCTCACTTGTAGTATTGTTGAGCCAAGTGTCCCCCATTCTGTAACTCTGCATTTGGTTTCCTCTCCCTAAATGCAGCACTTGGCATTTATCCCTATTAAGTTTCATTCTGTTGTTTTCAGCCCAGCGCTCCAGCCTATCGAGATTGCTTTGAATTTTGTTTCTATCTTCCAGAGTATTAGCTGTTCCACACAACTTTGTGTCATCTGTAAATTGATCAGCTTTCCCTGCACCACCTCATCCAAGTCATTAATAAAAATGTTGAAGAGAACTGGGCCCAGGACCTCTCCCCGGTTTGAGAAGGTACCATTGATAAGCACTCTTTGAGTCCGATTCTGTAACAAACTGTGGATCCACCTGATGGTTTAACTTACTCTTCTCTAGAGAGCCAGTGTGGCGTAGTGGTGAGAGTGTTGGACTGGGACTCGGGAGATCTGGGTTCTAGTCCCCGCTCGGCCATGAAACTCACTGGGTGACTTTGGGCCAGTCACTCACTCTCAGCCTAACCTACCTCACATGGTTGTTGTGAGGATAAAATGGAGAGGAGGAGGAGGAGGATTATGTAAGCCGCCTTGGGTTCCTTGCAGTATGACCATATTATACTTGAATTCTTGATTCTAAAGGAAGCAAAAGCTGAGTGTAGCCAAACGCATACCCTGGATTTTAGGAAAGCCAATTTTAACAAACTCAGAACAATGATAAGTAAGGTCCCATGGCAAGTGACTCTAATGAGAAAAGGAGCCCAGGATGGGTGGGAGTTTTTAAAAAAGGAAATTCTAGAGGCACAATGGCAAACAATTCCTACAAGGAAAAAAGGCAGAGGACAACAGAAGAAGCCAATGTGGCTTCACAAAAAACTCAGAGATGACCTGAAAACAAAAAGGGACACACACAGGATGTGGAAGGAAGGCCAGGCTACAAGGGAAGAGTACAGGCAGGTAGCACAGAACTGCAGGAATAGTGTCAGGAAGGCTAAAGCTGAGAATGAGCTGAGGCTAGCCAGGGATGCTAAAAACAACAAAAAGCTTTCTTAGATACATGCATAGTAAAAGAGAGAGGAAAGAAATGGTGGTTCAACTACGCAATGAGAATGGCAAATTGATAAAAGGAGACAAAGAAAAGGCAGAAGTGTTCAATTCCTACTTCGGCTCGGTCTTCTCCCAAAAGAGGGTCTATGACCCCCCCTGGCAAACCTGAAGTGCAGACTGAAGGGGCAGGATTGCAGCTTGAGATTGATAGGCAAATGGCCAAGGAGCACCTGATTACTTTGAACGAGTTTAAATCTCCAGGGCCTGACGAGCTGCATCCTAGAGTAATAAAAGAACTGGCAGAAGAACTCTCAGAACCACTGTCTATTATCTTTGAGAAATCATGGAGGACAGGTGAAGTGCCAGATGACTGGAGGAGGGCAAATGTTGTTCCCATCTTCAAAAAGGGCAAGAAGGAGGAACCTGGGAACTATAGGCCAGCCTGACATCAATCCCTGGAAAATTTTGGAGCAGAAGCAGATTATAAAAAGTCAGTCTGCAAGCACCTTGAAGTATAGCTTCAAATCGCGTGTAGTGATAATTCCCCTTTACTCAGCACTGGTTAGGCCTCACCTTGAGTACTGCGTCCAGTTCTGGGCACCACATTTTAAGAAGGACGTAGACAAACTGGAGAGGGTTCAGAGGAGGGCAACAAAGATGATAAAGGGACTGGAAACAAGGCCCTATGAGGAGAGACTGAAAGAACTGGGCATGTTTAGCCTTCAGAAGAGGAGACTGAGGGGAGATATGATCGCACTCTTCCAGTACTTGAAGGGTTGTCACACAGAGGAGGGCCAGGATCTCTTCTCAGTCATCCCAGTTTGCAGGACACGGAATAATGGGCTCAAGTTACAGGAACCCAGATTCCACCAACATCAGGAAAAATTTCCTGACTGTTAGAGCAATAAGACAGTGGAACCAACTACCTAGGGAGGTGGTGGGCTCTCCCACTCTGGAGGCATTCAAGGTGCAGCTGGACAGCCATCTGTCAGGAATGCTTTGACCTGGATTCCTGCATTGAGCAGGGGGTTGGACTTGATGGCATGGTAGGCCCCTTCCAACTCTACTTTTCTATGATTCTATGATTGTATGAGTTCTATGATTCTATGAGATAGCCTAAAAGGCTATTGAGTCCAACCCCCTGCTCAATGCAGGAAACTAGAGGAGGGGTCTCCCATCCAAGATCCCTTCCAGATGGGTTTTTGAGAAAGAAACTGCTGGGAGATGGACATTGCTGGCATGTGCCCCCCAACATGATTGTCTTGGGCCAATTCAGCCCTCAGGCCAGAATAGGTTTCTCTCCCCTGACTTCTGTTTTCACTTTTGACTAAGCAAAAGTTTCCCATTATTTATGAACTCAGGGAACTATGGCTTATTCTAATCACAGTTAGCTTAAACAAACCAGGTAATGTTTTTATTAGAACCATTTTTTCATAGCTAAATACTGAATATATACCTATCCTGACATTGCCCCAGTGTAGATTAACAGAGAGAGCACTGAACGTGACCACGACTGTGGTTAGCCAATTCAGTGAATCAGGAGGTATTGGAAACTACTTTTCAATAGTTACAGTTACAGTGGGTGCGCCTGACGATGCGGCGACAAGGCCTCTGCCACTGCCTGCCAGGGCCTTCTCCTTATCCGTTCCCTGATCATTCACAGTGCTAAGTCTGCTTAGGAAAGGAGGGGACTGGCAGGGAGAGCTGGCAGGGAGGTCCTCTGCACTTTTTCTTTCTGGGTGTTCTCAGAAAACTCCTATAAAGAACCTGAGCTTTCTTTGAGAGTTTTCCAAGAATGTGTGGATTGTGGAGAACCTGAGCTAATTACAAGGTGCGCCAATGGGAGCTCATTCACCACTACTTTCTGCATTGACACATGCTCTAAAATAGCAACAATAGTAGCAGATTCCCTATATAATCCATAGAGCCTGTCATTAAAAAGCACATGCACCCCACTGTGTCCATGGCATCTCCCCCTATTGCCGCTGTATCTCCTCTACCCCATTGTCAATGCATCTGCCACATCTCCCCCCAGCCACCCACCGACCGACCCACCCTTTGCCTCACTCTGATTGTGGTACAGGCGATCTCCAGGGACACCCCTCCCACAATGCCTGGTTCTGAGGAAGGACCCCTGGCCCTCAGAGCCAGCATTTAGGCCTGACTGGCTCTCTGGAGAGATGCACTGGCTGCTTTTTCTGGCCAACACAGCTCTTCAGAGAGCCTGCTTGCACTTGCCACAGTGGGAGAGCGGGGCTCTCTGAGCACCTGTTGTAGTGCTGCTGACAGGTGGGCAGCAGCTCCGGAGAGCCCCATTGGCTGTGCTCTTCTGCTGTGGCAAATGCCACAGCGGGAGAGTGGCTGGAGGAGCTCCCCAGAGCACTCACCCGCCTGGCAGCACTCACCTGCCTGGGCGCTTGCTTGCCTGGGCACTTGCTTGCCTGGCAGCACCCATCCAGCAGCTCCTGTGGGGTCCTCCTGCTGTGGGTGGGTGGGTGGGTGGGTGAACAATTCGCTGGCACTCCCGCTCCATTGCCTGAGGGGGGGATTCACCAGACTGCATGGGAGGGAAGTCTCCAAGCAGTAATCACAAATCTCAATTTGCTCTCAATAAACTCACTAAATTAAGCACCTGATGAGTGTACCTGCCATGAAGCGCTAGATATGCCAGCCACCGTGTAATATAGACTGCTTTTTCCTAATGATTTGCACTAAGAATTGATTTAAAACAACACTGTTTAAACCCTTGCATTTGTTTCCTAATTATGTTTCAGTTACATTATTTTCTAACATTTGAGACAGACACTTTTTAAGGAAGTACAAAACCTAGGTTACACAGTTCTGGCTGACTGATATTTTCTCCATTCCTGCAATATCAGTTTCAGAAGAATGCACTTAGAGCTGCGCAGGGTGACTCCAGTGTGGCATATGGATCATGTCCTGCAGTCCATGAATTGGAAAATTCAATAAAGGGCTCAAAGGAAATTAAATAACAGGAAAGAGAGTTTAATATAGTCTGTGGAAAGGGAGACGAATTGTAAATTACAGACCAAAAACACATGAAGTATATCAAAAAGATAAGTAGGAATAAGTAGGAAAAGTGCAGGGAGGCAGAACTAGAGCAATATGATAAAATGGCTTAGGGCAGAAAACAGACAATGCATATAGGAGAGAGAAGGCGTACTTACATTTAGATCTTGGCAAACTCTGATATGGGATATCCATTCAGGGAACCAATGTCTGTAGGAAAAACGGGATGGAAGCACATCACAATACAAGACATAACTTACCCTAGCTTCCTAATATTGATTCTCCACATTTTGCTCTCCAGAATAAATGAATAACCCAGTTGCCAATCCTATCGATTGACATGGCATATGAAGGTGTTCCCTGTTTCTGAAATGAAACATCCCATACACAGGGATGTTGTTTCATCCCTCCCTTTCTCTCCTCTGTCATCTGTTACCCCTAGTAGCCAGGGACAAAAGGAGGCCACTGCTTTGCAAAGGAGGGTCCAAGCTTTCTGGGAGTGAAGCACGAGCTGAATTGCCACACTGATGTAGCAATACAGTAAAGATGCAGGAAGCTGAACTAGCTGGCTTGTTCACCTTGACAAGGGGCTTAAAAGTATAGTTTATTTTTCATGTTGCTTCAAACATTTTCTAATATCTTGCTGTCTTATCCTCTATGGCAGGGCTCTCCAACCTTGGGTCCCCAGATGTTGCTGGTATACAGCTCCCAGAATCCCTTGCCATTAGCCATTCTGGCTGGGTATGCTGGGAGCTGTAGTCCAGCAACATCTGGGGACCCAAGGTTGGAGAGCCCTGGTCTAAGGTATTGTCAGTCACATTTTCCTGCCCTGTATGGAACTCTGCATACAACTGACACCATGGTACTCTGGATAAGAATATCAAGCTACGCCTTGCTCAAGGGGGCCTGGGAGTTGGAAGTCTCAGAGTAACAAATTAGTAAGACAAGGACGAGGAAAAAGAATCCACCAGGGAATATCAAAAAATGGCATAAGTACCCTTGTGGTCTTCGGAGACAGTAAAGAATTCTATTTTGCTTTCTAGTATTGAATTTTAGAGGTAAGAAAATGTACCCTAAAAAGTCCACCACACCACCCTGACTGTTAATGCTTTTGACACTTGAATGATGAGTCAGAACACACAGATCGTTTAGAAGCTATGCTGGATAATATGAGAAGTGAGCTCATGGAGATAAGTGATATGAGGCCCGTTGAGGAAAAACTCATCCTGAGAACTATACAGGGTGAAGAATGTCTGAACTTTTACTCCTGCCCGGTTTTGCTATATACCAATATATATTACCATATTTTAAAACATATGGTTCTTATAAAACCATATGGAAATGTTTAACATGTAGATAGCAGAGAAGGGATTGCATATAGCTGGGTTACACTGCTTTAAATTACTCTTAGGATGTGCATCGGATTCAGCCAAAGCCCAAGCAGAATTGGGCCCCTTTAGACCATTTCTGGTGTTTCCTGAGGTGAAGCGGGCTTCCCTCCTAAGTGGGCAGAATCAAAGCTGGACTCTGCATGAGGATTTACATGCAAATCAATTTCAGAAAGGCAGACTGTATGTCCCCCAAAATACCGTATTTTGCTTTTGTTTCTCTAAACGCTGATGGCAGAGGGGGAGGGAGAGGGAGGGAGGGAGGATCTGTAAGTGATCTGCAAGTGACTGACAGATCCACCTTCTAATCATAAAGTACATTTTACCAGGGGCTTTGTGGGAGGGCAAGGATGGGAGTGTGAGATGGCCATGCTTCCAACAATACCAGGTGTCACTATGAAAAAAGCCTTAAATTGGTTTTCAAAAAATCATAACTCCCTAGCTCCTGTACCTATCCTTCTGAAACTTTGCAGGTGTCATGCCTGGAGTCACCTCTATGAAGTGCAGTTTCCATACAAATTGCCCCCAAAATCACAGGGAAAAGAAAGGGTAAACAAATCACTCACCCCACTCTCTTCCACAAAACTGCTGCATCTATCATTCTGAAACTTTGCAATCGTTTCAATTACTGAGTGATACAAAGAGGTATGGGATATCGTGCTAAATGATAAATTGACCTGTAATATCAAATGTCAAAAAGGACAATTGGAGAAAAACACTTTTGTAAGCATTTGGGGTAAATTTTTGGATTATGTGCTGGTAAGGGGGAAGGGGAATGAACCTTGTCAAGATTTGCTACATTTTTGGAATATAAAATAATACTTGATATCTTTTGGGGAATATAGCTTGGTCCCAAGAGGTGGGGGGTGCACAATGTTAATGTTGTGTTTGTTATTGTTTTCTTATTATTTGCGAAATTGCGATTATTGTAATTAATTTGTTTTGGAAAAACTTCAATAAAAAAATTAAAAAAGAAAAAGAAACTTTTCATTTTCTTACTTTCTGTGTCATTTCCAGAAGAATGGTCCACAAGGAACATAGGGGAATAAGTACATCCCTTTTTTTTTTTTTTTGATACCCTCAAAAAGTACATGCTGCTATTGCATCAAATTCCTGACCAATTCACCTGAAACTAGACAGGATCGATCCCCTCAGAAAGGGCAACTATCCCTGCAAATGTCATCCAATTCTGACAAGAAATAAAAAGTTAATCAGCAGTTCCCTTTTTTAAAAAATCAAAATATAAAGGAGTGTAGCACCAAAACCACTGCACCTATTTTGCTGAAATTTGAAAGATGTAATCCCCTCCTAAGAGGATATTATATCTGCAAATGTCATCCCATGTCTGACAAAAGGGGGGGGGAGGTATAGCCATTTTTCATTTCCCCATGGTAGCTATTTTTAGGCACAAAACCTCAGATTTCTGAATTTTGACTCTGGTTTGGTACCCAGGTTGAAGCATATAGCCTCTGAGTTGGTCCAACCAAAATCAGGTCATTTTCCGAAGTGCCAAATTGGGGTCTTAGTTGAATCTTGTGGTTGGTGCACATTTCTACCCTTTAAGTGTAATGGGCAGCGAGGGAAGGGGGATAATTCCAGAGTTCCAGAAGCTAAAGCATTTCTACGTTATTTAGACAAAGAGATGATTGGAACATAAAATGAAAATGGTTTCAATTCAGAAGACATTTTCCAAGGGATTTCTGCTTTGTCTCCTCTTGTGATTTCAGATCTTTTCCCTTTATTTCCCTATGTATTTATGGGTTCATACAATGTTGGTTGCCATTACTTGATAAATGTCTTCAGAATCCAAGAAGGGAGAGAGAAACAGTAATGAGAAAAATATAGGGTTCAATCCATGCAGCTGTGCATGAGGGCAGAGGGCTATTAGGCCTCATAGATGCTGTTTCCCCCTCCCCCTTTCCCCCTGGCTCTCAGCCAGCTATAAGCACATGGTAATACACGACCTGTGTATGCTTCCCATATATAAATCCAACTGGCCTGTTCTTTGCTAAGACAGGCTGTACTTGTTCAGATCACAAGTAACTTCAGAGCACCAGTTGTGCAGGCCTGGAGAGGAACAGGACGGATGGATTTATGTATGGAAGGTGTGCACAGGCCTTCCATAGCAAGTACTGGCAAGGTATGTTGCTGTGTGCTTGCACCTGGCCAAGGGCGCAGGAAAAAGGTGGGAGGGAGAAGTGTGCCACTGAGCTCCAGTGCTAGCCCCAGTCTGCAGAGGAAGAGGACTGGGATTGAAAGACCAAGAGAAAGCTTTTCTATGTGAGGTATTTATTGTGCACTTGTCATTCCCTACTCATGGTTGTTCATGGGTTCTTTAGATGATGATGTGGCCCTCCAGTTTCACTTCTGTGTCTAACCAGCACTTCCAGTGAGTTTTTTTTAGACCAGTGAAAATGCAGCATTTAATTGTGAAAGCAAAAGAAGGCCTGGTTTCCTCTTGTGTATTTGTGCTATTCCACTGTACCACAGTGCCACCTAGAGGTTCTGTAGCAGAAAATCAGGAAAGGAGATGCTCCTCATGTAGTGCTCAGATCTCAATTCTGTGATGAAACTGCAAGTAGACACAGCCAATCAATAGGCTCATGTAGAAAAGCTCAATGTGTAGCTGCATGGAGGCCAAATTTTAAACAAGCACAATATAGACATGAGGCCAGACCAAGATGTTTTGCTGCCTGAGGCGAAGAACAAGAGGCCTCTCCCCATTCCATCCATGCACAAAAGCCGGCTGAATTAGCAGATGAACGGGACGCACCCTCCACTGCACCTGAAGACATCAGGCTGGCTTAGGGGTGCAGAGCAGGCCGCAGGGCACACAGGACTCTCTACCGACACCATGCTGCCACTTCCCAACATCTGCTGCCTGAGGCAACTGCTTCACACTGCCTAATGTCAGGGTTGGCCTTGATCGCATAGATCAGGGGTAGGCAACCCGGTACCCGCTAGACATATTAGATTACAATTCCCAAAAGCCCCAGCCAGCATGGCCAATGGTCCCTTGATTTGCACCAGTGCATATATCTCTATATAGATATAGATTATAGATATATAATATTGTATTGCATGACCCAGATTACACATGACTTTGAAGATGTAGCTAGCATCTTTATTCCAAAGTAAACTCATAGTCCTCAATCCAGATCTGGACTCTAGCATGGGGAGTAGGAGGGCTTTAACCTGTTACTTGTGCTGGGGTCCCAATCCTTGCCTTTCACTGCCAAAAAGTAATCAATTAAAACAAATGGGTCCCTTCTGGGCAGTGGCCCTGATCCACATTAGAGGCAATTCACTGACAGAATTGAAGGGATTTTTGTGTGTTTTTAGGAATGTATGAAGTAGTTTTGGCTTGTTGTGCTTAAAATACTGCAGTTTTTAAGGCTTTAAATTTTTGTAATGTTTTTATTGTATATATTTTATATTGTGTTTTATTGTACTTTTAATTGATTGTTGTAAACCGCCCAGAGAGCTTCGGCTATTGGGTGGTATAGAAATAAAATAAAATAAAATAAATATGTGACTATAGAACATGTTTGTTGTTTACATTGCATGGAAGTTAAGGCAGGTGGCCTTAAATTACCATTTCCATGCTTTTTGGTGCATGAGTGAATTAGTAAACACCTTAATTCTTCTCTTAAGCCTGCAACTAGACTATAGTTCTCCTTGGTTTCTTCAGTGTGCAAAACGAAATTTCCATGTTGGGCCTAATTAGGAAAGGAATTGAAAATAAAACTGCCAATACCATAATGCCTTTACACAAATCTATGGTGTGACCACACTGGGTTGGAATACTGTGTACAGTTCTGGTCATCACACCTCAAAAGAGTTATTGTAGAGCTGGAAAAATTGCCGAAAAGGGCAACCAAAATGATCAAGCTGCTGGAGCAACTTCCCTATGAGGAAAGTTTACAACATGTCGGACTCTTTAGCTTAGAAAAAGGGCAGGTGAGAGGGAGACACGATAGAGGTGTATAAAATAATGAATGGTTGGGGAAAGTGGATAATACTAGAACCCAGGGTCATCCCATGAAGCTGAGTGGTGGGAGATTCTGGACAGATAAAAGGAAGTACTTCTTCACACAGTGCATGGTTAAACTAATGAATTTGCTACCACAAGATGCAGTGATGGTCACCAGCTCGGATAGTTTTAAAAGGGGATTAGACAAATTCATGGAGGAGAAGGCAATCAATGGCTACTAGTCATGATGGCTATATATAACCCCCAGCATGCCTCTTAATATCAGTTGCTTAGGAACTAGCAGCAGGGTGCAATTCAGTGGCTCCAATGTCAGTGGGTGGTGTATCCACTCTGGGTTTTAGTCTGAACTTGAAAGGAGCTATCCATGGTGCTGAACCCCATCCCCAAAATCGGTTCAGACCATGGATAGCTCCTTAAAAGTTCACACTACAACCCTGAGTGGATACCCTGCCCCGCTGGCATTGGAGCCAGCAGCCTCCACTGGTGCCGTTGCACTTAAATCCTGCTTATGGGCTTCTCGTAAGCATCCGGTTAGCCTTGAGTGCTGTTTTTCTTGGTAGAAAGGTGGGATACAAACCAAATCAATTAATAAATATGGGAATGGAATGCTGAATGGAATGCCTTTGGTCTGATCCAGCACAGCTCTTCTTACATTCTTATGATAATTGTAGCCAGAACCAACCTGTTTCTTTTAAAAAAAAAGATTTAATTGATATATATTTTTTTTTAAAAGAGTGCATCTGATTAGAAATTTTACTCCCAACTCAAGGATGGAAAGCGGAATATCGGTGGTCAATATAAGAGGTTTAAAGATGTTCATAAGGCTAATCTAAAAAAATGCAATATAAACATCGAAAACTGGGAAGCTCTGGCCCATGAACGATCTAAATGGAGGTTGGCCTTTCACAAAGGTTCCATGGACTTTGAAGAAGCCCGAGTGCAAGGTGAAAGGGAGAAACGTGCTAAGCGAAAAGCACGTCAAATGAATCCTTTACAGGACCATCTTCTATCTGGTAACCTGTGTCCTCACTGTGGGAAGCTGTGTGGATCTAGAATTGGCCTCCACAGTCACTTACGGACCCATCGCTAGAGTCTACACAATCTTCTTTAGAATTTCCTCCTTTTATCCCGGAAGACAATCTTACTCGGTCACGAGTGATCGCCTGATGATGATGATGATTTTTAGATTGTAAGCCTGCGGGCAGGGACTGTCTTGTTAACTGATTATAGGTAGTTGTAAACCGCCCAGAGAGCTTCAGCTATTGGGTGGTATAGAAATGGAATAAATAACAACAACACAACAACAACAATAATAATATAACAAAACATACTAAATTAAGGTTAGATAAGGAGCCAAAGTGTTTCATGAGTGGGTGGGTGGATGAAGATGAAAGTTGCCCTTTGACAAATATATTATGCATAGTTATAGGTAAGTAAGTAGACTGTGATGGAACAGATTTTATAAAAAGGATTGGTTAATTCCACAGGAATGTGGACGCTGTTATTCAAATAATTTCTGTTGTGAATCTGATTGTTGCACATGACGACATCCTGCATTGAACCACCAGAGGGCGGGCTTCCCACTCTCCTGCTTTCCTGACTTTATCAGAAGCAAATAATCTTTGTCAATGAA